>CM076253.1:15590056-15592556 GCA_038380765.1 Odontothrips loti
TAGGATGGGAGGAGAGTATTACACGCCAACAGTGCTTACCTTGAGAAGCCGTGATCCGCCTGTGCGGGACAGGACGGGGCGTCCAGTCTTCAGCAGCACAGCGCGCGACATTGTTTGCTTAATATTCAGCAGGCCACTTCATTTGCCTCGTCGCGATCCTTTCCCCTCCAGGCGGGATTACCAGGAGGAAGCCGCTGGAGAAACTGCTGGAGAAGCTGCTGGAAAAGCAGGCAGCTCTGCACCCTTTGTGAAACCCGGGGAAAGTGTGTCGCCCTCCAGTCACGAAAAATAAATAAGTGAACGACAGTTATGGAACACAGTGTTTCGAAGTACTACAGTGGAGAGTACTCGAAACACCTGACCAAGTTGTGGCAACTTTACTAGACTTCGTGCAGCGGCTGGTAATGATGCTAGGAGCCTCTTTAGTAAATCTAGTCGCGTTGTCACTGACTGTAACTTCACGATGCAGTCGAAGTAACATTAGTCGTCTCGACCAACGCCAGAATTTTCGTGAGATCGAGTTTTGAAAAGATTGTGCTTGTGGGGTATTCCATGTACTTCTCTTCCGTGCTCAGGTGGAGCGATAGCTGGTGGAAGAGTCGTCGTGGTTTCTTGCTGGGCTTCGATCCTCGCTGTACCCCTGACCCCCCCCCCTCCCTCCCCCCTCTCTCTGTCTCTCTCTGTCTCTCTCTGTCTCTCTCTGTCTCTCTCTCTCTCTCTGCCTCTCTCTGCCTCTCTCTGCCTCTCTCTCTGCCTCTCTCTGTCTCTCTCTCCATCGCCCCGTGTCGTTTGATTTCAACCTGTTTGTGTTCGCAGGGGTCCCGTTCGCATATAACAAGCCCCCCCCCCCGCACGTCGTCGTCGAATAATTTTTAACGAGCAGACTTTTATCCCTGCGCCCAAGTTATTGCTGCGTGACGCGTAGGGATGGGGGCCTCATTTAAACATGTCATAGCCACGGCGGAGGGGAGGGGAGGGGGGGGGGGGGGGGGGAGAGAAACAGGGAATGCATCCCCAACGGGACAAATGAGAACGGTTATGAAAAACGAGGGTCGAGTCGGGCTGGTGCGGTGCACGCATATGATGCAACAACTTATGAAAAATGAGGCATGTTTCTGACGTGCTGTTTCCGCATTCCGTTCACCCTGACATGGCCATAAAACGCCGCCATAACGATGACTTAAACACTTTCTACATTTTGCGTGCTAAACAAGGCGATAAACGGGACGGATGTTCGTTAACACGACGGGGCCTTAGCTTGTTTCTGGAAGGGGATTTTCTCATATAGCTGAGGGGAAATTGTGTAGCGACGACCCGACACGCATATTTCTCTCTCTCCCTCTGCCTCACCCCCACCGTCCTGTATGAAGTAAGACGGAGATGGCAGCAGCGCGCGCGCGGGCTGAATCGGAAAGGGCGAAGGAACAGCCAGCGGGCCAGGGAATGGTCGGACGGACGGACGGACAAACGCCGCCAACACTGTTTTTACGAGCCGTAAAAGCTAATAAACGACGTGGGCAGCGATTCCACGGGGCGTGGCCAGTAGGGGGGAGTGGGTTGGGGGGGGGGGGGGGGGGGAGATCAGAGAGCTGACCCGCCACTGGCCGGCGGTCTCATCACACTGCTGTTACCGATGCGTGAGAGTGCCAATCCGACGATTTTCGTCTTCTCGACCACGTGCTGTAGAGTCGAATCGACATCAGTTTGTCACTAAAATCTCCAATCAGAGAAAAAAAAAATTGACAGCAATTCGACAGTGGGTTGTAGCACGGTCTTTGGTCCTGAGATCCGTGGGGGCTGTGCACCACGTGCGGTACCCCGACGGGAAGTTATGCTTCCGGACTTGGTGAATGGTCCCGCTGACGCGTTGACCCGGCGTCGCCCTGGAGAGGAGAATAATGCGTTCGGGAGGCGCGCGGGGCGCAATATTAAAATAACCTTCCCTTTCGCCTCCTCGACGCAAACTTTTGCGCTTGCCTTGTAAGCTTGCGAACTTAACGCGCCGACCTCCTCCTTCTACGAATGGAGCCCGACTGCCGCCCCCCGCGCCGCCCCCCGCGCCGCCCCCCGCGCCGACCCCCACTCGGCCGCTGACGCGCTGACGCCCGCAAGCCCTTTCGTCGACTGAGGCTCTTGCTTTTCGTTGCACTTTCAGTTCCGCCGCCTGGGACTCGAACCCTCGACCATCGCTTCGAAATGGCGGCCCCGCCCCCGCCCCCGGAGAAACGTACTCGGAAAATCCAGCCGTGGGGCCACCGCTTGGTCTACGCGTACGATTTGCCGGTTCTTGGAGTCCACTTTACCCAGGATTGAAAAAAAAAGAAGAAAAAATTGAGGTTAACGGCGTTATATTAGAAATTCTCCGCATTCGGCCGCCATGTTGGTCCCGGAGTCCGGAGCTGTTGGCCCGGAGCTGGTGGCCCGGAGCTGGTGGCCCGGAGCTGGTGGCCCGGAGCTGGTGGCCGGGAGCTGTTGGACCGGAGCTGGTGGCCCGGAGCTG
>CM076253.1:15597556-15652556 GCA_038380765.1 Odontothrips loti
GAACCCTGTCGCGGTCTCAGGGCCTTCGGGTGTTGGACTCCCTCGGGGGCCCGTGGCCCGTGTGTCATGCCGTCTCTGTGAGTCCTCTTTTGGGGCCCCTCTCCACGGTCCTTAGGGCCCGCCGGATACGAGCCGTAGAGGATGCACTTCAGGAAGAGCCTAGGCCCTGGCAAGTGCCCGAGGGCCGAGGGCCGCCGAGGGCCGCCGAGGGCCGCCAAGGGTCGTTGGAGGAGGGCAGATGCCAAGTCGTAACTCCTACGCGCGCCGCGCGGCCATATGTCTGTGCGTGTGTGTCTCCCGCATCATTTCGGATTCCGATTACTGCACGCAGAGCTCGCAGGCCTGCCGGTTCCTGCATACGCGTGTAGCAAAATGTGGGAGGAAAAAAAAGGCCTCGCCCATACGGGCACCAATACGATGTCAAAATGGCCCAGTTTGCCTTCGCATCCCGGGCCGCACTGTGGTGCACGGGACACAGCGCGGCGCAACGCAGGGTCCGGTGGGGGGTCCGGCGGGGGCAGAGAGATTAAGTGGGCGGACCACGTAGTTCTCACGTGTGCAACCAAAGTTAATTAAAATTTGCACGTGCAGCAGAAATGAAATTGCGGGTTGGCGGTGTTGTTGGGGAGCCGCGCCGGACGACAGAGGACCCCCCCCCCCCCTTCCTCGAGGTCATGACGATCACGGCGCATTTATCACGCAAGGTTTCATTAGTGAAATTGGTAATCAGATCTGACTCGGGGGACAACTGCAGGGCGCTTCCATACACTGACGGTCCCGTGACGGGTGGCCAGGGGCGGGGCGAAGCGAGGCGAAGCGAGGCCAAGCGAGGCGAAGCAGCGAGCCAACCCGTGGACCAGGGTCCTTGACTTATGATGCAGGCGTTTTTAACATCGAAATTGCAAGTTTTTAAATATTATTTTTTCCTCTATTTTTTCAGTGTTCACTCATTTTTCATCTATTTTTTTTTGCCTTTTTCTTACTTTCTTCCTTTTTTTTTGGGGGGGGGGGGCACTATTCAAACGACTCGAGGCGGCGCTGATGAAAAGCGACAGCCTCACTCAGATCACATGATCGCGAACCGGATTAAAGTGCTCGGCCAGACGACGCCGTTCTTTCATTAGCGCGCTCTCTGCTCCGAGCTCTGCGTGAGCCCCGCTCTCTGCGTCACGGGTCGTGTGGCGCACGGACGGCGAAGAAAAGAATACCTGAGCGAAGCAGCGGGGAAGCGGCAGGGGGGCTGGCGGGTGGGCCAGAGGGGGGCGGGGAGGGCGGGGAGTTTCGTTTTACAAATGTAATGTGCGGGGCAGCGGGCGCCGGGCGGGCGGCGCCGGCGTGCAGGCGCGCAGCGGAGCGTGCAGCCCGGCCCAGGCGCGCAAGCCGTGAGAGCGACCGCCGCCACCGCCGCTACCGCCGCCACCGCCGCCACCGCTGGCCACCACCGCTGCGGTCGGCGAATGGAAAAAAGAGGGCGGGGCGAAGCTAAGCACCGAGCGAAGGGCGTCCCAGGCAGAGGACAGGAAGACCACCCTCGGACCTCCATTTGTCGCCTGGACTGCCCCGTGTCCGCCCGGTCTCCGCGGCCGCGACCACCGCCACCGCCGCCGCCGCTGGTCGCGCACTCATGTTCCTCTGCCTCACATAACCGAACCACACGGAGAAAAAACATTGGTGGTCGCAACTAATTTTTAAGTTGATTTTCAGAGAAGCAGTAAATTTTTGTTCGAATAACTAAAATTTAGTAGGGGAACTAAATTATAGTTGCACCAACGCAACGTTAGTTGCTTCAACGCATAGGTGCGCTAAAGGAGCAAAGAGCAGAAATTTTCTTGTTTAGTGAGCTAATGTTTCGTTGGTGCAACTAAAATTTAGTTCCCCCAACTAAATTTTAGTTATCTGAACAAAAATTTACTGCTTGTCTGAAAATCAACTTAAAAATTAGTTGCGACTCATTATGTTTTTTCTCCGTGCAGTCTCCGATATTTTTTTTTATCTCCCATTTCCCCGCGCCCGCTTTGAACCGGTCGGTCTGTCATGCGGCGCGCGCGCTCTGAAATATCAAATCACACAGCCGCGGGATTAGCTCCCATCACGCCGGGACGTGGGTGGGACAGAGAGAGAGAGAGAGAGAGAGAGAGAGAGAGAGAGAGAGAGAGAGAGAGAGAGAGAGAGAGAGAGAGAGAGAGAGAGAGAGAGAGAGAGAGAGAGAGAGACAGACGTGTGGCTGGCGCTAGAAGAGAGAAAAAACAGACACATACTGCACACACGCACGCACACACACACACACACACACACACATGGCGTGGGGCCGTAGTGAAATGTAGCCACGGTACGGGGTGGGCGAGGCGAGTAAATCTGAAAATGCAGAGCGCGCTGCACACATGCATGCCCATCCCAGTCCAGCCCGCGCCACACGCAATGCTGACGCTGACCACCGTAGAGCGAACCCGCTGTCACAATCCCACACAGGTGCGCTAGTACGGCAGGACAGTACGCAATTCGATGCGTCCTAGGAACAAAGCGCGATCTCCTTGCGAGACGCTCAACAAAGCGCGAAGTCTTTTAGGGTCGTGTCAACAAGGTCCGATGTCTCATCGGGCTCCTCCACGCCCCTCACCATCCGAACACAGGCGAGGGGCGAGGAGGCAGGCGCGGATCCACGGGGGGGGGGGGGGGGGGGCAAAAGGGGGTCCCCCCCCCCCCCGGATGTTATCAAGGCGCCCGAAGGGCGCCTGAAATTCAGGCAACCCGCCGAACTTTTCGCCTGTAAGTAGGCAAAAAGTGGTACATTGCCCCCACCACAAGTCGCTCCTGGATCCGCGCCTACGAGGAGAAGCCCGATGAGACATCGGACCTTGTTGACGCGACCCTAAAAGACTTCGCGCTTTGTTGAGCGTCGCGCAAGGAGATCGCGCTTTGTTCTTAAGACGCATCGAATTATAGATAGGCAACCACGTGACCTTTGACCCCTGTCGCTCTTCCTCTCTCTCTCTCTCTCTCTCTCTCTCTCTCTCTCTCTCTCTCTCTCTCTCTCTCTCTCTCTCTCTCTCTCTCTCTCTCTCTCTCTCTCTGTCTCTCTCTCTCTTCGATATTTTCCCGCACCGTCAATTTTTGCCGCTTCGTGGTCGGGGCCGTGAGACGCGGCGGCAACTGTTGGGTGAGAGCCCGGCAGAGACAAGGCACACAAGGCCCTGACCGACGACAGATAAGATTTCCTGTTGCTGCTGCTGCTGTTGCTGTTGATGCTGTTGGCGGACAGAGCGGGAAAAGAAAAGGGAAAAATAACATATATATATATATATATATATATATATATATATATATATATATATATATATATATATATATATATCGGAGGCTGCGGCTGCGGTGGCGGCGGTGCGTGCGGGGATACACGCGTGTCCCCGCCGCGTAAACCCGCAGGACGGCGTCAGGGGAAGGGGAGGGGGAGCGAAGACAGATCTGGACCCTATAAGCGATGCGCCCGGCCAGCCGCGCGGCCAGCCGTTCTGCTCGGTCGGATCAGCCTAGATCAGCCCTCCCCACCTCCCCCGCTACACGCCCGATGGCTGGACCGTGCCGGCCTCAACGGTTTCGGATATACAAACGATATTCAATAAGCTGGACCAGACCAAACCCCCTTCTGTGTGTGTGTGTGTGTGTGTGTGTGTGTGTGTGTATGTGTGTAAGAGAGAGAGAGAGAGAGAGAGAGAGAGAGAGAGAGAGAGAGAGAGAGAGAGAGAGAGAGAGAGAGAGAGAGAGAGAGAGAGAGAGAGAGAGAGAGAGAGAGAGAGAGAGAGAGAGAGAGAGAGAGAGAGAGAGAGAGAGAGAGAGAGAGAGAGAGAGAGAGAGAGAGAGAGAGAGAGAGAGAGAGAGAGAGAGAGAGAGAGAGAGAGAGAGAGAGAGAGAGAGAGAGAGAGGCTGGCCGTTCCTATTGTGACCGGTCCGCCGACACGGACCGGCGACTCCGTCTTTGGCGTCGGTCGTCAACATATGTAAGCATGAGTTGGCAACAAATAATAAAACGAGCGAAAACCCCCCCCCCCCCCCCCAAAAAAAAAAAAAAAAAAAAAACAAACAAAAAACGACATAACTGACGGTGAATATCTGTCGTCTGCATTTGCTGACTTCAAGGTGCGTCGCGATGTAGTCCTTTTTGCCCCCTTCAGTTTTTTGTGTGTGTATGTCTGTGCTAGGGTACTTCACTGATGTTGCCGGAGGATGCACTCTTTGCACGCGGCAGGCCTAGCCGCGGCAGTCGGGGTATAGTAGGTCTCCCTAAAACGTTTCGGTGGGGAATCAGAGGGCGGGGGGGGGGGGGGCAGAGGGCGGTGCGGGTCTCAAGTTGGGTCGTGCTTGCGGTTTTAGAGGCTGGTGGAGATTGGTTTGTCCTGCTTATCCCTTCACCCCTGCCTTCTCTCTGCCATAGGGCTGCTGCCCTTCCCTCTCACTGTCTGTCCCCAGGGGCGGCAGCGGCAGACTGACGGCGGGCGTGCCGCAGTGCGAAACCTAATGATTAGGTCGTGTCACAGCGACTTTATTCGTTGATTTTGGGACAAGCAACATATTTAGTTGTGATAACTAAAGTTTAAGCAAAGAGTGAAAAGAGAAACATCAACAAAAAATATGTACTTTTCGTACTTACTTCGTGCGTACTTACTTCGTGCGTACTTACTTATGTACTTACGAAATCTTAGTTTTTACTTCTCCATATGTTGCTTGTCGCGAAATCAAACGAACAAATTTCTCCGAGACAACGAACTCATCGTGGATGTTGGGGCGTCACGTTCCCTGTGAGGCCGTTCGGCGGCGGAATGATGATGCGCGGTAATGAGGGGGATTTTCCAAGTGATCACGTGACTGTGTCCCGCCGTGTCATTGGCTATCGGCCCGTCGGGTCTCGTGGGTAATCAGTGCTGTGCCCGCCGCCCGCCGCGCCGCGCGCCGCGCCTCGAGGTTGATTGGGTGAAACATGGCAAAGTGCTCATCAGCTCGGCTCCGGCCCGCAGCGTCCGGCCTGGGCTCGGCCTGGCTCCGCGCTGTAAGCTCACGTGTTGCCCCCCCCCCCTCCCCCTCCCTTCTCCCCGCCCTCTCCCCACACGCCCTCATTTTTCACCACATCGCGGACCACTTTTCTCCTTTTCGGTTTTACATGGACGCAAAGCTACTTACCTCGGCCTGCCCCCCGGCCCAGGGGTGCCCTGCCCAGCGGCTAGCCCCCCCCCCCTTCCCCCTCCTGCTCCCCCTCTGCTCCCCGCACCATTTAAGCTCCGTAATGCCGTTTAACGCGTGCGCTAGCCACAAAGTCCTGAGATTTCCAGGGCAAAATCTACTCGTGGCGAGGAGGGAGGACGGGGCCCTGGCGGCGGGGGCGGCGGCCGGGCGCTGCGAAGGCCGCTGGACCACCACAACCGCGGCTCGCTTTGCCATCTTTCTCCCCCTTTGTATTTTTCGCTTCCTCTTTTTCTCCCATTCCCGTTGCTCTCTCTCTCTCTCTCTCTCTCTCTCTCTCTCTCTCCCCCCTCTCGAAAAAGGGGAAAAAGGGACGAGGGATGAATTCATCCCCACTGATGTAATGGGATTGCCTACACTGCCATCCCCAACTTCAGAGGGCAGATTTGGGGTCCTGGCGTCCGCACCCTGTTGGGGAATGAAACCAGTTTACTGCTCAAAATACTTCTTCGCAGCGCAGTGCCACACACAAAAAATATAATCACCATTTCCTTCCACAATCTCGAGTGTTCTTGTTCCCTTCCCCCCCCCCCTCTGCTCGCGCCATATATGAAATTACTACTTGGGAGGCCCCGGGTTTAATTTCGGCTGTGTCGTTTGTTTCCGCAGGGAATGGCTACTCGGCGGCGCAGGGCCCCGTGTTCCTGCAGGAGCCGCCGACGCTGGTGCAGTTCCTCAACTCGACGGGCGCCGTGGTGGACTGCAGCGCAGCGGGGCAGCCGGCGCCTCGCACCGCCTGGCTGGACGCGTCCGGCCACGAGGTGCTGCACGTGCCAGGGCTCAGGTCAGTGCCGACTAGGGTATTCCTGGTGCAGGGTATTCCGGAGGCAGTGTCCACGGGGTAGGGTATTCCGGAAGACGAAAACGGAGGCAGTGTACACAAGAGTAAAGTTTCGATGGTGAGAAAACGGATGAAACATCATCGGGAATAACGTATTCCGGGGAAGGGAAGTTTTTTCCATTTTCCCTGCTCTTGTTGATTCCTTTTTCTCTCCTCTCTCTCTCTCTCTCTCTCTCTCTCTCTCTCTCCCTCTCGCTCCCTCATACGCCCCGAGGTGATGACAGCGGTGTGACGCCATCGGGCTGACGTGCCCTGTCACGGGTCGCTGATGTGCCCCCCCCCCCACTCTCCGCTTCCTCCCCTCATCACCTCGGTCATCATTGACAGCCTATCGCGGTGGTCTAGTTTTGCACAGTTCATGACCTCCTTTTTTCCCTTCTTATTTTTTGCACATGGGTGGTAGGTTCTCCGGTTGTGGGTGAATGGAGTCGGCCCTGGCGGCTAAAGGGGCCGTTTTAGCTCCCCTTTTGCAAATTACATGGCCTGGGAAAGGGAGGAGGGGGGGGGGGCGGACGAGAAAGGATAGTAGCGGAGACCCGGCGCCACGGAAAATGATGGGTAGCAGGAAGACAAATGGTGGCATAAACGGCAATAAAAGAGTGTGAGAATGGAGACAAACGGACCGAAATGGCTGGTGGCCGTGCGTGTGTGTGTGTGTGTGTGGCCAAGGCGGGCGGGCGGCGGGCACGCTTAGTGACCGCTGCGCCTCTTTGTGTCCGCGGCTGGGGGGGGGGGGGGGCAGGGGGTTTCATGGCCGGTGCCCTCTGCGGGGGGCTCCAGCGAGCTCCAGCGCGGGCCGAAGACGGGCTGCTGGGGAGGCGGCCGCCATACCAATACCCCGCACGCCCAGTAATGAATGGTGACAGGGGTCTGCCCACGCTGTAAAGCAGACGTCTCCAGAAACCAGGCGTCTGACACCACCACTATGAAAGACGCCTGACATCCTGGACATCCCATGCAGTCTTCATAGTGCGTTACTACAGTGTATGTGTGTATGTGTGTGTGTGCGTGTGTGCGTGCGTGTGGCTCAGTTTTAAACGGCATTAGCCGCCGCGCCAGTAGGGGAGCGGTTGCAGCCGTGTGCCTCCGTACGTGATGGGGAGTCGAGGCGCGGGGTGGATGAAGGGGAGGGGGGGGGGGGTCAGCCGGGGCCGCAGGTGGGCCGTGGGGAGGCGGTCGTGGAGGTGGGAGTAGAGCCCCCAGATCCACACAGCATGCTATGCTAGATTTAAGCCCTTTAGTCTCTGGCCGTAATGTTGTTGGGGCCGTGCCGTGCAGTGCCGTGTCGTGCCGTGCAGTGCCGTGCCGTGCAGTGCCGTGCCGTGCCGTGCCGTGCCGTGCCGTGCCGTGCCGTGCCGTGCCGTGCCGTGCCGTGCCGTGCCGTGCCGTGCCGTGCCGTGCCGTGCCGTGCCGTGCCGTGCCGTGCCGTGCCGTGCCGTGCCGTGCCGTGCCGTGCCGTGCCGTGCCGTGCCGTGCCGTGCCGTGCCGTGCCGTGCCGTGCAGTGCCGTGCTGCTCTGCGCAGCATTACAACGCGCGGGCATGGTTCGGATGGCACAAAAAAAGAGTAAAAATAAAAATAAAAAGGTAAACTGGACGTGTGGACGCTCGCGGCACCGAGCTTTTCGTTGTTGTCCTTTACATTATCCCGGCCTGGTACTTAGCACACGACCTGTCGCCACCATCATCGTGACCATCACCGTGACCATCATCACTTCGCCGCCACCACGGCGGGGCTGGGCGGGGCTGGGCGGGGCTGGGCGGGGTGAGTGGCACGGAATTAAAACGGCGTGATGAGGGAACGGCTGCATCCCCCCTCCACCCCAAAGGGGGGGGGAGGATGAAAAGTATTATTATTCGACCTGGCGCGCAAATGAAGGATTTGCGAACCAAATTGCGGCAGCACCTTTGCTGCATGGAGCGCGTGTTGAAGTCGTTGAGCCCCATCAGTTTTCTTCGACCTGATTTACTTTCCTCCTTGGACGTGACGCCGCCACGGGCCGCGGGCCGCATCCCCCTTTCTCGAGGAGGACAAAAGAGTTGGCGAGCTCGATTCGTTATAATAAACGGGGGCAATGAGGAAAACGCGGCCAGCAGCAGAAGACAAACACAAAAGGACACGGCGGAGGAATGTGGGGGGGGGGAGGCGATGTCCGCGGTGGGGCAGGGGGCGGCCGGCTGATGCTGAATGATGATGCGAGAAGTAACAAGAGGGAGCAGAAAGGGAGCGCAGACATGTCTCCTTGTAGCTCATTAGGGGGCTGCCGCTGCTGCCGCTGCTGCCGCTGCTGCCCGTCTAGCCGAGTTCCTGCGCAGCCTTTATAGAAAGCCGCACGCAGTGGCGGATCCAGGAGCGGCTTTAGGGGGGGGGTCAAAGTCACGCTTTTTGCCTACTTACAGGCGGAAAAGTTATGCAGGTTGCCTACATTTCCGGCGCCCTTCGGACCCTTTGCCCCCCCCCCCCCCCTGGATCCGCGCCTGGCCGCACGCCGTCGACCAGCGCTCTGCTCGCTGCTGATGCCGTCGCCTCGGAGATTCCCTCCCGCAAACATCAGCGCAGGCAAATTAAAAATAAGAGCTAAGAGGAAGGAAAATAAGAAGAAGAAGAAGAAGAAGAAGAAGAAGAAGGAGAAGAAGAAGAAGAAGAAGAGAGGACAGTTGTTGTGGGACACAGTGTGATCCCATCTTTATTTTCTACGGTCAGCAAATACAAAAAAAAAAAAAAAAAAACTCAGTCAGGAAAAAAATAGATCCGCGCCCCGGGCCTCGGTATTTGAACCGGGACCCTCTGTCAAATCTGTGACCATAAGCGGCGATTCCTGTGACGTCACTCTGTAAGGGGTCCCCCATCTCCCCCGGCTGGCGAGCGCAGTCAGCAGCCGCACTCACGTGCGTGTGAAGGAAGATGGGGTGGGAGAGAGACAGTGTGTGGACCGGGCGGGGGCGGGAGAGAGACAGAGAGAGAGAGAGAGAGAGAGAGAGAGAGAGGAGAGAGAGACAGAGAGAGAGAGAGAGAGAGAGAGAGGTCGAAATGGGGAAGCCACCCTAATGGAGTTTCGCAGTTTTGTGGTCATCATTCTCTGCTGACGAGGTTGCGAGAGGGCAGCGGCTGCGAAGGGTACGCAGGGGACGGCCGGAGCCTGCAAGGGGAGGGGGGTAAAAAGGGGAAGTGGGCAGGGGAGGGATGGCAGCGTCGGACGAGACGGGGTGGTGTTGCAAAGGGCGACGCCGGGATTCCAAAGTAGGATCGTGCTACACTGACCGTCCGACCGGCCGGCCTTCATCTTGGCCGGGCGCCGGGCCCTGTCAGGCCTTCGGTCTACGAGTAGTGGACCCTCGGCCCCCGGCCCCCAGCCCCCGGCCCCCAGCCCCCGGCCCCCAGCCCCCAGCCCCCAGCCCCCGGCCCCAGACCCCCCGCCCCCCCGCCCCTGGCCCCCTGCCCCAGTCCTTCACCCCTAGCCCCCGGCCCCCAGCCCCCGGGCAGGAGGAGCCCCAGCAGCAACCCTCCCTCGGATTGACCTAAAGAAGGGACCGGGGGAGCGATAGATGATTGACCGAGATTCGGTTTTAACAACTTTTCCGCCCCGCCCACACAGCAGAGGAGCCGAGGCCAGCCCCGGAAGGACCATATCGCTGAACATCGGGGGCATATAGTGAGCCGATAATGCCAACCCAGCGACACTGAAAAAAAAATAGGAAAAAAATGAAGCCATTGCCTTAAAGAACGCCGGCGGTCCAATGTATCCGTTCAAGTTCAAATTAATTTCCATTCATTTCCATTAATATCTGCTAGGTTTCTAGCTAGATTGTTAGTTGAATTTTGAAGAAAACTACCGTCGAAAATAAGCATAAGAATAGCAAACCAAATTCAAATAAATCTAAACGATGCTAAACGTAAACGTTAACTAACGTAAATGATGCTTGCTGCTGCCTTTCCATTACACTGCAAAGATAATTTTTTTTAAATTCCTTTAATGGATTTTTGTTTTTAAATACTTCTGTTGGTGTTCTTCCGCGGTACTATCCTTCGGTAAAGCAGGAACAACGTGTACGCTCCGCGGCTTATCGTGCGCAGAGGGTACTGAGGGTATACAGCCCGCCCCCAGCGAACACAGCAGCTGCAGCAGCAGCAGTAGCAGCAGCAGTCCGCCGTGATTATCGAGAGGCCCCGGGCGCTTTCGCGAAGTATGCCCCTCACACACTACCACTACCGCAACCGCAACCACCCCAACTCTGCGCAGCGGCTGCCGGCAGGCCCCAGCAGATCACGCAAAACAAAATTTAATTCTTGGAGGCCATTGCCGGGCTGGTGCACTAATTCCTCAATATTTTTCCTCGCTGGACAGAAGTGAGAGAGGAACCCATAGAGACATAGAGAAGTATACGATACCGCCTCTCATCCAAGCACCCGCCCCCACCCCTTATTTGATAGGATGGTTTGCTTTTTATTCCCCTCCTTTGTCCACATTTTCATTAGTTTATACCCGTATACCCCTTTCACTACCTCCACTGGTCCGAGCTGGCGCCGGGGGACCGCTGGGGCCGCTGGGGCCGCTGGGGCCTGAGCAGAGACCGACCGACGGTCCTCTCAACTTCATCCGAATTCTCACGGTTCGCGCGCAGCAAGGCCGTTGATCAAAGACCGCTGCTACGCCTTTCCGCACGAATTTTTTATTTCTTGCGACTATTCCGAGCATTTGCTTTCGCGTGCTTGTCGCTGGAAATCACGTAACAAACCTGAGCGATGCAAATTTGATACCTCACATACCTGAACAGACGATATTTCTCCGCACGAACAGGCCTACTCCTCGCCCACGGCGCCTGGTGGGTCGGCAACGCCCCTCACTCCACGCAGGGGTGCCGTGCGGGCTGGCCTACCTCGCTATCCGCAGGCGTTCTTATTTTCCGTCGGCTGCGCTGCTCTCCGCGGCTTTAATGTATCAGAAGGCGTCAGCACACACCACATGTATACGTCCAAATTTGCACATAACTCATGTGCAGGTCTACACGTACATAATTTATGTACAAATTTGTACAGCATAATGTACGAATTTGTATGTGTAATTCTGTACATGAAAAATGTACAAATTTGTTTACTTACATTTGGTGTGCAGCAGCCGGAGCCGGCCGGAGCCCCCGCTGGACAGGAAGCCAAACGGTGTGCTAAGCTGGAGCTGGAGAGGCCAGCCGCCCGGAGATTTATCCAGAGCAACGTTCCCGAAAGGCTCTCGAATTCCCTCCGATTGCGAGAGTTGACGCGAGAATTCTGTACATGAAAAATGTACAAATATGTTTATTTACATTTGGTGTGCAGCAGAGTTTCTGAACTGCGGGAAAGTGTACAAAGTAATGTAGGGTCTAGGCGGAGCTGAGAACGACGTCCAGGCCGGGGTGCCTCCGAGCGCTAGGAGTATCCGGGTGCCTCCGGGCTCCGGGAGTCTCTGGGTGCCTCCGGGCGCTGGGAGTCTCCGGGTGCCTCCGGGCGCTGGGAGTCTCCGGATGCCTCCGGGCGCTGGGAGTCTCCGGGTGCCTCCGGGCGCTGGGAGTCTCCGGATGCCTCCGGGCGCTGGGAGTCTCCGGGTGCCTCTGGGCTCCGGGAGTCTCCGGATGCCTCCGGGCGCTGGGAGTCTCTGGGTGCCTCCGGGCGCTGGGAGTATCCGGGGGCCTCCGGGCGCTGGGAAATCGTAAACAGCAGCCAAAATGATTTGATTTCCGTGTTTTCTTTTGCCCCCCGCCCCCCTCTCCCCCTCCTCTCTGAAAGCGGCGAGTGCAGAGCGAGCACTGTTGCGGCTCCGAACTAGAGACTCGCCCGAGATGGATGTTCACGAACGAATCCGAGCCCGGTGCTGAGGCCGTTGCTGAAGCCGGTGCTGAGGCCGGTGCTGAGGCCGGCGCCGAGGCCGAGGTTGAGGCCGGTGCTGAGGCCGGTGCTGAGGCCGGTGCTGAGGCCGGTGCTGAGGCCGGCGCCGAGGCCGAGGTTGAGGCCCAAGGCGGGCACAGCGCAAGTCGTAAATTCGTCTCACGATGAAGTCCTAAGCAGCCCCCAGTTTACGATCCAGCTTCATTGAGTTTGCCCGGGCCCGGGCGGCGCGCTCTCTCCCGCTCCCCCGACAGACAACTTTCTTCTTTTTTTTTTCTTGTGGGATTATTATCGATGTGGACACGGCCGCGTGGCCGAGGCCGGGTGGTCCGTGCCGTGCCGCCATTCGAGGGATCACGTGGCTGGCTGTTGTGGGGGATCGGCAGGCCCCGGCCGATGGCCCCGCAGAGGGGCCTCGGGGCGCGGACTTCCGGCCCGGGACCCGGAGCCCAGCCTCTCACCGAGCTGTTAGCGGAATATTCACTCCGGCCCTAATCCGCTGACATCGACTCAAAGTTGTCGAGTTTTGAGGCCGGCGTCCGTCAGCGTGGCGATGGGGGTGGCAGCCTCGGCCCGCACAGCAACACCCGGCCTCCCTGGCCTGGCTCCGGCACCCACAGGACCTCTGGAGCACAGTGCAGTCGGCCGTTGGCTCCGCGGGCTCAGGGGGCTCCGTGGGCGCCAAATAATTTTTTTACAGACCGCCTTGCCGGCGTGCTCGCCCGGCGCACCCGGAGCCGCCGGAGCCTCCCGCTGCTGGTGATGATTTAAGATTTGACCCGCCCGCCGCCCAAAGTCGATTTCCTCCCATAATTCTTAGGGCCCTGCGTCTTCCGCGCGCTAAGCCCCCGCGGGTGGGCAGCGCTGTAGTGGCCGGAGCCAGCCGGAGCCGGCCGGAGCCCCCGCTGGACAGGAAGCCGAACGGTGTGCTGAGCTGGAGCTGGAGAGGCCAGCCGCCCGGAGATTTATCCAGGGCAACGTTCCCAACGGCTCTCGAATTCCCTCCGATTGCGAGAGTTGACGCGAGAATTACCACCAGCAGCCTTCCCCACCACACCCTGCGCACGCTGTGCCCCTGTGCCCACTGCGGGCGCACACCAAGTTCGGCTGCCTCACGGACTGCGCGAGGCCGCTGGGGCGTCGCTGTAGTTGTGGCTGTGTGCGGCGATGTGGCCCGAGGGTGGCCGGGGGCGGCCGGGGGCGGCCGGGGGCGGCCGGGTCTTATCGTAGTCCGGCAGCAGAGCCGCCTCCCTCCCCACGACCATGCCCTCCCACGTGATTTCACAACACGGACACGCTATGCAATTCGGGCGTAAACTTTGGATGCAGCGCCTCCCGCTCTCTAATATTCCGACTGGCAGCGGCGCGCAGTCCCTCGCCGTTTACTGTCTACTCCTTCCACTGCAACTCCCGCCCCCCCCCCTCACTGATTCATCTCAGCAGCAGCAGCAGCAGCAGCAGCACTGGAACGACGACGAGGAAATTGTCGCCTGAAATGCTACAAAATGTTGTGCTCGTCCTGCGCTTTCGTGCGCGCCCGATTTGGTAACGCGCAAGGCACGACGCGGTGCGCGCTGCCACCAGCTGCCACCGCCACCCCCAGCAAAAGTGGCCGCGCTGCACTCTCCCAGCTACGGAAGGAAAGGGAGGCCTGGACACTTCCACTTTTCGTTCGATTTATCCGTCCGTCCGTCCACCGTCCCTCCCTCCCTCCCTCCCTCCCTCCCTCCCTCCCTCCCTCCCTCCCTCCCTCCCTCCCTCCCTCCCTCCCTCCTTCCTTCCCTCCCTCCCTCCCTCTCCCTCCCAGGGCCGTCGACCTGCCTGCCAACCAGGGGGGGGGGGGGGCAAATCCCCAAAAGTGCGCATGGATGCCTATCTTGTAGGGGTCGTAAGAGAAATTGTCGCGAGCGAAGCGAGCGAGAATTTTTTTGTTGAAATTCTTAGGATGTTTTTTTTTTTCGAAACGATGTAATGTGGAACATGTTATTAATGAGAAGGAATGTCCAGGTAATGTGCGAGCGAAGCGATCAACAAGCTCGATATAACAGACTGCATTCTGAGATAAATCTATTCTATTCCCGGGTAAAAGTGCTTATATATAGATTATATATAGATTATGTATCGCTTATATATACTCTCTCTCTCTATATATATATATATATTCATACATATTCATATATCAGAAGATATATAATGATATTTACCCATACATCATATGACGATATATACCTGTATATACTACTATATATCACCCCATATAGAACTATATATCTTGCTATATATAACCATATATAAGCTTATATATAGCTATATATTGACCTATATATAATATTTGCCATATATAAGTTATATATAAGATTATATACAGCTATATATTGTGTAATATATAAGTGTCAGGTATATGTAAAGATATATAGGTTATACATGCTCTACATGCTCTTATATATATGTAATATATAATTATATATCGCACTATGTATGACTATATATAACTATATATGTTAGTACATATGACTGATATATACTTCATATAAACTTCACATATGACTATATATAAGCCAATTTTATCTGGGTTTACGGTGAAGAAACCCTTTTCGCAACGATTTTACATAAAATAAAGACGAAGAACTTGGCGGGTTGCGGAGATGTGAAGGCGGCAATGCCGATAAATCATTTGGCGAGCGAAGCGAGCCGAAAGCTCTGGGCTTTTGGACAAATTTTATTTCATCCATACGATTCAAAATGAATAAGCCGGGGACCTTTGCCCCCCCTGCCCCCCCTGGGTGCGATGGCCCTGCTCCCTCCCTCTCCCTCCCTCTCTCTCGCCACATTCTTTCCCCCCGTTTTATTGGCCGGATGAGGGTACGAGTGTGCGCGCCGCACTCGCTGCAGGCAGCGCGCGCTAATGCATCCAATCGCAACACTGCATCGGCTCTCACAATGCACACAATGCATTCTGCATCAATCAGCTTTATCTGAGCGCGGCCACTTCGGGATAGGCTGGCGGCCGGGCGGCCGGGGCGACGGGACTCCGGCACCCAACAGCCAGTGTGCTGCCGCTGCTGCTGCCGCTGCTTATTTCGAAAAGTCAAATTACGCGCCTGGCTCACAGTCTTTGTTATACCCCAACGCTCTATATCTCATACTACCGCTTTCAGGCACACATTTTCATTGCTGAGCGAAGCGAAGCTCACTGTAGGCTTCTACAGAGAAGAAAAGTTACGACCCCCCCCCCTGGATACCTAGCATAGGTATCTTACTATTACTATATGTCTTCATCCTATCTTTTTGGCTATATATATATATATATATATATATATATATATATATATATATATATATATATATATATATTTATTGGGTTTGGGTTTGGTATGGGTTTGGTTAGGATAGGTTAGCTTTGGTTAGAATGGGTTAGGTGAGGCTAGGTGAGGATAGTGGTCAGTTAAAGTTGGGTAAGGATATGTTAAGGCTAGGTTAGGATAGGTTAGGCTAGGATAGGTAAGGATACTATAGGTTAAGGTTTGGTTAGGTTGGGTTAGGATAGGTTAGGTAAAGATAGTAAAGGTTAAGGTTTGGTTAGGATAGGTTCGGATAGGTTAGTTTACGATAGGTTAAGGTTTGGTTAGCTTCTTATTGGTTAAGGTTAGGATAGGTTAGGTAGGTTAGGCTAGGTAAGGATTGTATAGGATAAGGTTAGGATAGGTTAGATAGATTAGGCTAGGTAAGGGTAGTATAGGATAAGGTTTGGTTAGGATTGGTAAGGTTAGGATAGGTTAGGTTCATGGCACAGCTATTATCGTTGTCTCGTGCGCCGCCCGCAGCGCCGCCGACACCAAGTGCAAAATCCCGTCTTACAAAACAAAACACTTGCATAACATACAATTACTGCAAAGGATTCATCATGTGCAGCTGCATATCTATCAGCACATGGCTGTACGTCTTTTATCTAGCCGCAGCCGCGAGCGCAGCATTAGGCGGGCCCTGGCTAGTTAATTCATTAGTGATATTTGTTGTTGTGGCGATTTATCTTATTTTTTTGGCGTTACTTTCACCGCCTCCATGCCCCATACGCGTACGTTTCTGACGGAGCGTTAGTGTTTGTCCCTAAAGCGGGCCAAAAAGGTCGTATCACCTCTGCCCAGAGAGGACGCGAGGGGTGAGAGAGAGAGAGAGAGAGAGAGAGAGAGAGAGAGAGAGAGAGAGAGAGAGAGAGAGAGAGAGAGAGAGAGAGAGAGAGAGAGAGAGAGAGAGAGAGAGAGGGGGGGGGGGCTCTTAATCTCGTCCCCGGCACAGCAACAATCCTAACTAATGCCTTTGTTTTCCGCACAGGTATTTTAGCTCTCTGCCGCATGGCTGCCTGAACTCGCGGACACACACACACACAAACACACACACACGCACACGCGCACAACACTACACCCGAGTGTGTGTATGAGATAAAACAAAGGGCGGGTGCGCCATGCTTCACCCGCGCTATCTTAGACACCTACCCAGAGTGCAGCAGGCGCACAGTCGGCCACACATAATGAGCTCTAGATGAGATGAGAAGAGATGAGAGTGCTTTGCCGCCGACCTACGGTAAGGGTTCTCATCTGCAAAAAAAGAACTAAATTTTAAAAAATGCTGCAAAAGAAAAAAAAATCCCTATTTAAATAGGAAGCAGACGATACTAACTCTAAATGTCTTCCAGTTTCTTAAGGCCTTTTAGGAATTGTCTGTGGAAGCAGAACTTATCTTTTGTTGTATTATGAGGGAGAGCCGAAGATATTTGAAAGGAAAGGAAAGGCAATTTTTGAGCGGCGAGGCGGGTGCAGGAGGAGGGGAGCGGGGTGCCTTCCTTTCCCCGCCCAGGATGGCTCGCATGGCCCGCGAGGGCAACAATACCACGATGCGAAATGCGACAATGATCGACGCGGACGGATACGGACGCGGATGGACGCGGATGGACGCGGACGCGGCTCCTCCTACAATGAAAGTACAAGCTAGCTGACACCTCTTTCTTCCATATTATTTAGTTTAGCTTGGCTATGCTAGTGCTATTTAAAGAGGTATCATCTGCTGAAAACACTTCGAAAGGAGTGGATGAGATATGTTTGTTTGCGACAGTGGAAGAGACTCGCCTGTGCAAGAAAGAAAGACAAATTATTATAATTCGAAGGAGTCGAGCAAAAGTTTTGTCTGCTTCCGCTAAGGGGCACGGCACGGGACATGTCAACATCCGACTGCGGAGGTGGGAAGGGGGGGGGGGGGGTAGCCTGGCGGCTTTGCTGACTCTGCCTGTCGTTGGCCCCCGGTGCGGTGGGCGATACCGTAGGGGGGCTAACTGGGCATGAGTGAGGGATTAAGCCGCCCCGGGCAAACTAGCTGTGAAGGCGAGGGGGCCCCGGAGGGCCGGAGGGGTGCACGACGGGGACGATCATGGGGTTCAGCAGGGCGTCCCCCCGACGCCCTCCCGGCCACCACCTCCTGCGTCCTCGGAGCCAGGGACCGGCTGCAACCTCTGATGCTGCGGGCTGCCGCAAAGAAGTCGCAAGCGAGAGCTTCCCAGTCGCTTCTCCTTGACAAGGTTTTTCTGACGGTGCTGCCGCGTTGGCCTCATCGTCAAACATCGTTGCGCGGCACCGTGCCTCTCTCATTGCCCATCTCATCTCTTCTATTCCGAGAAGACTGCTCGTAGTACTTCCCCGGACTCCTCCGGTGCGGCTGCGGAGCTGGAGGAGCTGAAAAGGCAAACATTTCTGCCATTCCTTGTGACGGAGCAAGGGCTCCCCCGCGACCCCCCACGGCCCCCGCGGCCCCGAGGGCTCCCCAGAGAGACCCTTTGCCATAAAGCAGCCGACCGAATTACACCTGAGTGATATTAACAGGCGCAGATAGACGGGTCGGATTCATGATTGGGTAGATGGGGGTAGACAGGTCGATGGAGCGTCGGAGAGCGGCGCAGAGCAGAGCTGCCCTGTGCTGCCCTGTGCTGCCCTGTGCTGCCCTGTGCCCTGTGCTGCCCTGTGCTGCCCTGTGCTGCCCTGTGCTGCCCTGTGCTGCCCTGTGCTGCCCTGTGCTGCCCTGTGCTGCCCTGTGCTGCCCTGTGCTGCCCTGTGCTGCCCTGTGCTGCCCTGTGCTGCCCTGTGCTGCCCTGTGCTACCCTGTGCTACCCTGTGCTGCCCTGTGCTGCCCTGTGCTGCCCTGTGCTGCCCTGTGCTGCCCTGTGCTGCCCTGTGCTGCCCTGTGCTGCCCTGTGCTGCCCTGTGCTGCCCTGTGCTGCCCTGTGCTGCTGCCCTGTGCTGCCCTGTGCTGCCCTGTGCTGCCCTGTGCTGCCCTGTGCTGCCCTGTGCTGCCCTGTGCTGCCCTGTGCTGCCCTGTGCTGCCCTGTGCTGCCCTGTGCTGCCCTGTGCTGCCCTGTGCTGCCCTGTGCTGCCCTGTGCTGCCCTGTGCTGCCCTGTGCTGCCCTGTGCTGCCCTGTGCTGCCCTGTGCTGCCCTGTGCTGCCCTGTGCTGCCCTGTGCTGCCCTGTGCTGCCCTGTGCTGCCCTGTGCTGCCCTGTGCTGCCCTGTGCTGCCCTGTGCTGCCCTGCGCTGCCCTGTGCTGCCCTGTGCTGCCCTGTGCTGCTCCGCCCAGCCCGGCGGCAAGGCGTCATGTAAAATGGATGGCACCGCGCTGCTCCTCTGCCGCCATGCACGGAGAAAAAAAGAACATTAGTGCTCTCAACTAATTTTGCTGTTGATTTCCAGACAAAGCAGAATTAATTTTGGTTCGGGGAACTAACTTTTTGCTGGGTAACTATTTGTTAGTTGAACAGAGGAAAACTCAGTTGCTCCAACGAAAAGGTTTTTTGTGGTAGCGAAAATGTGGCAAACAAACCTGTTCGTTATCAGAGCAACTAACTTTTCTTTGGTGCAAGTCGCCCCGAACAAAATTTTAAGTCTCCGAACCAAATTTACTGCTTGTTTATGGAAATCAACTGAAACATTAGTTGCGAACACTGGTGCTTTTTTTGTCCGTGAGGCTGTGCCACCGCCCCGGTGAGGCTGATCCCCCAACACCTCGCGCAGTTTACACACACTTTCACCCCCAAACTTTGCCCGCCGCTCCGCTCTCGTCCTGAGCAGGTGCGATCGCGGCCCCCCGCCCTAACGTGCATTCGTGAGCCGCCTCCATGTCCCCGCCTGGGCCCCCGCCGCCCCGGCTACCCCCGCCGCCCCCGCTGCCCCCGCCGGAGAGGCAGTGAACCCCGTCATCAAGCGCCGCTTCTTCCCCGCCGCCGCGCGGCCCCCGTCTGGCCGCGTTACACTCGCCATGTATTTACAGCGCCTCCTCCTTCACCCCGGCAGCGGCGCGCGAATTTTACGCCCCCTCCTACCTCCTCGCTGCCGCTCTCCTTCTTGTCCCCCAGGAACAGCAGAAGCAGCAGCAGCAGCAGCAGCAGCAGCAGCAGCAGCAGCAGCAGCAGCCACCGCCGCCGCCAGCGACACGGGGCCGCGCCGTGCCATGCCTCCCCCCAAACTTTTTGTTTACATTTTCGCCCCCCAAGTTTGTAAATAAAGTGCAATATGCGCCTTTTTACGCGTTATCAAAAGCCCGTAGCTCTCTGTGCGGCGCGCTCGCTCACCTGCGCGGCGGTGCGTCGGCTTAGCGAACTGAAGGCTGCCCGGAGGCCCCGGAGGCCCCGGAGGCCCCGGAGGCCCCGGAGGCCGGAGGAATGGATGGATTACCGCACGGAGCCATGCCGGAGTCATGCCGGAGGCGTGTATTTTCCTCGCCAGCGACGCCAGCGAGGTCTGCAGCCGGAGCAGCGCGCCGCCAGAGCCGCAGCAGACGACGCCAGCAGACGACGGCAGCAGACGACGGACCGCTGCAATTAACCGGCCGCTACTAATAAAGCGGAGGAAAAGTTGGCGCCGCGGCGGACGCCTGGAAGGGGAGAACGGGGCGTGGCGGTGGGCGGCACTGACGATGAAAAAGTCATCATCATCGACCAGTTTTGGGTGAATAGGGACTTGAAAAGGCTGTTTGAAAAACTTGACGTGATTTAGATTTTCTGCGATTTTTTAGACTTTTTGAATCCTGAACCTAAGCTGTATCGCAATCAGGCCTCAAAAATCAAGGCCAAGTTTTTAAAAAACATGATTTTGACTGTTTCATTCTCTGTGACGGATGGGCGGACTGGCCGGCGAGGTTTCCTTCCCGTCGACTCCCAGCGGCCGGATTCGCAACGCATCATCGGCGTGAACGTGCCGCCGCCGCCGCCGCCGCTGTATTACTGTCGCACGCAGCGCTCCGGCGGCGTCGGGGCGTGGCGAAAAGAAGGCAGCAACCTTGTTGTTGTTGTTGTTGTTGTTGTTGCTGTTGCTGCGGCGGGGATCGTGCACAATCTCGGCTTGTGCGGGGAGCTATTAGGAGCAGCGTGCTCCTCGCCGCTGCAAAGGGGATGAACCTCGCCCCTCTCCTCCCCTCCCCCTCCTCGCGCGCACCACACGCCTCGTGGGGTCTGTCTAAGAGTGACGTGACGTCACCATCGGCGCGAGGCGTCGGTCGGTCTCGGCGCCCCTTCACTTGTGGACGGACTTCTTATTGTCCGCCTCACCACAAACGATTAGGAGAGAGCATGAAAACAAGAAGACAATGAACCATTAAAAATGGTGTAAATGGTGCTCGTTCTTTACTCATCTACTTCATTTTTATACCATTCAATTTCCTCGAATTTTATGCCAGGAAAAAAACTCTTCTTCCACGGCATTCC
The DNA here is from genome assembly GCA_038380765.1 of Odontothrips loti. Classification (NCBI taxonomy): domain Eukaryota; kingdom Metazoa; phylum Arthropoda; class Insecta; order Thysanoptera; family Thripidae; genus Odontothrips; species Odontothrips loti. The sequence goes on from CM076253.1 coordinate 15,618,227, forward strand.
CCCATCTTAGTTTCGTCCACAACCGGTAGGAACGCTAGTGGGTACGTGGTCTTAGTTCAGAAACCGGCCACTAGGGGTGTGGTCACATGGTTACAAATGTAGCCGCTAGGTGTCGTCATCAACACAACCATCTTTGGCGTCGTAGTTCCGCCCACGGCCAGGAGGAACGCTAGTGTGTATTCTTAGTTCGGAAACCGAACAACAGAAGTGTCCTTAGGCACATTTGCTCGGCTGTAGTGGCTAAATATCATTATCAACACACCATCTCTGACATCTTACTTGAGTCCAACCAAATAAATGGCGCTACCAACTTCGGAGAACTGTAGAGGATTTCGGGTCCCAACAGTTGGTACCCGCTACATGACGCGCCTGCGCGTTGTGTCCTTCGTCTGTGTTGTCATGGCGGCCTTCCCTGGCCTTCCCTGTTTGTGCAGAAAAGACATGTCCTGTGCTTTGTGACCTTACACTCCATTCCCATTCCACATCGTACCCACCTTCCTTTTAGCGTATATTTATTTAAAATAACCCACAGTATAAAAAAGGTGATTAATACTAAAAACAATCTAAGTTTATATCTCCCACTCAAATACGTATTTTAATGGCAACGCAAGTCTCTTAAGATTTATTTTTCTCCAAATCGAACTTCCAGTCACCAAAAGTTAAATTAAAATATTCAAATTGTTTCACAAAAAAAATCATTATTAATTCAATTTTTTCTTTGCCATGTTGACTTCGAACCATCATTCTTTGGGTTGGAATACCAGTTTCTTTCATTCGTAGCTATTTCGCATTCCGACAATCCATCGCGACAGGACCTTGTTTTATCCCTTGGCTACGTGCTCCCGTCGTAGTTGGCGCTAGTTGCGCTAGTGGCGCTAGTGGCGCTTGTTTCGCCGCTAGATGGCGACACTGTATCTGTCATCTTAGTTCCATTAGCTGCCACCTCACCAACGTCCTTCCAAGGTTTGGGCAGGTTTGGGACTTAGAAGAAAAATTTCTTCACAAAAAAAGTATAAAAAACAAGCTGTTGTACTTTCACAGCTGAAAGTGACCGACTAAATAACAGACCCTTCGCGGAGACTCGAACCCGCAACCGCGCCGCTTGCAGGAAGTGGGGAGTAAGGTGACAGGGGCGGCCAGAGCGACGGCGGTATGACAGCAGCCAAACGAGATTTCGGCATCGCCGCTGCAAAAGGGATGGAAATAAAGAGGAGCAAAATAACAACGGAGAAACACAAAACGAACGGGAGAGAACGCAGGTGTCCGTCTGCTTTTCTTCCCGTTTCCTTCCCCTGATTTTCGTCCGCGGGGGCTGTCAAGGAGGCGGGCGAGGCGCAGGGGCCGAAGAGGCTTTCGCTGAATGGGATCTGAGCGTTCTGGACAGGAAGCTCTGAGGGGCTACACACGTTTGTGTGTGTGTGTGTGTGTGTGTGTGCGCTTCGTGTTCGCACTGTCACTCTCGCACAGCCCTAAGGGGCAGATAGGAAAAGGGGGGGGGGAGGGCGAATTCCCTCTCCTTTTCGGCTATGGTCCACCTGTCATTCCTCATTTCACACACTTCAAGTTGATAGGACAAATATTGAAACACACGCGAACACACACACACACACACACACACACACACACACACACACATAGGTGTGCACAGACAGGCCCAGGGGAGGCTGAAGGGTCGTCGGTACTGGTTGTGTTATCGACGAGAAAAAATTCTTGACAGTGTAGTGATCAAACACAAAAATAAAGAACAAAAATTGTCTTCAAAATTGCCAGGTTGTCCTGGATGTCCTGGAGGCGGTTCTCCTGAGGCGTGCTCCTCCTCCTCCTCCGACAAGCGGATCGTGTCCGTGCCTGGTTCACTCCTCCGTACGCCGGCGGCCAGGCGCCAGGCCTTGCGGGCGAGCGGAGCGGGCCGGAGCGGCTGAGAAATTTCGCTCCGGCGACCGAAATCGAATTGCAACTTTTCTGTTGTTGGGCCGCCAGGAGCGTTCGTTGCCACGACCTAACGAGAAGGAAGGGGGGGGGGGGCGTGGCCGGTGGGGACGAGGGGGGGGGCTCCAAAAAGGGAGCTTTATGCATTATACGGCCATAGGAAAGGCCCAACAGCGAAGGAGCGAGAGAGAGAGAGAGAGAGAGAGAGAGAGAGAGAGAGAGAGAGAGAGAGAGAGAGAGAGAGAGAGAGAGAGAGAGAGAGAGAGAGAGAGAGAGAGAGAGAGAGAGAGAGAGAGAGAAGCAGCCACTGGCCGGATCGGGCTCGTTGTCCAGACTCCCACGAAAACAAAGTTGTTTCCTTCCCTGGAAGGCACTGCAGCATAACTCCCCATTGCAGGAGAATTAGCGTGGAGGACTGCCGCCGCTGCTGCCGCTGCCACCGGGCCGCACTGTGGCCGTGTACAGTCACCGTGAAAAGATCGCCATTGTCCGGCCGCAGCGCGAGAAACTTCTTTTCTTGTCCGCGAAGGCGGTGGCGGCGGCGGTGGCAGCGGTGGCGGTGGCGGCTGGAATCCCCACCCGGGTCGGTGCGGTTTCCTTTCCCGGCGCGGCAGGCGGCAAGTTTGAATCAATTTAGCACTCCGAGACTTGGGTGAGGGAGAAGGAGGGGAGTGAGGGGAGGGCTATAATACGCCGACCGGCCCCCCTCCACTCTGCCATAGCAGGGCCCGGTTCATAGCGTTTCAAGGACATTTCCAGAGAATCTGTATTACGACAGAGGGTTCCGACCTTGGGTCAATTTAAGCGGGGAAGGCGACGCACGACCTATACCCTGGGGGAAGAAAACTGCACACGAAAAACTACTCTGCGAACTAAAGTCCGCGACATATTGAAGGGCAGGGGCTCGGGCAGGGGCCTGTTTCGGGCTAGTCCATGGCGCCTGGTGGGTAGGCAAAACCGGGCCTTGCACGCGCGCGTGTCGTGCGGGCTGGCCTACCCTAGCAAGGCAGGCACTTGTGGCGGCACGGGAAGGGGACGGTTGGAAAATCCGGACGGCACACTGCACCGACGCCGCCAAGAATGCACGAAACATGGTAAACATATTAAATCAACTCACACACAAAAAATAACAAGTAATTTTCTGAAATAATGGATCTGCGGAGCTTCGATCATGAAGTCCGTCCCCGGCCCTCCGCCCGCCCTCCGCCCGCCTACCCGCCTGCCTGATGACGAGGAAGGGCCAGACGAGCAATTAGCAGAACTCATTTCCCCCTCGCGCTGCGCCAATAAAAAATGCACCGCCCTCTCGCACGTTGGAGTCCCCACTCCTCCCGTCCCTCCCTTATTTTCTAAAGTATTCCTCTACTCTGCTCCTCATTGCAACAGACTCTGTGCTGTGCTGCTGGGCTGCCTGCCTGCCTGCCCGCCAGGACGTGGACTTCCACCCACGATGACCCCGCAGCCAGCTCCCGTCGTGCACACTTCCTTCCTTACTTGTGTGTGTGTGTGTGTGTGTGTGTGTGTGTGTTATTTACCCTCTGAAACCTTTATCCGAATAGGGAGGCTGGTGGATGGAGAAAACAAAAATCTACCGTATTCCTTGTTTTAGGTTCTGTCATCCGCTATGCAGTTATAAACAGCGCACATCTTGCGGTGTCGACTTCCCGGAACGGCGGGTCGTGCGTTGGCGTCACACACACACACACACACACACACACAAGTATATCCCTTTGGTGTGCATGTGTGTGTGTGGATGGAGACGTCGCCGGAGAGGACATGACAGGCCCTCTCGCGTCCAGCCCCGCCTGCTGCCGGCCCCAGCTGGTGTGCCTGGCTGCCATGCTGGCTGCTGCCGGTGGCTGCCGCTGCCGCTGGCTGACTGTCGGTTGGATATTCATGACGATTCGACCCGGTCTCGGCTCCAGCTCCGGCTCTGGCCTCGGCTCCGGCCTGCTCACGAGGTCATCGCTGTCAGCTGGCGTGCAGCTTTCACTGCTGAGTGCCGTGGACTGCTTGCCGGACCCGCCGGACCCGCGGGCCCACACTCCCTATCATCAAGGAGCTCCTCCGGGTCCTCCGGGTCCTCCGGGTCCTCCGGGTCCTCCGGGTCCTCCGGGTCCTCCCTCGTCCTCTCCTCCATCATATCTGTCCATGAAATCGGAAGAGTTTGGCTGCGCTGCGGCTGGCGTCCGGACGGATTACCGTTCCGGCTGCCTGTTCCTGTCGAGGGGTAACCGGGTACCGAGTAATCCATACACCGGAACTCCACCTCGGACCTCCACGGAATTCGGTCGTAATCCTCCCCAATTGACAACGTGTGGAAAAATCACTACGAACTACCACTACCAACACAATTTGTCCACGAAACCCGCGAACTAATCCCGAAATCTTTCTATTTGAGCCGGAATGTCCCGGGATCACCACGAGGGAATCCCGAACCTCCGCACTGAAATTGACACGAGTGAACGTTTCCCGTTCGGGTTTTGTTGGCAGCGAGCGGCAGTGGCCGTGGCCGGTGCGGAAGCGCCGCGAGTGCAGGCCATTACTGCAGGGCCACGGCCTCGGCCACGGCCGTCACTGGGCGCAGCCGGCGCAAATGTACTGTTCGTGTACATTAAGGGATGGACAGAAACAAAATCCTCCGCCGGCGGCGCAAATGGCACGTTCGGCATCCCCTCCCCCCTCCCCTGTTTCCCGTCGAGTGTAAAGAGTGCTGGGTGGACATTTCCCACGCACTAAGATCGATAGGGGATAATTATTGCAGCGGCGTGTGAACACGGGCGGGACGGTGGCGGCGAAAGTGGTGTGGAGTCCGCCGTGTGGTCCGCCGTGGTCCACCTCTCGCCGGCCTCCGCCGCGGCCGACATGTCACATTTGTCGCCCCCCGCGGCCCCCGCGGCCCCTGTGGCCTCTGCCCTTGTACCAGCCACTCCGGCCAGATGTATTATCTGTCTTTGTCTGACTGCCTGCCCGTCTGTCTGTCTGTCTGCCCCCTCTCTCTCTCTCTCTCTCTCTCTCTCTCTCTCTCTCTCTCTCTCTCTCTCTCTCTCTCTCTCTCTCTCTCTCTCTCTCTCTCTCTCTCTCTCTCGCTCTCCCGGCCGTCGCCACGCCATCCTTCTTCGGCACCAGCGCGGCAGTAATGGCTTACAGCTTGTCGAGGGATCGAGCCTGCCCTGCCCCAACCCGTCCACCACTGTTTTTTTTTCTTCCTTTTTTTCGCCCTTTGGCCCGGCCCCCTCTTCTTTTCAACGCTCTCCGTCCCCTTGTGTTTTTCTTCTGCCCCTCTCTTTCCCTCCTCCCCGCTTTCTCTTTCTTGTGCTGTTTCTAGATGAGTTCCCCGGCGTGTTCCGCACTGCCGCACCACCAGTGCAGCAGCAGTGGGCGCCTCTCTGTGATACTGCACCCGGCCTGAAAGAAAGAGAGGTGAACCGGGGGAAAGGGGAAGGGGAGGGGAGGGGGGTGCGCACCCCCGTCAGCGCCTTCTAATGACCGGTGCTCAGTGTGCTTCACTCCCCTCTCCCCCTGACACTCTTCAGGGCAGCGCTGCCACGCCCCCCGCCAGCAGACGACAGATCCCCCCACCCACCACCCCTCAACCCACCGTGTACAAGTGCCCCACTCACTTAACCACAACGTCGGCACCGTCCCTCCCCCCCCCCCTCCCCCCCGGAGCCACACATAGGCTCTCATTGCTGTTCGCGTCGTCCACCGACAAGGCCATCTGTGCTGCTGTGTGTTCAGGATATGCCTGCCGCAGTCCTAGAAAGGAATGGCCGGTGTCCTACTCTTGGTCCTGCCCGCCACCTCCAGCAGTGCACACTTGCCAGCAAAAATAAAATAAATACCACGGAGAATATCGGAGCCACGAAAACGTCTCTTCGAGGTGTCCTTGGACTCACAAATTCTACTCGTATAAATATTTCCTTCCTTGTCCGCGTGAAATAAGCGAACAGTGTGGAACCTGTGCAGTTCGACCATCCCGTTTGAAAATTTCAAGGCGGGAAGAAGAGAATCGCGTGAGTGTGTGTGAGTGTATGTGTGTGTGTTACAGCGGGACGCGAACGGGGCGGAGCCATAATTGATGGCTCGCCTCGCTCTGTGCCGCTGTCCAGTGTCCGGAGAGACGGCCCGGGGGAGGGGGAGCGAGGGGGATGGTCCGCACACACAAGACTCCTGGGCGGCCAGGATGGCGGGACTCTGAAACACGGAACGGGGTGCCCCGTCCCGCCGGCGGGCCGGGCCGGGCCCCGTGTGTCGCACACATTACCGCGAACAATGCCCCACAGCGTGGCCGCCCCCAGGCCGCCCCCGAGCCGCCCCCGAGCCACCCCCGAGCCGCCCCCGAGCCGCCCCCGAGCCGCCCCCGAGCCCTCGCGGGCCTTACATTAGCTGCTGGAAGTGCTCGGTGCCGGCAGGCGCGGGGTGCACGGGCTCACGGGCGCACTACGGAATGCTCCCGCACTCATTCCCTCTCCGCATTCCAGAGAGAAAAGGTCGTGGTCACATACTACGTAACGCCTCCAGGAGGACGGGTGCACCGGCAGGGCCCCGGGAAGACCCCTCGCACGGAGCCAAAAGATTTGTGGTCGCAACTAATCTTTATGTCCATTCCCAGACACGCAGTGATGTTTGATTCGAAGAAATAGAATTTTGGTTGAGGTAACAGTCACGGCTTTTAGGGGCCTGACCGGGGCGATATGGGCTGACGTCGTCCCTCCCTTGGATCTTGTTCACGAAGTGGGTGTAGAGGGTGACCCAGACTCAGGTGGTCAGTTGTAGATGGTGGGGTTGACGGCACACGGACTGGGCATCACCCCCTGGCGATCATCGCCCCGCGCGTAGATACGCCGCGGCAGCGTGCTGAGTCAGCCAGACCCCGCGCGGCACGCACTGTGTAATGTGGTTGGTTGCCTCACCAGCGCGGCGTGGCGTCGGCTCGGACGCCGTACCGTTTGGAGTACCCAGATGGGGCGACGAGCCACCGTCTGATGTAACTAATTTTTAGATGCAACTACGCAACGTTACGCCCTCAATTCTGTCATAATCGACTCCAGAAGTGTTCCCCCAACAAAATTGTAGTCCTCAGAACAAAGATTGACTGCTTGTCTGGAAAGCAACTAAAAAATCAGTTGCGACCACTCATCTTTTTTTTTATTCGTGCGGGAAGTTCCTCGGTCAGGGCCTCGGCCACCACGGAGTGTAGTGCAGCCACCCGCGGCCTCCGTCCGTACCGTATTCAGGACAAAAGCATTCCGGTCGACCACACGTCCCGACTGCGCTTTGACCTGTCTGTCGCCGGCACAGTCATGGCTTCACCACCAACCCTCCGGCCACCGGCCTCCGGTCTGCTGCAGCAGTAGTGCTTTCACGACACGACGACACTGCGCACTGGCGGGCTCCGGGCTCCAGGTTCTGGTCTCGGGGCTTCAGGCTCCGGGCTCTAGGCTCCACGACCTGACCTCCGGGCTCCGGTCTCCAGGTTCCAAGGCTCGGGGCTCCAGGTTCCACACTGGTGTAAATCAGATCAGATTTTACTGATCTGAATGCTGATCTACTGATCTAAGTGCTGATCTACTGATCTCAGTAGTGATCTACAGATCTCAGTAGTGATCTACACATCTCAGTGCTGATCTACACATCTCAGTGCTGATCTGCTGATCTCAGTACTGATCTACTGATCTTACTGTTGATCTACTGATGGCTCGGTTATTGATGGTTAGGTCGTTATTCCTGATCTCTGATCTAAGGCTGATCTTCGGATGGTAACTTGGTTGATCGTATCACTGCTGATAGCAGCACCTGATCTCACAAATTTTTGGGGGCTGTAAAACAGAAAGTTTTCATAGTTTTTGCTTCAAACTTGATATGTGACATCAACACATTAATTTACTAGGGCCATTTTAATTTCATCAAAATCCGAAAACGTTTTTCTGGCATCTCGAGAACGGGAGGTGATATCGAAAAACCGACTTCGGATTTCGATGGAAGTTCCATCATGGACCTCGATTTTGACGTTCCGAAACGATGCTTGACACGTCTTCAGGAGGTGTCAGGTATACATGATACCATCTGTAGTCATACCATCAAAAATCATACCATCAGTAATCGTGCCATCAGTAATCATACCATGAGTATTCATACCATCAGTAATCATACCATCAGTAAAGGTGCGCGATGTATCAGTAAAGCTACCGATCTCATATTACTGATCTAAATTCTGATATCATTTACACCAGTGGCAAGGTTCGAGGTTCCAGAGGCTCCGGGCTCCAGGCGCCGGGCCCCGGGCTCCGAGTTCCAGGCTCCAGGCTCCGGTCAGGACTCCAGCAGGCTCGCTCCACGACGCCGTCCATCAAGGCGCTGCTGGCTGTCTCGCCGGCAAAGTGAGGGGAGAGTGCGGAGTGGCGGCGGCCCGCGCAGAGTTTCCACCGCGTCATTTGGTTTGGATGGCCGTACGGGAGGCGGAGAGAGAGAAAGAGAGAGAGAGCGAGAGAGAGAGAGAGAGAGAGAGAGAGAGAGAGAGAGAGAGAGAGAGAGAGAGAGAGAGAGAGAGAGAGAGAGAGAGATAGAGAGAGAGAGAGAGAGAGAGAGAGAGATAGAGAGAGAGAGAGAGAGAGAGAGAGAGAGAGAGAGAGAGAGAGAGAGAGAGAGAGAGAGAGAGAGAGAGAGGGAGAGAGAGAGACAGTGCCGCCGGGGCGCCACTCCTCGGAGCACACGGCTTTCTTCAGCGGACTTATTGCCCCAGAGATTTCCTCCTGACCATTTTCCTTGCCTACATTCACATGCTGAAAGGAGCACTAGGAAAAGGAAATTGGACGGCGAGGCATTTTATGAACTCATCAATTGACGTAAGGGTGGTTTTACAAATGGCTAAACAAAAAGGGAAGGTTTTCATAAACAAGGCGTTTTGGTAGCAGGTGATGGGCTTTACTGGAAATCTCTATTAGCGAATAAAGAAAGAAACAGTGCGAAGATGGGGGGGGGGGGGAGAAAATGAAGACGTGAAAGAAATGGACAAAAACAAAGACAAGAGAGCAGAGGAGGAGGGAAGTCTGGGAAAGAAAGGTCGGCGGCTGGTAGAGTAAATCAATGGTGACACTGCCGGCGCGGCCCAACGGAACACGTGCCGAACAAAAGGCCTGCTGCTTCCAGTTGATTCCACACGCCGCACCGCGCCACGCCGCGCCACGCCGCGCCACGCCGCGCCAAACCACTACAATCGGCACGCCCGCCGCCGCAGCGGTCGTCTGTGACGCTCACCCCTGCCCCCCCCCCCCTCCTCCCGTCTCCGCATCACCTTCCTTCCGCACCCAGTCATCTGGATCGACCTCTCGAGAATCACTTTCTCTGCTCCAGGAGCACCGCCTAGGGAGACTTAAAAAAAAAATCCAGTGCAAGATGCCAACAAAAAAAAAAACACAAAAAAAACAGAAAATATCAACAAAAAGAAATAACAATCCAGAACGCACGCACACTTGACTTTTCAACACTTCTCGACCACAACTGAAAGTTTTGCTTTGTTCCCAGGATATTATTCTTTCTGCTGCGAGTGACGCGCAAAGATCCTTTTTCAGTACCATTTTCAACTCTCTCTCTCTCTCTCTTTCATATTCCTTGCGGAATGACACTGATGACTAGAGACGGTGGGACGCCTTGTGTTGTGTACTCTCTCGCACACGTGTCGGGGGCAATAGGCGTGTTCGGGAGCAACAAAGATGGAGTGCGCCAGCCGGCCGGCCGCGCGTGTGTTTTGCGCGAACCTGAGTTTTGTGTTCCCCCTCCCCTCTCTCTCTCTCTCTCTCTCTCTCTCTCTCTCTCTCTCTCTCTCTCTCTCTCTCTCTCTCTCTCTCTCTCTCTCTCTCTCTCCTTGGTTCTTTATTTCTTTTCCTTCTCCGTCCCATCTGCGGCGGGTGCCTGCCCTGCTCGGAGGGACCAGAAGGCTGGAGTAATTGCAGATGTGGCGCTGGTGGTGGAAGGGGAGGGGAGTAGAAGAGAGGGGAGGGGGGATTTATTTTTATTTTTCCTTCCCGCTCTCCACTCTTCATGTGAGCTACAAATCAACCCGCTCGGCTGCAGCAAAATACCGGCGGGCGGCGTGCGCTTGTTCGAGTTTTCTTCTTACTGTTCATCTGCTGCCGCAGCTGCCGCAGCTGATGTGTGTGTGTGTGTGTGTGTGTGTTTGTGTGTGTGTGTGTGTGGTGTGCGCGCGCCCGTATAGGAGCCGGTGCGCCCCCAAAGACGTTGTTGTGGAGTGTATATACAGCAGGCTGGCGGTCCAGATATCCCACCACAATATCGCTCTGCGAGGTGTGTTTCCCAGGCTGTCTCAGCTTACAGATTTTCTCCAGCTTTTCTGGTTGTTTTTTGCTTTTCTTGTTTCGCTCTCTTTTTTTTTCTGAAAAGAGATAAAAAAAGTATTTCTGCTCATGTCACTTACCTGGCCTCACCCCTAACCCTCCGCACCTTGACACACGCCATGTCCACCTTGGCTTGCAGAGGGTTGTTACGGGGAGGGGCAGAGGGAGGGGAAGCGCGATCCGAGACGTCGTCGTCCCTGGAGCCCGCATTGTGCTCGTTAGCCGGCTGCTGTGATGTAATGTCCGGCTATGAGCCCGTGAGGGGCTGCCCATAAGTGACGCGCTACACCATTTGTGCCCGGCCCCTGATCAGTCCCGATGGCCAATCAGTGTCGCCATTGGCCGGTGGCTCTGTGATGACGACCGGCCGCCCCTCATCCTGTTGAGCGGGACGCGGATAAAGATTGAGAGAAACCGGGCGGAAAGTAGGCAAATTGCGGAGGAGGAGAAGATGGCGGGGAGTGATCAGAAACCTTTTCATCGCGTTCTGTTTCAGTTTAGTTAAATTAATCACAGGATATCCATTCAGAGGGCAAACCAAGTTTAGTACGCGCGGAAATCACGAGAGCGATTCGTGTGGTGAGCCTTTTTCCGTCTATTTATTTGCCCCCTCCGATGTTATCATCTGAAAGGGGTGAGTAAGAGATAAAGAGAGAGACAGAGAGAGAGAGAGAGACAGAGAGAGAGAGAGAGAAACAGACAGAGAGACAGACAGATAGACAGATAGAAAGAGAGAGAGAGAGAGAGAGAGAGAGAGAGAGAGAGAGAGAGAGAGAGAGAGAGAGAGAGAGAGAGAGAAGAGAGAGCGAGCAGGGGGGTGGGGGGCGGAGAGCGCTCCAGCTGTATGGGAAGACCGCCACCAGCGAAAGCTTACTGCTTCCGATTTTCAACAGTTTGGTGAGGCGTTTTCTCGTGCTCTTCATACACAAAAGCGTTGGATTGGGGGGGAGGGGGGGGGGGGGGGGAGGGGATGGCCCGGCCAGCGGACCACTGCGGACGGGACGCGCTCTCTGACGCGGCGGCCAAAAGTGAAATGAGCTACATTGTGCGCCGCCGCCGCCGCCCGCCGCGCCACGCCACGCACCAACATCATAAAAAAAATGGGCGCTACGGGTCGGAGCAGACACGCACACCAACGTACCCTCACAAAAATAACGCCAAGCAAACGATACCGATACAACTGATAGTTTCAGTCTTTCAATGAAGTGATCACTTGCGAAAACGTAGTCGAAAAACCGATAGCAGTTTAGCGATTCTGACCAAGTAGACTGATGGAGACGCGAAGAAAAACTATGTTATTATTGGACTTCGGGTTCTATTTCTAGCGTCTCAAGTAGATCGCTTGAGATCCCCGAGCCCCGCAATCCCAAGGTGTGGGTGATAGGGTTTAGGTATAGAGAAATAGGCAGGTGTTAAGTTGGTGCCAACCAAGCGCCCTTACCAAAAGCTGGAGTGTCGTCGTGATGCTCTCCAGCCGGAGGCCACTACTCGTCTGACGCGTTCGAGTTCCGCTGGCGCTGATCGCACCGGCGGGCCCTGTCCAGGGCTGAGGCGCAACCGGATACTACGCTGTCGCTAGTTCCTCCTTTGGCGCGCGAATATGAATTTCGTCTCTTGACAAACTAGGAGAATCGAAAAATCGAAAAAGCATGGAGAGGTGAAAAAAACAACAACTCAGGTTGTGAATTGAGTACAATCGCAATGCATTACTGCAGGGTGATTTCCGGGCATTTTTTGCGTGTGCCGGTCGGCGCGTGTCCGTGTGTGAGATAGTGCTTTGTTTGCTTGCGTCCAGTTTTTACGCGCCTCCTTTCAATTTAGAAGTTTTGGGGCCGCCGTGGGCGGCGGCGGGCGCCCCCGACCCGACCGGTCCGGCCAGCTCCCGCCAACTAAAAGTAATCCGCACAGTTGTTGCTGTCGAGGGACGGGAAAGAAGAGCAGCAGAGCTAGCGCTCACAGCAGACATAATGCTGGGGGGGGGGGGGGAGCGGGAGCGGGAAATCCGCGACGTCCGTGTTCACCCGCGCTGTAAAATGCACCCGTGAAACTTTTTAGCAGCAGCGGCTGTAGCGGAGGAATGTTGGTGGTGCTGGCCGAGTGCATGACATGGCTCCTCGTGCCCTCCTTACGGCGTCGGCTGTACTGCACCGCAGGGCTGCTGCCGGAACTGCCATCTGAGAGAGAGAGAGAGAGAGAGAGAGAGAGAGAGAGAGAGAGAGAGAGAGAGAGAGAGAGAGAGAGAATGCATGTAAGTGGATTCTCAGTGAAGCCCTTGCCGAACCTTCGCGCCGCCGGCCCGGCCCGGCATGCAAGAGCATCGCAATGCTGCCACCACTCGCTTTACTGTGGCAGATGCTCGCCGACCAGTGCCACCAGCTGCTCTTCTCTACCGGGCCCCATCTCTCTCTCTCTCTCTCTCTCTCTCTCTCTCTCTCTCTCTCTCTCTCTCTCTCTCTCTCTCTCTCTCTCTCTCTCTCTCTCTCACTCTCCTGCACACCCACACTCTCCATCCAACTCTCCTGGTGGTGGTTGAAAACCCGCGGCCAACTCTCTCGCACGCGCACACACGTATACGGTGCACAGCAGCGAAGTAGGTGAAACAGAGTGGTCCAATTTCACCCGCTCGCAACAAACATTTTCGACCGCGCACGCACATATACACGCACACACGCACACACAAACACACACACGCACACACGCACACACACAGTCATTCACACGCCCACACAGAACAGCTGCTCTGCTCCCGTGTTGTTTGTTGAAAAGTTTGGCCCAATCCAGCCCACCGGACCGATTTTCACCGAGGCGATCCGTTTATTCGTCCGGAGCGCATAGAGCCACTGCGCGGCCACCACCAGTTGCGGGTAGGAGCGCCCGCTGGCCGGCGGGTAGGCAACGCGGGCGCACGGCTGCTCGCTGCCGACAGGGCGCTGCCTACCTCCCGGGGGCTCCGTCAGCACCCGCGCCGCTGCAGCAGCACTCCTCAATAACAATAACTTTCTTTTGTTAACGCCGGCACGTGTGGCATATTCATGCCTTGTTGTCACTCCAAACAGTGGAACAATGGAGAGGAAAAAAAAAGAGATAGATCGAGAGAGGGGGGGGGGAGGGAGAGAGAAAGAGAGAGACAGAGAGAGAGAGAGAGAGAGAGAGAGAGAGAGAGAGAGAGAGAGAGAGAGAGAGACAGAGAGAGAGACAGAGACAGAGACAGAGACAGACAGACAGAGAGACAGAGAGATAGACAGACAGACAGATAGACACCCAGACAGACAGACAAACAGACAGACAGACAGACAGACAGAGAAAAGAATCCAAAACGTAAAACAACAAGGGCCGGTGCTGCGCGCATGCAGCCTGATTGACGCACATATGTCCGGCTGTTTTGTAATTGTAAACACGTTTGTTTAGTCATGAGAGCCGCCCGCCCCCGCCGCCTCCGTCATGCAGTCTTTGTGTGTGCGCGGCGCATCACAGCTGCACGCTCACACCCCGGCTCACGCCCACGCCTCTTCGCCGAAGAGAGAAAGAATGGCATTCCAACTTCTCGTTCGAGACCTATTGTAACTTTGAATTGAGTATGGGCTAGTTTTATTTTAAAAAAAAATAGGTTCTGAAAATTTTATGATTTTTTGTAAATGTTTCGGCGATTATATTTCGAACATTTGTGAATTTCGAGTTTGAATTCAAATACCTGTCCTCTTTTCAGTCATCAGAATTGGGTTTTGTTTATTTACTTTTTGCCGCTGGGCACAGCCCATGCCAGATGTGGGTGACAAGGGGTCGTCGGCCGGCCGCACTCCGCACGCTGGCGACACTTATAAAGTCGTGCGGCTGGTGTGCCGAGAGCGGCAGCGGGGCGCCGCACCCCGCTCCAGTGCCGAGCGCTTTCAAACACGGCGGTTAGCCCCCCTCTCGTATGTGGGGCCGCTTTTTTTGTCGGCCAGAGAGGGTGCAATCGTCCCGGAGGCCACTCGGAGGTCACCCACAGGGTCACGCAAGAGGTCACCGCAGCAGTGTCGTTTGTGGCTACGGCATTGTAGGCGAGGCCCGGGCCAATCCATCATTTGCGTGCGAAACCGTGGATAACTTGGCGTGAGGCGGGGGAAGTTCGAAAAGCGAGGGGTTTACGGGTACACGCTAAATGTAGAAAAACAATTGTGTCCACATTGCGAAAAATGATTTCTCGGGATTTAGAGTGTATGGATGACTGCAAGGGAATTCCGAGCAGGGAGGCTACGGCCAAGGCTGTCGCTCCCCGGTGCCTCCTGGTGCCGCTCGTGCCTCCGGCCGCTTCTCTGCCGCCATGCCTTTTTCACGGCTTGTTCGATCAGCATGGTCATTCCGCATGCAGTGACCGAATCCTACGGCAGCTGCGGCGACAGCAGTGGCACACAGCAGGGGGGGGGGGGCTGAGGGGGTGGAGGCCGGCGGGGCGAGGCACTGGGGGGAAAAGAAAACAGCTCGCAAGAGAAAAAGAGAGATAGATATTGTTTGGTAGACCCTCCTTACACTGCATTAGTCAAGGGCCGATTAGATTTTTTTTCTTTTTGGGTGGGGCGGATTAGTCACGGTCCTGCGGCAGCAGGCAGCGTTGGACCGCAGGGCCCCTGCAGGGCCGTGGCTGTACGCCCCTTGAGCAGGTTTGAGAGGAAAAGTTGTTTAATGGAATGATGGTAAACTCCGGTCTTGGCGCCGCCCGCGCTGCACATGCCGCAGCAGCTCAACGGCCTCGGCAGAAGCCGTGGCGGCGCGTGGCGGCGCGTGGCGGCGCGTGGCGGGTCGGCCCGGTGCGGTAAGTGTTAGTTAGCCCGCCCGGGCCGACACAGCATCCGGGAGAACTTCTTGGACCCCGCAAGGCCTGAGCGGTACATACACACTAGGCAGCTTTTTTTTTTCGGAGGAGGGAGGCGGTGTATCCTCTATGTGACAAAACAGTTTAACATATTTTTTTTTATTAAATTTTAAAATTTCAAGAACACTCAAGTGGTGTGCAGGGAGAAAACAATAGCCTTGAAATTGCGGCAGAACACCGTGAAACGACGTGGCCCGTCAGTCAGACAGCAGCAGCCGAGGCCGCCGAAGTGAACCCAGAGGCCGAAGGCCGAGGCTGAGGCCGAGGCTGAGGCCGAAGCTGAGACTGAGGCCGTGCCGCCGTTCTCCGGCCCGGGCTCCGTCGGCCCCGCCAGAGACTGAGAATCAAATATTAAGCCGTAGACGCAGCGCGCGGCGCAGAGCGGCGCAGAGCGTCCTGACGGCGTCCCTGTGCCAGACGACGTGGAGGGGAGGGGGGAGTGGGATGGAGGTCGGGAAGGCCGTCGCACCTCCATGACGCGGGGGGGGGGGGTGGCTGCGACCCCGCCGCAGCACCGCGCGCAGATTCAGCCGACATCAAAACTTTTGAAAAATTCATTGGCTGCCGCGCGTAAGTCCGCCTCATGCTGTCTCATTCCCTCATCAGCATACACTCCGCGCGCATCCGTCCTTGTCTCCCGCCCGCAAGACGGGCGAGGAGGGAGAGGGAATACGGAACTCGCGTAAATCTGGCGGCCCTCCAGGGCCCTGCGCGGCTTCGCGCCTGTCTCTGCTGCTGTCACCTCGTAGTGTTTGGCGGTCAGTTTACCGCCGACCCTTCTCTCTGTCTGTCGGTCTGGGTGTCTGTCTGTCTGTCAGTCGGTCTGTCTGTCTGTCTGTCTGTCTGTCTGACTGACTGTCTGTCTGTCTGACTGTCTGTCTGTCTGTCTGTCTGTCTCTGTCTCTGTCTCTGTCTCTCTCTCTCTCTCTCTCTCTCTCTCTCTCTCTCTCTCTCTCTCTCTCTCTCTCTCTCTCTCTCTCTCTCTCTCTCTCTCTCTCAATTTCAAATTTCAAATTTCTCTCTCTGTCTCTCTGTCTCTTTGTCTCTCTCTCTCCCTCCGGGAAGAAAGTGACTCCATTTGTCTGGATTACAATTGTAACCCCGGCTCCTCGCCGCTATATATGCCATACTGATGCCGTTTTTGCGCTGTTAAGTTTCGGCGCTGCAAAACTTTCGGCTGCTCAAGTTGGCAATCCTTGGATTAGGCGAGAGCGGGCTGCGCTGCTGGCTGTGGGGCTGGGCCCCCGGGGGCCCCCGGGCCCCCGCCTGTGTTTTCCATCGGCATACTCAGCCCCACGGTTTCGCCGTTCAACAGGCGCCCCCGGCCCGACAGAGCAAGCGCGCCTGCTGCGTCTCGGGTACCGCGGCGAGGGGTAGCGCCGCCGGGTTCAAATACCGACCGCAGCGTCGGTACCCTCGGGTCTCCGCGCGGGGGTTTGTTTGCCGATCTCTATCTCTCTCACACGCACACACTCTCACTCTAATTCTGGCTCCTTCTCTCTCTCTCTCTCTCTCTCTCTCTCTCTCTCTCTCTCTCTCTCTCTCTCTCTCTCTTCTCTCTCTCCCCGTCTCCGCCGGACTCTTACGCCGGACGGATGTATAGTGGTACAGCGCTCCTCCACCGAGCGGATTCTGTGATGACATTGTGTTTGACATGCCATTTGCATACCACAGCCATAAAGTATTAGTCGGGTTTGTGACGTGAGGAGCCCCCTCTCCGCCCCCTCTCCTCCCCTCCCCGCCCTGCCCCGCCTGGGCCAGCCAGCCTAGCCGAACGACGGGAATGATATGCATACATGACTCGAATGTATTCAACGTTCTCGGTAAAGCGCACAGCCATGAGATGAACCACACCACGAACAGGACGGAGATGGGGCTCCGAGAGCGGGACCCTCATCCCCCCCCCCCCCCCGGGCGGCAGCGGGGTGAGAGAGAGAGAGAGAGAGAGAGAGAGAGAGAGAGAGAGAGAGAGAGAGAGAGAGAGAGAGAGAGAGAGAGAGAGAGAGAGAGAGAGAGAGAGAGAGAGAGAGAGAGAGAGAGAGAGAGAGAGGGAGAGGAAGAGAGAGGGAGGGCAGGGGGATCTTTGGTCGGTCGGGTGGTCCTTGCTGAAGCAAGCGCAAGGGCCGGGGTGCGCGCCGCACTTGCAGTGGTTCTCTCTCGCTCTCTCTCGCACGGCCTCCAGCTCCATCCCTCTCTCTCGCTCCCGTACAGACAGACAGAATTCCACAGTCGCCGCATGGGTGGTTTCCCGCGACGACGGCGCACTCGTGCTCAAAGACACATTCTGCTCACCGCAAGAAAAAGCAAAACTTTTTTTATGATTTGGTGGCGACAGCGCCGGTGTGGCTTCTTTATTTTCACATCAAACACACACACACAAAAAAAAAATTCGATCGTGATTTTCCTGCGGTATTTTTGAGCGCCGCGTCGCATTCCGTTTGAACGACAGACCAGCTCGCGCCGCCGGCATATTTAAGTATCCTGTTTGCGGTCCCGCGCCGGTCCTACCGGTCCCCGTCTCATGCTCTGCCCGCTCTGTCCGCTCTGCCCCGACAAAGTTTCCAGTGGAGGGCCGAAGCGTCCAGGATTTTGCCAGTTGCGGCCGCTCGTCACCGCATCACCGGGCGGCGCCACGCCAGCGGCTGCTTATTACTTTTGCACTCACATCCCGCCAACCGGCCGCTGCTAACTATACGCAAACTAAGTTGTGATGCCTGTGTGGCCCGGCGTAACTAACCGTGTGGGAGAGAAAGAGAGAGATTCCCACGGTGACAAAGAGGAAGAGACTAGAAACGTACATCAGGCCGACGTATTACATTCGAAATCACGGCTTTAATAATTATCACAAGCTGGCCCGTCCCTTCCGTCAACTTTGGTGCCAGTTCCGCTGCGCTCCACCGGCACCTCGGTTCGACAGGGCACTCTCAAAAAAATATGCATGAATCACGTAATATGCCTGTTTCATAGCAGATTTTATGCCTGAACCTCAAAATCTTCCCCGAGCGTAATATGCTCGAAACGAGCATAATATGCTTGAAACAGGAATTTCGTAGTGGCTATGCAGCTATGCCTAAATCAAGGCATGCCACTAAATATGGATGCCCGATTCAGGCATCAGTCTACATGCCTAACTCAGGCATCAGATTGTGCCTGATCGTATGCCTGTATCGGACATAGTGATGGGTTGCTCAAGTAGCCTGTTGCTGAATTGGGGAAAGTTACCCAGGATTTCAGGGTAGGCATCAAATTTGCGCTGATTCAAGCATACCTTTTTGAGAGTGGGGGACTTGGCAAACTTGGCCTGCACTCTCAAAAATGAATGCACGATTTAAGTATAAAATGCTTGAAGTCAAGCATATTTCATGCCTGAAACGCCAAAAGTCCCACACGCATATTATGCTTGATTGAAGCATATTATGCTTGATTGAGGGATACAATATGCTTGCCCCAAGAATACAATACGTGCCTCAAGCATCATATGCTAGTTCCAAGCATACAGACAGTTGATGTACGCAGATGATTCTTAAATCAACGAAATCCCACAAGAATACAAGATTCGCATCAAAATCGCTTTGAATCAAGCATTCATTTTTGAGAGTGTGCCGGCGGCGTTGGCGTTGCTCCGCCTCAAGTCTCCCTAGAAGTGCCCGATAGCAGATGTATTTGTTAGGATTAAAATCGTTAACCTGAGCCCGTCCCTGTGCGCGCCGCGATGGTAATGGTATGTGCGCGCAGCGGCCAACCCTAACCGCAAAAAAACAAAAACAGACATATTTTCTTTAATCAAAAATGCGATATCAATCGAAAATTGTTGCCACCGTACGTGGTTCTACGTTAAGAAAGGAGTTTATCCTCCAAATTTGAAGTTTTTCTGTGAACGATAAGTCGGCGTACACACGTCCGCCCGAACGAACAAACAGTCGGGCGTAAGCCCGGCTCCTGCCGTTTCTAAAGAAACGTGTCGGGACGGGCTAAAAAGAGCGACATCACTACTTTTTTTTATTGCTTATTTGATACCTGTGTTGTTGCTCGGCGATAAGAAACACTCACACTCTCTCTCACACACACACACACACATACACACACACGCGCGCGCGCGCTGCGAAGAAAAAACAGTTTGTGGCGCCCTGGTACTCTGTAGGTAGCTTTCATACCCATTACGCCCCTCCCTTCTCGGTGGTGTCCTGAAGTAGTGTACGGGTCGGACGGCGACGCGACGGCCTGGCGACGCCTCGGCCAGCCGGCAACACTGCTGAGGCCCCCCGCGGAGGTCCCGACCCCACCGCAGCCGGCGGGATGGACGGCCTTCCCTTCTCCTCCCTCTCCCCCTCCCCCTCTCCTCCTCCGCCTCCCCCTGACATAACACAACCCGCGCAGCACACACCGCACGCTTCCGATTTTGGCCACGCGCGGCGTGCCACGGTGACGAGCAACTGCGAGAGAGAGAGAGAGAGAGAGAGAGAGAGAGAGAGAGGGGGGGGAGGGGGATCACATAGAAAGGG
Source organism: Odontothrips loti (assembly GCA_038380765.1). Lineage (NCBI taxonomy): Eukaryota > Metazoa > Arthropoda > Insecta > Thysanoptera > Thripidae > Odontothrips > Odontothrips loti. The sequence continues at coordinate 15,637,867 of CM076253.1, forward strand.
AAAGAAATTGAAATTCCTTCCCGACACGTCCCGTCGCCCCGGCGCGTCCGCCCCCGCATGATGCCTCGACTGCTTGCGGCCGCGCGCACACAAACGCACGTGTTGAGGTGAGGTACACGCACAAATGTCACACACCACTTGCAAAAAAAGAAAAAGAAGAGAAAAACGACCAAAAAACTTATTCTTTCTCTGTAGTAGCCTGTGACGTACCTTCACTGTGCCAAAAAAATTGTCCTACAATTCCAAAGAGTTGGTGATTTGCCTGCTAGCTTTGTTAGAGTACGTCCCAAAAGAATTTAGTTTCGGTGTTTGTAAGGCGGTGAAGTGCAGCGTCGGACTTTCCCCCTTCCACCGCCGCCCTGTTCGCCCGCGCGCCGCTCACGCCTAGAAGGCGGAGCGCGGAGCGTCGACGACGGAGGCCGCCCTGCATCGTCGTCCTCCCGCGAGGTGTAGAGAGAGAAAGAGGGAGAAGCGTCAGCACTGTAGGCCTGGCAGAGAGAGGGAGCGAGAGAGACAGAGAGCTACTACCGGCTCTTGCCACACAACGCCCGCCAAAACTTTACCGTTTGTTTATTATTCCAAAGTTTGACCAGCCAGGTGGGGTGGAAGAAGAAGAAGAAGAAGCAGCAGCAAGAGGGAGGCGCCTTCGCCCGCCTTGCTGCTCCACCCTTCACTTTTTCTGCCCCTCCACTCCTGCAGCGGCTGCCAAAAGACGCCCTCGTTATTTGGCCGCTGAGTAGTGGTAGTGCGGTGAACACACCACCCGCAGTGTAGCAGCACTGGCGCGTGCTGGCGCGCTGTCGCCGGAGGTGGCGGTGGTGGCCGAGGCGCGGCAGAGCGGCAGCCTGCGGTGGGACTGCCGGCCACTGCCGGCCGTGCCGTATCGAGGTATCGATCATCGGCGGCGCGCTCGCTTTGCGAACAAATCAGCCGGCCAACGCGCTAAATCGTCTGCTGCGTGTTTGTGTGTGTGGGAGAGAGAGAGAGAGAGAGAGAGAGAGAGAGAGAGAGAGAGAGAGAGAGAGAGAGAGAGAGAGAGAGAGAGAGAGAGATATGGGGGGGGGGGGGCGCTTCAATGACGCAGTGGAAGAGAGAGGGATAGCCAGTCGCTGAACGGGAAAGGAGCCGCGCGAACCCTGCCGGCCCTGGGCGGAGAGAGAGACAGAGAGAGGCAGCAGAGAGAGAGAGAGAGAGAGAGCGAGAGCGGAATGTTCGGCTAGGGTGCGGTCGGAAAAAGGAAAGGGAAGAGTGTGCGAGAGAGAGACAGAGAGAGAGAGAATCTGCAGAGCAGTCAGTGCGGCGGCGTGTGGGAGATAAAGTGGGATAGGAAACGTGAGGAATGAGCAGGCAATAGGCCGACTGCTCCATCAATCACATCCCCACCGCTCTTGCCCCTTTCCTGCGGCGGCTCATACATCTATGTGTGTGTGTGTGTGTGTGTGTGTGTGTGTGTGTGTGTGCAGGCGGCGTTTACTTCACGATTATATGTGATAAAGGTGTCAGCATCCCCCCCCCCCCCACGTGTTAACCTGGCTTGACCTGTTCACAGATCAACAGTGTGATACATTTTTTTCGTCAAGCAAATAGCGCGAAAAAAAATACACCAGGAGAAAAACCCAAAACACGCACCGTCAGCATTTTTATGAATCGTGCAAATGTCTACCCTCTCTGCGCCTGGAGAAATGATACAAAAAAGCAAACACTAAGCTGCAGTCATTCTTTTTAACAAAAAGGGGCGGAAGTCTTGAGTTAAATTCTCTGTAATGTTTCGGTGGGGGCGCCATCTCCCGCAGTGGCGCGCACGATGGATGCCAGCAGCTGGTCTTGAGCCTGCCGGCCTGCCCTGGGTACCGCTGGGTCCCCACCCGAGGCCGGGGGCCGGGGGCCTGGGGCCGGGGGGCCGGGGGCCGGGGGGCCGGGGGCTGGGGGCCGGGGGCCGGGGGCCGGGGGCCGGGGGCCGGGGGCCGGGGGACGGGGGCCGGGGGCCGGGGGCCGGGGGCCGGGGGCGGGGGGGGGCCGGGGGCCGGGGGCCGGGGGGGAAGGGGGCCGGGGGCTGGGGGCCGGGGGCCGGGGGCCGGGGGCCGGGGGGGGGAAGGGGGCCGGGGGAAGGGGGCCGGGGGGAGGGGGGGGGCGGGGGGGGCCGGGCCTGCACGTTGCAGCCCCTGATTGATGTTGCCACACGGAATGGGTACGTTTGCGCTGCGGCAGCTGAGGCGGCCCTCCGTATACTCAGACCGCTGGCGAGTGGCGTTATTTTTCCTGTTTGGCCTGATTTTTATCCTGCTACCTGTTTTCACTCGGGAGCGGTTCACACATTTTGTCCAACTTCCTCTGTTGCAGAGCCTAGTTTTCACATTTTCATGACAAACAATATTCAAACGTAAAGTTTCTCCTCCTGCTCGCCTCTACGCCTGGGGTTGTTACTGATGTAGCTCGGGATGAAGCAAGAGCTGTGGTTTCTCATCTTGTTTGTGAAATATTTCGTGCATTACGAAAACGCACAAGGGGAAAACATGGAATTATGATGCGCAGCTTGGCTGGTGGCAGACTGCGTTGTGTTGTGTGTGTGTGTGTTTGTGGTGGTAGTAGAGGGGGGGGGGGGCTGCACGCGGGCACCCTGTCTGCTGGGCTGTCCCTCCTCCGGGGCTTCCGCGAGACAAACCACGTGCTTCAAGATAATAAGATGTGGAGAGCGCACAGCACGATATCCCGGACCTTGGATCAGGAAACAGAAACGGGTTTCTCTCGCTATCTCTTGGCCCTCACTCTCTTTCCCTCTCTCTCCTACCCCTCTCGCTGTCTCTCTTTCTGTTGCCTTTGTCCCCGAAAATAATAATGTAGCGAGGAAAATAGAGCGAAAATAAGAGATCGATACTATACATATAAAGCACAATGGGAGAGGCACTCGGAGAGGCACCTTGGGCCAAGAGGAGGCTAGCCTTTGTCCACTCCAGCAACGAGGGAGAATACCTTTGTGTGGGCATCTGTGTCCACCGCTCCTTATCCTGTTTCCAATTGAAACGGGCGGGAGCAGGCACTCCGCATGCTATCTGTTTCTGTTTCTCTGTTTCTCTGTCTCTCTCTCTCTCTCTCTCTCTCTCTCTCTCTCTCTCTCTCTCTCTCTCTCTCTCTCTCTCTCTCTCTCTCTCTCTCTCTCTCTCTCTCTCTCTCTCTCTCTCTCTCTCTCTCTCTCTCTCTCTCTCTCTCTCTCTCTCTCTCTCTCTCTCTCTCTCTCTCTCTCTCTCTCTCTCTCTCTCTCTCTCTCTCTCTCTCTCTCTCTCTCTCTCTCTCTCTCTCTCTCTCTCTCTCTCTCTCTCTCTCATCTTCCCGCCCGCACCACAACCCTCTGAAGCTGATGATTGTGTAGGAGCCCTGTGGACTCTTTCTTCTCGCTCTGACGGCCTGGCCGCCTGCCTGTCTCTGTCTCCAGGGAGGTGCTGGACAACGGCAGCCTGTACTTCCCGCCCTTCCCCGCTCAGATGTTTCGGCCCAACCTGCACGCCAGCACCTACCGGTGCCGGGCGTCCAACGCCGTCGGGGCCGTCGTCAGCAGGGACTGCAGCGTCCGCGGAGGTGAGTGTCACGGGTTCAACAACCGCACATATTCAATAAGTGAATTCTTTTCCCCTTCCAGCCAGGAATGATTCTGAAACTATGCCAAATCGCGGCAGTGTCCATTTTGGAGACAATTTGTAGACATTGTATTTATTGTTGACTTCGACAGCCTTGGCACGGAGATGTTGAATCCACAAGTCGCAGGTTCGAATACCGGCTCGTCTTCCGGCCGCGCCGCGCACCGCTCACACGACCGCCGCTCACGCGAACCTCGGACCCGACGCGCGCGCGGCTTCGACTTCGGCCGCACTTTGCAAAACAAATTTGCGTCGTCTTCTTTATCCGCCGGGCCGCCACAGCGGCAGCAGCAGCAGCAGCAGCAGCAGCAGCAGCAGCAGCAGCAGCAGCAGCAGCAGCAGCAGCAGCAGCAGCAGCAGCAGCAGCAGCAGCAGCAGCAGCAGCAGCAGCAGCAGCAGCAGCAGTGTGGCGAGCATGCGGTCCCGATACCCCCTCCCCTCCTCCCCACTCGATGTTTTCTCTTCCATTGCTTATATATTCCGGCGCGCTGTGGCGCTCTCTATGTACATAACGAACATGCCGAGGCCTCGGCTAGCCCGGGCCTGGGGCGGCCTATGGCGGCCTACGTATGGCGTTAACCCTATACAAGTGGCCTCCCCAGCTACACGTGCACCGCTGCTAACCGAAACAGGCGAAATATGTGGCGGCACGGATACAAGGGCCACCACACAATCGCACTTACACACACATACACTTACACACACACTCACACACACACGCACACGCACGTTTACGGCGCGTGAAAGTCCCCGGCAGGATCTGCCCTCAGATCCCCGTGAGAATTACGCTGTCGGCCCGGGGGCGTTCCGCCGTGTGCGGAGCCGAGGCCGCCGCCAGCCGGAGGTGCGCGTCGTGTGCCACAAGGCCACGGGACATCCAGCGGCGTCCACCGCGGCCCCGTCAGCGCGCACCCCTGCCACCCCGCCTGCATCGCCACGGCCCGGGTGGAGTAGCAGCGCCTTCTGGAAACGCACCGTGACGCACAGTACCCCCCCCCCTCCCCCCGCTACAGCCCCCGGCAACCGGAAAAACACAGGAGTAAGCGGAATCGTGTCTACGGATCTGCTTGTGCAAAAGTAGCGACCAATTTACCGGGATGCCAGAGAAACAGAGCCGGAGGGGCAGCGAGGGCGCAGCAGCAGCAGCAGCAGCAGCATCAAGCACTCCGCCTGCGTCTGACGAGAGAAAGATAATCATTATCCTCGTCATCACCATCGTCATCATCATCATGAGCCTCGTAGTCATCGCCGTCCTCTACCTGGGCAGCCTCTGGAGGTCTCTTGAGCCGCTGCGTGCTGTTGCCGGGGAGCAATAATGAAAACACTTTTTTTCTGCTTCCTTTCCTCCTCCTTCTCTTTTTCCGCTGAGGTATTTATCGTAAAAGAGTAAGGCAAAAGCCGATTTGCCCCATCAACGGAGCGTGGAGAAATGAGTGCAAGGGCCGGGGGCGGGCCGGGGGCGGGCCGGAGGTTGGCCGGGGGTGGGTTGGGGGCAGCAGTCCGGCCAGGCTCCTCTGGCTCATCACCCTTCGTCCGCCGGGTAAAGAGAGGGTGCAGCGGCTGGAATGGAAATCAGGACAGGGTTTGCGTTAGGATTGCCCGGCCCTGCCCTCGTAGTGGGAGGCTGAGGATGTATAAAGTAGCATAGAATGAGGACGCGGAAAGGACTAGGCCGGGGGCGGGGACGGGGGCGGGGGCGGGCTCAGGTGGGCAGCGGCAGCCCTGGCCAGCCGAGCGGCGCGCAGGATGTGGCTGTGGCGGGGCAGGAGCCGGTGTGGGGCCCTGTGGGGCCCCTTGGCGGGCGGGGGCGATGCCGGCGCGCATGGGGGAAAAAAAGTTTCCATAATTCATGAGAATCAGACGGGACAGTAATCCAGCAACGGTTTGCGGAGGATGCCCCCCCCCCTGCCCCCACCTCCCGACCCCGCCACTTGCCTCGCCGCTCTGCGTGTGTTGTAGTGTGCGGCAAGAGAGGGCGAGAGGAAGGGCGACGTGCGAGAGAGAGGGAGAGAGAGGCGCAGGCGTGCTGCAAGACAAAACTGTAATAGATAAATCATACCCGAGTGTGTGTGTGTGTGTGTGTGTGTGTGTGTGTGTGTGTGTGTTGTGTGCTCGCGGCCACTCCATGTCAGCCCGCCCGGCCGTGGCGGGGTGAGGGAGGGGCGGGGGGGGGGGGAGCAGAGAAGAGATAGGGACTTTTATCCGAAGGAGAGGCGGCAAAATGAATTTTAAGTGTTCCCGCCGCCCTCCGCGTGCGCGCGCGTCCCGCGGCCCACGTGACCGGGCTGGAAGGCGGCAGTAGTTCGGTTATAGAAGGCCGTTCGCCGCGTCGAAAAAATAGAGGTAAAAAAAATGATGTCGCTGCAACACGCGAAACTAATCAAATTAAAAACAATTATAATAATTAACGGGTTGTTTGGTGTGTCACACTCTTAGCGGAGGTTGGGTGGGGGTGTATACCACGCATAACGTAGACTTGGACTTTATCTTTCTGAAACTACAGTTTTACACTTGAATGAAGACAATATTCTTAGATTAAGTCTAAATTTCTCCTGGGTCAAGACTCCAGATTTTAGAATCTTCAAGTCTAATCTTCAAGTAGGTCAGTATCTAGTCTGGGTAGACCAGACTTGATCGAAGAAAACATTTTTCTCTGGGTGTACCGGTGTGTGGCGCGGCCGTGAAAACGTGGTGGTTCGAGTCTCCCCGAGGGATGGCGGAATTCGTCCGGAGTGCTCGCATAGCTCCGCGCGGTGCCGAGTTTACGCCCCTCTCACTCACTAACTTACTCGCGCACTGGAGGGAGGCACGGGGCAACACACGCTCTCACACACGCGCGCACACACGCAGCGATCCCGCGCCTCTTTCCGACCGGCAAACTATTTCGTACGATGCCCGGGGGGAATTGGAGCGGAGTGACGGGGCAAGTTCCATTTGCGGGGGTCATACCCGTGTTGGACTAAACGAGAGTATCGCAGAGGCATCACACTGGAGGTGGGACGGGACGGCCAATGACCGCACTCCCTGCTGCTGCCGCCGCTGCTACATCTCCACTTACAGTTTTGTACCTCTGCTGTTCCGCAGCGAAGAGGTGCCCCCCCCCCCCTCTTTCCGGTGCCCCCGCGCGCCGCCGCCCACTCTGGGGGCGAAGCCGGCACGGCGGCGGGGCGTGCTCGTGACGCGACGGCGTGCGCCCTGCATACCGCTGCGGTGACCTTCTCTCCCCCGCCCCCTCCTCCTCTCCCCCTCCCTCCCTCCCCCTGCCCCTCCGCACCTACGACATCCAGGCCGCACTGTTTTCCGCTTCTGGTTGCCCTGCTCCAATTTCGCTCGACTTTTCCGACCAACTCAACTCAACCTTTTCAGGCAGGGGGACTATACTCTCTTCTTATATTTCTGATTCATACCGTATTTCGGTCGCGTCGTGTACCGTGCACACACACACACACACACACACACACACACTCAGTACATAACCGGTGTTTCATATCTCTTACAAAAAAAAACGTTAACGCTAACGCTAACGTGAAAGCAGATGATGTGAACTGTTATTCGTGGACAGTGTGGCAGCGGAGGCGCGGCTCGGCGCGCGCGCACACACACACACACACACACACACACGGTTGAGGCGATAACCAGAGCGGGGAAGCGGGAGAGAGGGCAGGCGGAAGGGCCGCTTGCGGGCTGCCGACGTGGGGGGGGGGAAGGCTGCGCGGCGCGGGACGACCGCACGAAGGAGAGGGGCGACGGCGATGGCGATGGCGACGGCGACGGCGACGGCGATGGCGACAACGGAACGGGCCCCCCCCCCCCGTGCGGTATAATACTTCTGCGTTATTGCCTGCCTCTGCATGAGAGTACAAGCCGCTGATACATTAGCTTTATATTATTGTTATTTAGCTTAATATTATTGTTATTATCATTATAGGTGATGATAAATGTATCATCTGCTAAAAAGAGTCTGCTTTCAGTACCTAAACAGTACGCGTTTAGTACTTTCCTGGCCGACTCGGTCGCTCACAGTACTCAACACCCCCAGGACCGGTGCCCACCTAGGACGCCGGGATGAGACCATGGCGCTTTGTGGCCCCGTCCGCGTTCCAGCTAGTCCGCGTCGGAGTCCGCACACGGAGTACTGGTGCGTCTTAAGTACGTCGTAGGAGTGGACCGATACGCTTTCGAGTCACCGCTGCAAGTACCAGTGCGCGTTGGGTGCGTTGGTGGGGCGTACTGATCCGCTATTAGGTATCAGCCGTGAGGATGAAGACGCACAGAGGACACTCTACCGAAAGCGGTGGGGACAAGTCCGCTTGCGGGTGCGCGTTACGACCGCAGGAGAGCCGCAGGGCGCACCGCAGAATAAGAGAGTGCTCCGGACACTCTCCAAGGTGGCTTGGTGGTTTCGGGGTAGCGTGCGCGCTCTCGGGCTGCTAGGCGAAAAGTCGTGGGTTCAAATCCCATCAGGGTTGACGCTAGCAACCGCGTTTCAAAGTGTTCAACAGTATGAGGTGTGGTAGGAAATTGATCCTAGAGGTAATCGGCAATATAAAATACATAATTTATTTTTTCTTTCTGATCAGATATCACTCTAATGAACAGAGTATACGTCTAACCCAATGTTTGCTAGGTTGACCACCGGGTACAAGCTTTCGCCTTCGTTGGTTCGTTGGCACCTCCCTCGCTGCTTGCATTTTCGCGACATCTGTAAGCCCTGGTCCCTATACAGGAGCCCGAATGCCCCTGGTGCCTAGGGCGTCCCAGTGGCGCGTTTTGGTATGTTTTGGCCCTCTTGGTGCCCTAGTATTCCCAGACCCGTGTACTGAAAGCGCACAAGCCCACGAGGGCTCAAACAGGACTTACTCAGTTACTGAATGTGTCCTATTCTTTTTTGTAAGAGAAGAGAATGTGGCCACATTCTCTTTGCACACACGGTTTTCCTCCTACCTTCCCGTTATTTCTCTGTCTCTCTGTGTCCCTCTCTCTATCTTTCCTCGCGTGTCAATCACTGCAGGCTGACCAGCATTCACATTGAACAGCACCATGCGCTGCTAAACCCACCGCCTCTAAAGTATTGCAACAGCAAAACAACTGCTTTGCGCATCAAAGTTTCTCCGCCTCCCCGCTCCGCCATACCAGCCGGTCCTCCGGCCCCCCGGCCCCCCGGAGCGGCCCAGTGCGATGCCCGCTGCTGCCAACACTGCACTGCTGCATAGGGATCCACCCGAAGCATTAAGGAGAGGGGATGGGGGCATTTTTGGTGCATATTGTTTTGCAATTTTTTCCCATCTGATTGAATGTATGGATTCTCTCAAATTTTATTTCATTCGTTGAAAAAACCATTTCGACTTTAAAAAAACGATTTACTGGTTAAAAGGAACTTTTTGAAATCGTTTTCATTGAATGAATTCGAATTTCAGTGGTTTTCTCGCTCGGCCGGCAGCAGTGCGGGCAGCAGCGTGTGAGAAGTCCCCGCCTTGCATGGCGTTCATGCAGTTGTGTCCGCGCGGTTCGCTGAGGCGTGCAATATGTGAGCGGAGGGGGGGGGGGGGGGCAAATCGACCAAAAGCGCATGCCGACGGGGCCGGACCGAGGGCCGGGCTGAGCCGGGACGGGACGGGGCCATTAGGTCCCGCGGCAGGCCATCCCGTCCGCATGGCTGCCCTGCCCACCCCCGCTCCCGCCCTTTTCAAAAGTGATTCGGATCGATCTGTCGCCAAGTTGACGAGGCAATCACGAGGCTTATTTGCTGTCCGCGGAGCCGTGAAGCCGTGCCGCTGTGCTGCAGGCCGAGCCTTCGGGCCGGGGGCGCCTGCGGTGCCGAGGGTAGGCAGCGAGCCTCACAGCGGTGCTCAGCGGGCTGGCCTACCCTGTGCTCTGCAGGCGCTCCCCCGCCTTGCCTCCGCTCGACTCTCATTGCAGCAGCAGGGACTCGCCGCTGTTGCGTTTTGTTTGCCGTTATAACGAACGTCTCGGACCGTTTCAGCCGGCGTCTCGTTCCGGTGCCCCCTGCCGCCCCCTGCCGCCCCCTGCCGACCCCCGCCTACTACCACCACCACCACCGCGACGCGCACCCAACTTTTCTCCGCTGCTGCACACACAAAAGGGCCTGCGGGATGGGCCGGGGCCGGTGGGTGGGGAGTGGGGGAGCGGGGGGCAGCCAGTGGCCACAGCACCGCTCTGCCCGGCCCGAGGCCCGGACCCACACTGCGAGGGGGACTGCTACTGCTGCTACTGCTGCCACCGTCAAGTCCACATCAAAAGCCACACTGGCGGGTCCAGTCCGGTCCGGCGGCATCCGGCGGCGGCGGCGGCGGCTGCAGCAGCGGCAAGATAAGACCAAAGCAGATGTCCGGAACGCTTCCCCCCGCCGCCGCTCACTTACTGTACACATCTCTCTCTCTCTCTCTCTCTCTCTCTCTCTCTCTCTCTCTCTCTCTCTCTCTCTCCCTCTCTCTCCTCTCTCCGCCCCTTCCTCTTCCTCGTGCTCCTCGCCGTCGCATCACTCGGCGGCTTCCCGACTTTGACTCAAGTAATGCCCGGCCGGCAAGGCTCTGTTTGTTTTCAGGATGTGACCTCCCTCTCCTTCCCTCCCCCACTCCCTATCCCTCTCTCCTTCCCTCCCCCATTCTCTATCCCTCTCTCCTTCTCGCACTCACGCCGTCTTTTTACAGTAGCGCGTTGCTTTTTGCGTACCCGGCGCAGACGTCGTAAGGCCCGGGCCGGACCTTAGAGCCTATAACAGTCCTGCTCCATGGCGGCCTGTGCCCTGTGCCAGCCTATGGCAGCCCGTGGCCTCGGCGCGAATGTCGCCCACGCCGCGAAACTAAAACGCCGCACCGTGAGAGTACAGCACTGGCGCTGTGGAGTCGCTGCCCGCTGCCCCTACCGCCGCCTAGATGCCGGACTCCGTCGGCAGGAGAGGGCTCGCCGGGCGGAGGCTGCCGAGAGATTCCGAATGAAAGCAGGAAGGTAGCGGCCGGAGTAATAGTGGCAGGCAAGATGGCCATGGCTGCCCCGTTATGAAGGGGCCGCAGGCACCGCAGGCCGGCCTGGGACCGAAATATAATTGAAATTCCTCGCTGGCATCTCATGACTGTCCCAGGGGGGAGGGGGAGGGGGGGCTTACCCGCGGTCGGCCGCAAGCAGCCCAGCATTTGCCAACGCCTCCTCAGCGACCAATTAGGGATCTTTTGAGGCGGGCACTAGTCCCTGATGCGCCCCCCTCCCTCAGAGAGAGAGAGAGAGAGAGAGAGAGAGAGAGAGAGAGAGAGAGAGAGAGAGAGAGAGAGAGAGAGAGAGAGAGAGAGAGAGAGAGAGAGAGAGAGAGAGAGACGGTACGATGATAAATAATACTGTGAAGGAATGAGGTACAAAGTAATTGGGAGCGCAGGGGGCCTGATAGCTGCAACACGGCTGTTGCCGATAAAAATTTCCTCTTGATTAAAAAATTCCTCTTCCGTCCTGCTCAAGGACGGATTGCACTAAGTCCTGAAGAAAGGCCTGCCTGGTCCGAAGGATGCAATGTTCAATAAGCGAATTACCAAACACCAAATAGGCCATTTTCTGCGCTGCGGAATCAGAAAAAAAAAGCCTAAATAGGCGCATGTCTTGTTTGGCGCACATATCGGGTCTTTGAGACTGAACCACCGAACCCCCGCTTTCATCTCCTTTCCAATCTTTTCTAACTGCCTCTCTCTCTCCCTCTATCTCTGTCCCTCTCACTCCACATATCCCGCTCTCTATCGCACGCTTTTCTCTTTAAACCTCCCTCCCGCACATACATCACATTTCCGCAGCCAATTCGTTTCCTCTTTTGCCACTCAACCTGCCAGGTCCTTCCGCCCCGCCCCCTCCTCCCCCTTCTTCTTGCACTTTGTACTCGCTTGCGTCGCTTCCGTCTTTTTTTCGAGCTCTCGGCTTGTCGTCTAAAACCAATTTCCGTTTAATTTCTCCACCTGCCATTCAGGTTTCGCATGATCTATCCTTTTGCCCTTTGTGTCCCTCTTTCCTCTGTTTTTCGTTCACCCGGCGCCTTATCTCCCCCCTTTTTATCTCTTTCTCTCTTCATCTCTCTTTCTCTCTCTCTGTCTCTCTCTCTGGCCCTCTCTCTGTCTCTGTCTCTGTCTGTCTGTCTGTCTGTCTGTCTCTCTCTCTCTCTCTCTCTCTCTCTCTCTCTCTCTCTCTCTCTCTCTCTCTCTCTCTCTCTCTCTCTCTCTCTCTCTCTCTCTCTCTCTCTCTCTCTCTCTCTCTCTCTCAGCCACCGCCGCCTTGTTGAGGTGGCGCTGTCCTTTTCTGTCGTGCCGCGTTAGCGTAGCCTGAGTAGTCGTGTGTACCAGAAAAAGGTCACCTGAAGGCTGACCGTTTTCCCCTCCGAACCTAACTTGAACCAACCAAGCGGGTTGCCTACCCTCCTGGTATGTGTAGGTTAGACCAGGCCAGGGCTCGTGGGAGGTAGACAGCCCACATTGCTTGCCCCTGTAGGATAGGCAACCCTCTCGGGACCACCTCGCTTCTGAGATATTGCCGCCGAGACTGCGGCCGGCCCGTTTCCCCTTTCTGGTTTCCCACCCCAACCACACAGAGCTCCGCTGGCCGCTGGCCGCTGGCGCGGACGCTCGGAGCCTGGCTCCCCGCCTCCCGCCTCTCGCCCCTTCGCTGTCCCCCGGCCATCAAGCAGAAGGGACCCCAGCACCAGCAGCTCCCCCTCGCTGCCGTCGTGGGCTGGACAGAGGGAGAGAGAGACTCGCCGGCACAGCTTGTCATTAAAGGACGGCTTATGTCTCGCTATGAAACCAGATACAAGTTCACTAATAGGTCCAGCGCCTCCCCTCCCCCTCCTCTCCCCCTCCTCTCCCCCAGCCCTTATCACCGTGTCATCGCTCTGGCAGTAATCCCGGCGCCGCCATTCACGTCCCGCTTAACTCGGACGACGACGACGTCACCGGGGCGCTGCTTGTTATACTGCGGATTCCTCCCTGGAGCCTCTGGACTGGAGGCTCTGGAGAAAAATGAAAGAACAATGCCGGGCTGGAGCTGAAAGCCAACTTGGAGGCGGCGGCTATCGGCTTCACTATCAGGAGAATAAAATAAAACCGAATAGGAAAATCCGCAGAGATGTGACGAAGACGGTCGAGTTTTCTACTTGAATTCAGTCGGGACGTTTTTCCTTGGGTCGATACGACTCAGATTTTCAGTCATCTCGAGTTAAATTTATTCTTCTGAGTGCAATCCATCTGCTGTTTTCTTATACATCAAATTTTTTCGACAGTACGGCATTTGAATCCGGGTGCTGGGACGGAAAAAATCACGGTCTTCACCGTGTTTTCGTAGGAGGGGGTCCTGGGGCCGTTGGCGACCCCGCGGACACCCGGCCGCGCCCCACACGAGGCTCCCTTACGACCCGACTTTTTTTTCTCTTTTTTTGCTCCTATAGCCGCCCACGCGACTGGCATCGGCGCCGTGGTGTTTGACGTTCTTGTGCGGCGCTCGGAGGCCGTAGGTGCCGTGGGCCCTCATGGAGGCCCTCACGGAGGCCGGAGCCGGCCGGAGCCCTCACGGAGGGCTTCTGATGGCCCTGTGATTCACTGCGGCCCATTCCGGGGGACGTGCCGGCGCCTGGCGGCGCGTGGCGGAGCGTGGCGGAGCGTGCTGAGTGTGAGTCCGCTCCGGGCTCGGACAGTGCCGGAGCTGGAGGAGAAGGAGGAGTATGAGAAGGAGGAGGAGGAGAGGCGGAGGAGAGGAGGAGGCCAGCGAAGATGAGAGTGACGGAGTCCGGAGTGGCGGCGCCAGGGCCCCGGGATAAGGGTGCCAGTGCCAGGGGAATAGGCCTGGAGGACACAAGGGGAGGGTTAGGTCGGGAGGTGATTGGAGCCCGTGCGGTGCCATGCGGTGGGTGCTGACCCGTGATGGGCTGGGCTGGGCTATCGGACGTGGACGCGCCAATGGCCGCCCCAATGGCTGGTGCCGGCCGATAGACGGGGGGCGGCCGTGGGGGAGTCAGGGGCCGCCGGGGGCCGTCGGGGGCCGCAGCAACAGCATGTCGCCTGGCCGCCGTCACGGCCATGTTGAAGTCGAAGCTGTGTCGGACGAGCATCAAGCAGGGTGACGTTCCGAGCGCGGCCGCCCGTCATGGGCTGTCGACACGGCGGGCTGGCCGGGGGTGGGGTGGCGGGGGCGGTGGTTGCGGGGGCGGGGCGCTACAGACCGCCGAGGAGAAAATTATATTCGGCGCCAGGCGGTGATACATTATCGGCCCTCTTGTCAAAATTGTACCGCCGGCCGCCGGCTGGCTGCCAGCCCCGTCCGCCCCACCGCCCCACCGCCCCACCGCCCCACCGCCCCACCGCCGGGGAATAAAAAGGGAGTAAGGGAGGTGTCGGGCTGCCGGGCCCCCCGCGGCGTGGCGCCCCATGAGGGCAGCGCTGTGTGTGGGGCTGTCCTTTCTGTTGTCCTTTTCACAGCGTTCTGAGAGACACTTGCCGCAGCCCCGCAGCCCCCTCATCTTCCCCGCCGCTGCGGGGGTGCGGAGGGGGGTGGGAGTACCTTCGAATTCCTCTGGAGCGCCTGCCTCTGCCGGCACTGCTATGGCTGTTGGGCTGGTGGTGGCGGAGGCTCGGTCTTGTTAGAGTGTCTCCCCTCCCTCATTAACATACATTCCGAATGCCCCTATCAAGAGGCAGGAAATGTATCCCCCACCCCCGATCCACCTCCACTCCACCCCGGCCCCCGGCCCGCCCCCGGTCCGCCCCCGGCCCGCCCACGGCTGGCCCTGGTGCGAGTACAAGCCCCTGGATCATGTTAGCCGTTTCAGCAGGCTGTGCTAGCTGTGCTAGCTGTGCTCCGTGTGTGTCCCCGGCCTGGCCTCGCCATGCCCTGCATGCTCGTACACAGCACGCACTCTTCCAAACTTTTTTTTTGTTGCAGAACGCGACAGGGCCGGCAATTGGAAAAATAAAAAAAAAATATCGAAAGTAAAACAAGACAGAGCGCGATCTGCGCAGCAACCACTGCACGCACTACTCGCTGCGCACAACGGATGCGGGGGAGCGTTTTATTTCG
>CM076253.1:15657556-15780056 GCA_038380765.1 Odontothrips loti
CCTGCATGCGGGGCGCCAACTCTGGTCGTGCTCGCAGCTTGAACCGCGCAAGGTATCCGAACCACCACAACACCACGTCTCTTCTGGCCAATCAGGACGTCGGCTGAAAAAAAAAATTCTCTGAGCCCTCTCTGTGGCGACAGAGGCGGGTACCGCCGGGGAGTGGGGAGACTCCCAGCTTTAAATTCCAAATGGAATGTTATATGAAAAATTTCCATATGGAAATGCACTTTTTCCATCCTGGGTTTGATACTTGTGGAATTCAAAAATCCATCTGGTAATTGGAACAAATCCAGATATGGATTTCATTAATCCATCTGGAAATAATCCAGAGCATAGAATCCAAATCCAGATGGATTTATAAGAATCCGGGATATGGATTTTGGAATTTTCCATACTGGAAAGTAGCTGGAGATGGAAAACAAAATTTAGTGTCTCTGCGAAACTGAGCACTTCCAACATCACCTCAAGTCACTTCAGAACCGAGCCTGTTTCAAATTTGCTGTCAGATTTGCTCTATGTCCTTTCGTTCTCGACATACCCCGATTTTAGGTCACCGATTTCTGCGAAATTAATATGGCCCTATTAATTTTGTGCAGAAGTGCTGAACACCAAATTTCAATCCTTTATTACAAGAACTTTGGATTTCATATGAAGTTGAATTTTGAATGGAATTTGGATTCCAGATGGATTTATCATTTCCAGTATGGAAAATACTGTAAAGAATCTCAGCTTTTCCACACCCCTTTTCCAGATGGAAATATATTTTCCATTGCGGGAAATTATTTCCACTCTGGAAAATTTCCACAATAGAAAAAAGGGCCTTGTGGAAACCAAATTTTCCACATGGAAATCTTTTTCCATTGTGGAAACCATTGAATCCGTCTGGAATTTTCAAAACCCATCTGGAAATGCAAAATTCATCTGCAAAGCAGAAAATCCAGATGGAAATTGCCCAAAATACATGTGGAATTTAAAGCTGTGCTGGTCGGCCACGGCGAACGCCAACAATATCCTATCCTCCATCCTCCAGCATTACGGACCACCTCGCGTGCCGCTGCGTCTCTCTCACGGCCAGGTGCTGCTGGCCTTCCGTATTTGCCCCTTCCGCTGCCCCCCCCCCCTCCCCCCCAATCCACGTCCCAGCGCGGCATGCAAACTCCGTGGGGAAATCTCCATGCATGATCGCAAAGAGTGCGTGCGGTGCGTGAGATGAGGGTGCGTCTCCTTCCCCCCCCCCCCCCCCCGCACTCTCTCTCTCTCTCTCTCTCTCTCTCTCTCTCTCTCTCTCTCTCTCTTCTCTCTCTCTCTCCCTCCCTATCTCTCCCCCCCCCCCTAGCGATCTTTTGCTCCCCTATCCTCTCACTTATTTCCTCTCCGTCTCCTTACTTTTCATCTCCCGTCTGCGTGTATTCTCTTTACTCCGCGTTGTCCGCGTGCTCGCACCACCGGCCCCTTTGGTCTGCACCGGTGCCCCAAGCGCCCCATCCCCCCCCCCTCCCCCGCCTCGCCATCCGCCCTCTCTGAATTTCTTCGGCTTGCCCGTGACGAGGCTCCGAGACTCCGCACGCTGCACGCTCGCGTTCTTGCCGTCCTGTGCCCGCACTCGCACTGCCGCGCGGGCCAGGCGTGGGACAGCGCCCCCCCCCCCCCGCCCGGCCATGCATCCTTTCGGCCCTTGGCCTCTGGGGGGTCCCAGATGCATCGGCGGGGGGTACGACATAAATCGGGTTATCCGTGTTCGTTGGACCGCTCGAAGGCGCCGGCGTAGGGCTAGCCGATTGAGTGGGAAGGAGGGGGGGGGGGGAGGGTGACGCGATCGCATATTGGCCAGCCTTGGGTTGATACGGTGTTCTGGCAGCGCCGATGGTTAGAAATATCGTGTGTGTGTGTGTGTGTGTGTGTGTGTGTGACGGGGGCAGGAGTGGTGCGGAGGTCATCTACGGGGATGGAGGGGGGGGGGGACGGAAATTACAGCACACGTTGTGTGGCCCCGCAGCCGGGCAGCCCAGCCGTCACGTGACAAGGGATCCGGCCCCCCGTCAAACCCTCTGGGCACACCCTGGTGCGGTGCGGTGCGCCGACAACCTCCCCGGAAATCACAAAAACTAAACTGATAGTCGCCACATTTCTCATCTCTGAGACGTTTCGAAGATCGTTTGGGAAGATCTGTAATCGGGGTCGCCGCGGGTCCAAATGCCGGGCATATCGAGTGGGAAGCGCGGCGAGCGGCCGGGCCCCTGTCCGACCGAGGCGAAACGAGTGGTTGTGGAGGGAAATAGTGAAGGAGAGGGAGAGGTGGAAAAATGGTGAGAGCGTCGAAATGAAAGGAGAGGGGGAAAATAGAGAGGTAAAGGGGAGGAAAAAAAGGGTTCAAAAGCAAATAGAAACGGGAAGAGAGGTGGAGGGGGTTTGGGCTGGTTGAATTGCTTGGTCAAGTAGAGGCCCGGATGTTTGAAGCACCCCTCGGCATCTTTCCCGAGCTCCGTGTCTGGGTCCGGGTCCTGGCCTGGGCACCGTGTCGGCTTCAGGGACAAGCACTTATTCAGGGCGACGGCGGGAGGGCGCATTCGAGGAGTGCACCTGAATAGGGCACCTGACGAGGCGGCCGGGTAAGGGTATTCGTTCTTATTGACGGGGCCTGGGTAGGTTACGAGGTGGGCACTGACAGAAAAGATGGGAAATAAATTTCCCATCTTTTGTTATTGTTTTGACTTATTATGTAGCTGAAGTGCTTAAGGGACGTTGGAGGGGGGCAGTTTTTTTTTTCACTTGTTCGTGGTTTCGTGGCCAGAGGTGTATATTTCTCCTATTGTGGCCAGGTGCATTCCGGGTACTGTGCGGTACCTTCTGGTATCCCAAGGGAATTCCCCTTCCCACTCTCGCCAGCAGAGGCAGCAGTGGCGGCAGCGGCGTGGCGCAGCACACGCATAGCAGCAGCGTCATGAAGCGTAGTGGAAATGAGCGAATATATGCCCGCCTGTTCGCGCGTGTGTGTGTGTGTGTGTGAGGCAAATGCTGGATCAGCAAACCGCACAACCGCACACTCTCCGTCACGGCCCCTGCCCTCTCCCTCCGCGCGCACCGAACACGGCTAGAGAGAGAGAGAGAGAGAGAGAGAGAGAGAGAGAGAGAGAGAGAGAGAGAGAGAGAGAGAGAGACAGAGACAGAGACAGAGCGGGGGGAGGGGGACAGGAACGGACAGCAAGCGATTGCGTTAGTCCATAAACTACGTAGCACCTCACTTCTACATCGCACCAATTACGCACGATTAATGAACACGCTGTGGGCAGCGGGATATGGATTAGCTGGATGCGGTGTGGAGGTGTGAACTTCGGGCGGTAGAGAGACAGACAGACTGACAGACAGATTGACAGACAGACTGACAGACATACAGACGGAGAGCGCTGGTGTGATATTAGGCGCGGCCCGGAGTCCCCGGTGTGTGAAAGGTGTGTGACGCTGACAAAGGAGTGTGCGTGTGTGCGTGTGTGTGAGTGTGTGTGTGTGTGTGTGTGTGTGTGTGTATGTGCGTGTGTGTGTGTGTGTGTGTGTGTATGCGCGCGGTGCCGGAGCCTCAGATTACCCGCACGGTCCCCTGTTCCTGCTCCGCCCTCGGATACGGATTGCGGACGTCAGCTCCGCCCCCGCCGCTCCCGCTGCTGCTGCTGCCTCCGAGTGTACTGCCACGACTTTTCTTGCCTCCGAGTGTACCGCCTTAGCTCTTCTCGTCCCCGAGTGTGCCGCCTTAACTCTTCTTGCCTCAGAGTGTCCCGCCTCGACTCTTGCCTCAGAGTGTACCCGCCCTGCCCGCAGAGACGCTGAGCGCGTGGCTGACCCAGGTGCACCGCGTGCAGTCGCTGGCGGGGAACGTGGCCGTGCTGCGCTGCAACATCCCGGCGGCCGCCCGCCACCTCGTGCGGGTGGTGGACTGGCAGCGCGACAGTGACGTCATCCACATGGGCACCAGCGGCAGGTACAGTCCCCGCCAAGACCCACCCCACGGGCCCCCGCACAGGACCCGCAGATACAGCTGCAGACCTGTTTGATGAGTGTCTCCCCCCCCCCCCTCCAGGTACACGGCCACCTCGCAGGGCACGCTGCACATCCGGGACGTGTCGCCGGCGGACGCGGCCGACTCCTACTACTGCCAGACCCAGCACGTCGTCAGCGGCGAGGTGCGCGTCAGCTCCGGCGGCCAGGTCGTCGTCAAAGGTACAAAGTTAGCTCGTGTTGTTTCCGTTCAATAAGGAAAAAGCGTGTAGCCAGAGAGGTGTGTGACGCGCCGGTCTGGTGTCCGCAGCCGCCGACGGGGAGGTGCCGCCGCACATCGACTCGGCCCCCAGCACTGTCCACGCGCGCGCGGGGGCGGCCACGGAGCTGGTGTGCGCCGCCCAGGGACACCCGCCGCCCACCTACAGGTCAGCACGCCACTGGCACGCCACTGGCACGCCACTGGCACGCCACTGGCACGCCACTAGCACGCCAC
This sequence comes from Odontothrips loti, assembly GCA_038380765.1. Taxonomy (NCBI): domain Eukaryota; kingdom Metazoa; phylum Arthropoda; class Insecta; order Thysanoptera; family Thripidae; genus Odontothrips; species Odontothrips loti. The sequence goes on from CM076253.1 coordinate 15,662,046, forward strand.
TGGCACGCCACAGGCACGCCACTGGCACGCCACAGGCACGCCACTGGCACGCCACTGGCACGCCACAGGCACGCCACTGACACGCCACTGGCACGCCACTGGCACGCCACTGGCACGCCACTGGCACGCCACAGGCTCTGCTCCACTTCCAAAGGTCTCCACTGTGAACGTGTGTCTGCGTATACAACGGCCAAGGAAACATAAAAATTGAGCAAGGCCAAGGATTTTTATTAAACCGAGCTCAGCCACGTCAGCCCGGCAAAACAGATGTGGGATACTGGGAACATATAATAAAGCCATACAACTCGCATGCAGATTTTTTTTTATATTTTTAAGCTGGCAGTCATGGCGGGTCGCCGAGGACAGCGCAGCAGCCCTCTACTTCCGGGAGGATGCAATTTCCCTTGGGAGGAATACAATTTTGCCCCGGTGTGATAAAATTTCCTCGGGGTGGGAGTGTGTGTGTGTGTGTGTGTGTGTGTGTGTGTGTGTGTGTGTGTGTGTGTGTAAAGGAGGGAGAGAGAGAGGCAGACAGAGACAGAAGGGGTAGAAGGGGGTGCGAGGTATAAGGAGAGCGACGAAGAGGCTTGCGGCCGCTGCGAGCGACAGGGAGAAGCTTGTCGAAGAATTAAAGGGACTCTCCCCGAACGACTGGCCGCGTTGTTTCTCCACCCACCCGTTGTTTGTCTCCCCTCTCTCTCTCTCTCTACTCCCCTGCCTCTCTCGCTCTCACTCCCAGAGCAGCGCCGCCCGGCAGCCCGGACTGAACTGATCCTCGCTGAACTACCCCTCTCCTCTCCCGCTCTGCTGTGCCACCGCTGGCACTGGCCAGCCTCGACGAAGAAGAAAACCTAACCGTAATCCCAAGCAATGCCCCCCCCCCCACCCTCGGTCCAACACCATCGTTGTCTCACCGCCAAGTTTACTCTGCACCCGCCGTGGCGCGGTGACGAGGGACCTTGCCGAGAGAGGGAGAGAGAAAGAGAGGGAGAGAGGAAGAGAGGGAGGGACGGAGGGCGGCTGCGTCGTTGCGCTGTTTGAACTGTTTAGTCGTGCGCTGGCTCGACAGACCTCATTCCATCGCTTCTTCTCTCTTTCTCTCTCTCTCTCTCTCTCTCTCTCTCTCTCTCTCTCTCTCTCTCTCTCTCTCGTCTCTCCGTCTCTCCGTCTCTCTGTCTGTCTGTCTGTCTGTCTATCTGTCTGTCTGTCTGTCTGTCTGTCTGTCTGTCTGTCTGTCTGTCTGTCTGTCTCTCTCTCTCTCTCTCTCTCTCTCTCTCTCTCTCTCTCTCTCTCTCTCTCTCTCTCTCTCTCTCTCTCTCTCTCTCTCTCTCTCTCTCTCTCTCTCTCTGACGGGCTGAGGAATCATCCATTTAGTAAGTGACGCCCACGGCACAGCCATGGACTCAGGCGCGGATCCAGGGGGGGGGGGGCGCCGAAAAGTAGGCAATTCGCGTTACAATCCGCCTGAAATAAGGAGGCAGAAAGCGGTACATCGCCCCCCCCCCCTATGACCCGCCCCTGGATCCGCGCCTGCATGGACCGGATCATATGGACGTCGGACCGACAGCTGTTGCGGTAACGACGCCTGCCGGGGTAGGTAGCCACAAGGGTATGTAACTTCGGTATTCTTGGTACGCCCTCCAAGTATTCCCGTGGTATTCTCATGGTATTCTCAGGAATAGTATTCGCAATATTCTCGAAAATGAGAACTATAGCTACAAAAACAGATATATTACGTTATTTATCTTCAAATTGATACGGTACTCCGAGAATTTTTATCAAGCATTCCCAAGTATTCTTAATGAGAATATATTCTTGGTACGGTAATTTTAGAAGTTGCAGACCCTTGGGTAGCCACGACTTTGTGCGTGCACCCGTGTCGTGCGGGTTGGCCTACCCTGGTACCCGCAGGCGCTCGGGGGTGGCCGTTCGCGGTCGCGGTATCGTTGCTGCGTGCACGCAGGCAAACCTTCTTTCTCACTCCTATACAGTTCGTGAGCAATATTGACTCCCCGGTTCTTATCCACTGCGGTGGCCCCAGGCAGGTGAGGGGAAGAGGGGGAGGGGAAGCGCTGCCGGCCCTCCTAACTACTTCATCTGGCACGGGGGGGGGGGGGGGGGGGGCTGGGCCAACTCGTTCTAAGTAGTTAGCTTTGTCTCAAGAATCCGGGGAAAAACACGAGGAATCGCTCGTCCGTCCTGCGAAGGGAGACCCGCTCTCTCCACTGTGGTCCTGCCGGACCGGTGCGGCTTGTGGCGGGGCACGGCCGAGTCCGTGAGTGAGAGGGACGAAGTGTCTCTCTTTCTCTCTCTCCCTCCCCTCCTCCTCTTCCTCTGCCGGAGAGTGCAAAGTTTTTACAAGCAGCCGACGCAGTTGCTGCTCTGCCGCCGTATGGCAGAAGGGGTCCGTAACAATTTCTTCTACTGTCCTTCTTTTTGAGAGTTTTTCTTCTGCTCGGAATTTTTCTCGCACCATGGACTGATAGGCTCAAGCGTAAGGCTTAGGATTGTGTTCCGAAAAAATTCAACTGAGAGAGAGAGAGAGAGAGAGAGAGAGAGAGAGAGAGAGAGAGAGAGAGAGAGAGAGAGCGTAGGTCTGCTCTCGCGCTGCGCCGACTTGATCAAAGCCTGACCGCTCCTCGCCGCTCCTCCCCCACTCGGCGCATAGCTACTTCATCCTGCGAATCGGAGCGGCTGGGTGGTCCGGCGCGTGGCAGCGCGTGGCAGCGCGTGGTCGGCGCGTGGCGTGGCGCCGTGCCAGAGCAAGCAGCACTCTCACAAGTCCCAAGGGGAGCGGAGCGCTCTACAGGTGGTATGCGTGGGGCCGGCGCGGTAGTAAAGGAAAGGGAGGGGAGGGGGGTCATCCTAGTCAACAATGACGTGATGTAGTTCCGGTGCTGGAATCCGCTCGGGTGCCGGGGCCCTGCGAACACGGAGGCCCCGGAGGAGTTCTTCTACCCACACTCTCAAAAATGAATGCACGATTTAAGTATGAAATGCTTTTAGTCAAGCATATTTCATGCCTGAAACGCCAAAAGTCCCACACGCATATTATGCTGATTGAGGGATACGATATGCTAGCCCCAAGAATACAATACGTGCCTCAAGCATCATATGCTAGTGCCAAGCATACAGACGGTTGATGTACGCAGATGATTCTTAAATCAACAAAATCCCACAAGATTCGCATCAAAATCGCTTTGAATCAAGCATTCATTTTTGAGAGTGCAGTCTGCACCCGACAGATGCATCCGGAGCCGAGTCCTCCCGGAGGAGGCCACTCGTTGTGTTTACCCTACGTTACCCTTTTGTGCCGCTTGTGTAAGGGCTGTGATTCTGATTTTACCTGCATGTTGTATTCTTCCCAGCACTTCTGACTTGATATGCGTGTGTCGCAGGTGGTACCGTGAGGTGGGCGGCAGCCTGCTGGAGCTGGAGCCACACCAGCTGCGGGCGCGGCCGCTGGACTCGGTGCTGGAGTTCCCGCGAGCCCAGCCCGAGGACAGCGGCCGGTACGCGTGCGTGGTCAGCAACCGCGTGAAGGAGGTCCGCAGGCACCTGCAGCTCGTCGTCAGCCACGCCCTCAGCGCGCACCTGCGCCCGCAGCACCAGGTACACAGCCACTCTCTGTCTGTCTGTCCGTCCGTCTGTGCGTCTCCCTCCGCGCCGACCTACATGGCCGCCGCTACCGTCGTCATGAATACACCCACACATCAAACATTCTCATCAGCCCCGTATTGACCTTGCCTGAATTGCTCACTGAGCACCGAGCTACCATTCGTTATTTCTTCATTTTATTTTTCTATCGAGGCAGACTCCGGACGTCACCGCACCACTGATTCAAGACGTGCTCCCCCTGCCCCCCCCCCTGCGCCCCCCTCCCCTCAACCCCCGGGTCACGTCCTCTGCCGTGTTCGCTAACGGCCTGTTATTTCACATCACTTAACTTTGCCCCCCTCCCTCATGTCCCTTGGAGACGGAGGCAGGACGGAGGCAGGGATGTCTGCAGCGCCGGGTCGGCGCCGGTCTGGCTTGCAGCGCGGGCGGCCCCCGCGGCTCCTCGGCTCCCTCGGCCCCCTCGGCCCCCTCGGCCCCCTCGGCCCCCTCGGCCCCCTCGGCCCCCTCGGCCCCCTCGGCCCCCTCGGCCCCCGCGGGCCCCTCGGCTCCCTCGGCTCCCTCGGCCCCCGCGGCCCCCTCGGGCCCCTCGGCCCCCGCGGCCCCCTCGGCCCCCTCGGCCCCCTCGGCCCCCTCGGCCCCCTCGGCCCCCGCGGCCCCCACGGGCCCCTCGGCCCCCTTGGCCCCCTCGGCCCCCTCGGCCCCCTCGGCCCCCTCGGCCCCCTCGGTCCCCTCGGCCCCCGCGGCCCCCTCGGCCCCCGCGGCCCCCGCGGCCCCCTCGGCCGGGGCACACCTCCCCGACGCCCTCGCTGCCGCCCATTCGCGGCGGCCGCAGGCTAGCATGCTCTCATTCGTATTGGCAGACGGTCACATACCACACAACGAAGACACTGTCTCGGAAATTCATTCTGCTTGGCGGGGAGGGGTGAGCGTAGCGAAGCAGTACAAGCCGTTGCATTGTACATGCGGATGGACCGACAAAGTGAATGGCAAGGTTGGTGCAGTAGTGTATGTGTGTGTGTGGGGGGGGGGGGGGGTCTTTTGTCCAGGGCCGCAGCGTGCCTGACGGCCATCACCACAACCGGCCCAGGCCCAGACCCTGCCGGCGGAAGAGTGGGGGTCGAAAGAACAACGGTCCGGTTAACGATGAGGGGGGGGGGGGGGTGCTGGCATGTATGCGTCCATTCAGAAAGCGCACACACATGCTCGGACGCTGGGGGTGGGGGCGCGGCTGCAGTCACCCCTCTCTGTCTGTCTGTGTCTGTCTGTCTCTCTCTGTCAGCAGCATCGCCCCTATCCTCACAATTGTGTCGCATCGCAATCTGGCGCGGTGGGGTCCGGGGCCGAGCCGGCCGGCGGCGCCGCCAAGCGCTCTGATTGGCTGCTGGCTGATCGCTGCATTTCGCTCGTGTGTCCCCGGCAGGTGGCGGACGCGGGCCGCACCGTGGCCTTCAACTGCACGGTGCGCGGTGGGCTGGTGCCCGCCTCGCTGGGCTTCCTCAAGGACGGCATGCCCGTGGTGCAGGGCGGCAGGCTCTCCCTGCACTCCACGCAGGTAAGAGTCCTTCAGTGCCCTACTTATATTCATTTCTATTCATTTGGGACGCAATAGCTGTTTAAACAGCGTAATAGCGCATAATATGGAATAGTCGGGTCACACTTTCGAAGAGTGGACGCCCCCTCGGGAATAACTTGGCCCAAAAAAGAAAATCCAACAGTTCAGATGAAACATTATTTTTAAAATGTCCCCATAGGAGTTCAGGTTCAAACAATTCACGAAACCTTCGTTCATGTAAAAAATTTCGACTAATTCATCTCAAATTTACACAAGTGTACACGAACATATTTGCGGCTGTTTACTTCTCGTCCCCTATCTGGAAATTCCAAAATACGGGGGAGGTTGGTTCCCTCCTGAAGCAATGGTGCAGCGGGCGCCGCGGCGGGAGAAGCGCCTGCAAATCGGAGGGTAGGCAATCCCGACCGACAGGACCGCGCAGCGGGCGGGCCTACCTGAGTCACCGCAGGCGCTGCAGCTCCGGCGTGACGATGGGTGGGGCCGGGGCCAGGACCGGGCCAGGACCGGGGCCGGGCCAGGAGCAGAGCGGGGGCTTGGGCGGCGGGGGCGGCGGGGGCCGGGGGACCATCCTCGGTGTACCGTTATCGGAAAGTAGTAAAGCAGTCTCGACTCTCGGGGCATCACCGAGGCTTCGCGCGAGTCGCCGGATATTGTTGGCGCGGCGCGGCGTCCCCTGGCGCCCCCACCTGCCCCCCGGAAAAAAAACAAGCTTTCCATCCATCCATCCTTGAGATTCCATGATATTGTGTTTCGTCTGGCGTCGACCTGCTCTCTCTCTCTCTCTCTCTCTCTCTCTCTCTCTCTCTCTCTCTCTCTCTCTCTCTCTCTCTCTCTCTCTCTCTCTCTCTCTCTCTCTCTGTGGCGATGTTGCAAGAGAGCGAAACGAAGAAAATCCGGTGTGTGTGTGTGTGTGAGAGAGAGAGAGAGAGAGAGAGAGAGAGAGAGAGAGAGAGAGAGAGAGAGAGAGAGAGAGAGAGCAGAAGCTAAACCTGGACGCCGCCGCCCACACGTGTATCCACTCGCCAGCCCCCACGGGCCGCCCCACAGACCGACCAGGGAGTATCGGCGACCGCGGAAAGTTATAGGAATGATTATAGACCGAGTTATAACGAGGAAAACGTGAGTGGTGGTGCTGCGGCGGGGCGGGGTGGTGCGGGGTGGCGCGGGGCGGGGTGGGGTGGGGCGAGGCGAGGCGGGGTGGTGCGGGGCGGCGCGGGGCGGGGCGGGACGGGCACCGCAGCGCAACCTCGGACAGTTAGTTTCTCTCTGTGACCCCGCGCCGTTTAGGGCGCACTGTCACCACCCGCCCGACAACGAGGACGCACTTGTGCTGGCTGGCCGGCTACGAGAGGCGGGTGGGTGTAGGAGAGGCGATTCCATCATATTATATCCCTATATCGAGAGGCCGCTGAGGGGTTGGCGGGGCGGGGCGGGGCGGGGGGGGGAGGGGGATAGAGTTTATAACGGAATCCCCGCCGTTGTTCTTTTAGTTTCCCTTGGTTTCCCCGCCGCGGGCGCACATGGTGGGGGGGGGGAGGGGGAGCGGTCCGCGTTATCGTCTGCAGTGTGTGGGCGTCGGCAAACAGAAAACAAAACAAACAAACAGGGGAAAAAATCGGCGCGCGGCCGACGGGACGGGGAGGGGATTTACGACGGTAAAATGAGCAGAAGCCTATCCTATCCCCCTGAGAGCGGCGCGCGCTGTGTGGCGCTGCCGAACCACTTCTGCGATGAACACGCGCACAGACACACACACAGACACACACACACACACACACGCGCGCACGCACACACACACACACGTACACACACACACACGTACACACACACACGCGCGCGCACACACACACACACACACGCACACACGTGTCCGCCCGCTCTCCAATGCAATAAAAGGGGATAATGGAATCTCCACAAGGGCTGGCGGTTGACGGAATGCTGGTCCTGCTGCTGCTGCGGTGGTCGTGGCGGCGGCCCCGGCGTAAAGGAGCGGCAAAATATTGTCGGCCGCGCCTCATCGATAATATGGCATGAATATTCAGCGCCGACCCCTCATCCGGCCTGCGCCGAGCCTTCGGAGCCCCGTGGCACCGCTGTAGCAGCTCTAGCTTGAATTCTGCTCATTACGGGGGCAAAGGTGATGAATGATTAAAGCTGTGTCAACTTCAGCGATGGCGCCGCCACGCTGAATATGGAGCAGTTATCGACATAACAACTTTTTGCGCGGGGGAATTATTTTGTGTACACTCCGGGGCACGAACACGGCGCGGGGAGTCTTTAAGGCGCGGCGGGGGCGGACCGCGGCGCACTTTGCAAAGCTGGCCAGCGACCCCTATTTTTAAACAAATTGTGCGAAAAGAAAAAGGAGTTGCTGGCACCTGGAGTCGAACTGGGGTGTTCTGACGCCGCAGCCTGACTCGGTAACCACTCAGCTATGCATGGTTGCAGGTGGGTATGGACCTGGTGGTGCGGAGGGTGACACCGGCGGACCGCGGCATGTACCAGTGTGTGGCCGCCAGCGGCGAGGAGACGGCGCAGGCCTCGGCCGAGCTGGCCCTGGGCGGTGAGTACCGGGGACCGGGGGACCGGGTCGTGTTCCATCATTCTCACGGATAAGAAATGTTAGTGTTCGCAGCCAATGTTTTGAGTTAAAAAAATAAAACATAGTTCTAAGAAAACAACAACATTACTGCTGAAACGTTAGTTGTGAACACTTATCTTTTTTTCTCCGTTGGACTATTATTACTTTTTTTATTTTCTTGTGAATTTGTGTATTTGTGCAATGCCTGTTGTGGTTCAGCCATCGCCCCCGAGCTGCTGGACGGGTTCCGGGAGCAGACGCTGCAGCCGGGGCCACCGCTGTCGCTGCAGTGCGCCGTGTCCGGGCAGCCACCGCCGCGGGTCACCTGGCTGCTGGACGGTGCTGAGATCCCACCGCTGCTGCAGCCCGCCTACCAGCTGGGCTCCTTCGTCACGGCCCGCGGCCACGTCATAGCTCACCTCAACGTCAGCGCCGTGCGCGTGGACCAGGGCGGCGTCTACACGTGCCTCGCCAGGAACATCCTGGGCGCCGTGCACCACTCGGCGCCCGTCAACGTGTACGGTGAGTCCGCGCCCAGGACGCTGTCCGGCACAAACGAAATCATGAAAATTGTTGCCACAGCAAATCTCTTTGATAAATTCATGACAAGCAACATTGCGTCTGGTTCTGAGGAACTTGTGTTTTTTCGGGTGAACTACGTGCTCGTTGCGTCGGAAAATAATTTATTTCAGGACCGATATAGAAGCAGCTCAAAAATTCGAGACAAACGTATACTGCTGGCCGCGAAATTAGTTAAGAAATTAGTTGTGACAACGATTTCTCTCTTCGTGGCATTCCGCGCCCCGCGGCAGGGTGCACCTCCGCAGCTATTGTCCGCAGCACTGTTTCGGTTCACCGGGATACCGGGATGAAATCTCAGGGTGGTAGCGGGGAATCCCAGGGCTGGCCATGCACTGGCTGGAGCTGGTCTATGAGCGGGCCGGCAGCGCGGAGCAGGAGGTCCGGTGGGGCCGGGCGGGGCCGGCGGGGCCCAGCATCGGATCACGCAGCGGCAGCACAAAGCTATAAAGCTAAACTGCTGTTAGGCCCATCAAGGCGAGCGGCCAGGAGAAGTGAGGGGGGCCTCGATGCGGACTGGAATGAAAAGTTAATGCGCGGTGCAGCACGGCGCGGTGGGGGGGGGGGGGGGCTGAGGTGGGGGCTGAGGGGCTGAGGAGGCTGAGGGCTTAGGCTGAGGACTGAGGCTGAGGGCTGAGGACGCTGAGGTTGAGGGCTGAGGTTGAGGGCCGTGGCCTGAGCTGAGCGGCCCTTGTTCGTCAACTTGGCCGACTCAATAATTAATCGCAAGGGCTCGCGCTAAGTTTCGCTAATGCCTTCAAGCACACCCATAGGGGTGGCAGAGGCAACTTGTCGGCGCGGCGGGGGGTCGGCGGGGAGCTGGCCGACGGTGTCCTGCAGCACCGGGGCTTCCGAGCACTTACAGAGGTCTCCAGGGTGGCGGTGCGGCAGACGAGGACAGGGCGAGGCGGCGGCGCGCGCTGCCGAGAGAGACAGACAGAGAGCGGTGGCCGGCGGCGGCCGACGGTGCCGCAGTGTGACACCCCCTCTGGCCCGTGCTGTCCTGTTCTGTCCGGTGCGCTACAGCCTGCTGCTGCAGGCCGGCAGGTGTTGGCAGTGCGGTCAAAGCGTGGACACCGTTATCCCCATCCCCGTGTACCATCGACGGGATGGTTTTATACGCCGGCATAAAAACTAATCAGAGAGAGAGAGAGAGAGAGAGAGAGAGAGAGAGAGAGAGAGAGAGAGAGAGAGAGAGAGAGAGAGAGAGAGAGAGAGAGAGAGAGAGAGAGAGAGAGAGAGAGAGGGTGGAGGTGGGTGAAAAAAGTAGAAAACTTAGAGCGTTGGAGGGAGGGAAAAAAACAACATTGTGACGCACCCGGCATAAAATGACGAAGCGCCGTAAAAAGTTTTGCGAGCTAAATATTCTAGTGCGCATAGCACGGGCACACCAGCGTGGCAGCGATGGTGGTAGATGATGGGAAAGGCGCAAGGGTTGGGGTGGAGGTGAGGGTGGGGGTGAGGGTGGGAGGGAGTGGGTGCCATATCTCGCCACGGCCAGGCCGGGCCAAGCCCGAGGTGGGCGAGCCTCAATCAGCAGCGCGAGGTGGGAAAACACATGGGAAGGAAAACAGGGACGGGACGCGAGGTGAGGCGAGGCGTGCCCCTGCAGGCCTGGTGAGGTGAGGTAGGAGAGGTGAGGTAGGTAAGGAGAGGTAGGAGAGGTGAGGTAGGAGAGGTGAGGTAGGAGAGGTGAGGTAGGAGAGGTGAGGTAGGAGAGGTGAGGTAGGTAAGGAGAGGTGAGGTAGGAGAGGCGAGGTAGGAGAGGTGAGGTAGGAGAGGTGAGGTAGGAGAGGTGAGGTAGGTAAGGAGAGGTAGGAGAGGTGAGGTAGGAGAGGTGAGGTAGGTAAGGAGAGGTGAGGTAGGAGAGGTGAGGTAGGAGAGGTGAGGTAGGAGAGGTGAGGTAGGAGAGGTGAGGTAGGAGAGGTGAGGTAGGTAAGGAGAGGTAGGAGAGGTGAGGTAGGAGAGGTGAGGTAGGAGAGGTGAGGTAGGAGAGGTGAGGTAGGTAAGGAGAGGTAGGAGAGGTGAGGTAGGAGAGGTGAGGTAGGAGAGGTGAGGTAGGTAAGGAGAGGTGAGGTAGGAGAGGTGAGGTAGGAGAGGTGAGGTAGGAGAGGTGAGGTAGGAGAGGTGAGGTAGGAGAGGTGAGGTAGGTGAGGAGAGGTAGGAGAGGTGAGGTAGGAGAGGTGAGGTAGGAGAGGTGAGGTAGGAGAGGTGAGGTAGGAGAGGTGAGGTAGGAGAGGTGAGGTAGGAGAGGTGAGGTAGGAGAGGTGAGGTAGGTGAGGAGAGTCGCCCCGAGCCCAGACTTTGTTCTGCTCTGGGGCCGAGGCAGAAAAGGAGGAGCTTCCCCGCAAACGCCCAGCAGCGCCAACATGCGTCGGGGTGTATCGGGGATGTGTGTCTCCCTCTCTGTCGCACCCGCGTAATAAGGTCGTACTGGCGCCGGTGACAAGAGACGGAGAGTGGTGGGCAGAGGGGAGTGCGGAGTCGGGAGTTGCAGCCCACGTTCATTCACTGCGTGGCCCGGCGTAGCCTGGAGCAGGAGCAGAGGGTGCGGTAGATGGAAACACGATGTCGCCACAGCGCAGCCAGGCGCGGCCAGAGGCAGCCGCGGGGCGGGCGTCTCGGCACCAGTGCTGCCACTACCCGTCCCGCCGCAGACAGATTCCCCCCAACGAGAAATCGGAGCCCAGAAACGTCTCGATACTCTGAGAATCAGGATCCATGACCGATTTCGGGTGATAAGGATGATTTGAGACCGAAGTGAGACCCAGGATGTCAAAAATGAGACCGCGCGACCTTCTCCGCCCGGCCCACCCCACTTCATATCTTCCGCATTGTCTGAGCAGGCCCTCCCAAGTCGCGGCCGCCGCTCAACCTGACGGTGGTGGCCGAGACCGACGTTCAGCTGCGCTGCCCCGTGGCTGGCTACCCGCTGGCGTCCGTGTCCTGGTCACGGGCCGGCACCCGCCTCCCCAACAACATGATGCAGCGCGTGCTCTTCAACGGCACGCTCGTCCTCAGGGCGGTGCAGGGCTCGACGGACCGCGGCCAGTACGACTGCACCGTGACCAACCAGCAGGGGCAGCTTGCGTCCGGCCGGCTGCACCTCAACGTCATGAGTCAGTATCCAGTGTATCCAGTGGGAAATATAGGGGAATCCGGAGAAGCCCGAAACGGAAGTGAGAAGTTACAACAAAGGAGAAGAACGCGTTGAAAAGTATAAGAAATTCGGCGCTTTCTCAGAAAGAAGCGACGCCCGGTTTCTCATACTCGTCTTTTTCGGTACGGCTTCATACTCCCGTTTTGGGCCTCTGCGGAGTACTCTCTTGGCGTGTTATTTCTCCTGAGTATGCGTGTGTGTTTGTGTGTGTGAGCAGAGCCGCCAGTGATAGTGCCGTTCTCGTTCCACTCGGGACTCGAGGACGGTAACCGGCTGCAGGTGTCGTGCAGCATCATGTCCGGGGACCTGCCGATCGGCATCGAGTGGCGGAAGGACGGGCAGCCGCTGCCCGCCGACGAGAGCGTCTCAGAGCAGCAGCACCAGTTCGCGTCCAACCTGCTGTTCAGCGACCTGGCTGCCCGTCACTCGGGCAGCTACACATGCGTGGCCAGCAACGCGGCCGCCTCCACCAACTTCACCGCGCCCCTGCTCGTCAGAGGTGAGTCCGGGCTGTAACGCAATACGCGTAGTAACTGTTTGAAACACCCGAACAAGTTCTTGCAACTTAACTAGACTTCGTGCAGGTCCTCGTCACGATGCTATGAGCCACCTTAAGAAATCTGGTCGAGTTGCCACAACTTGATCCCTGTCGTTTACGTTTCAGCGCGTTTCGTTTTCTGGGGTCATGGGCATCATGAGACTCCATTTTCATGACAGGACGGTGTTCAGGGGTTGGTCCAAACATACTATCACCGAAATAACTCATTTTAATTCTTTGTCAAAATTTGAAAACTTGCTAAACTTGCTAAAGCCTTGCCTTGTTTTTTGTCCTTGAAAATTTTGTGTTTTAAATTTTTTACTGAATTGGTATGGACCGATAGGGGAGGTCTAAAGAAGTACTGGAGCAGCCTCAGTTGGTCAGTAGAAACGTGGAATCCAGTTGGCCCCCTCCGTATCTGTTCGTCGGTGCAAACGAAAAATATAGGTCCTCCAACCAAATTTTAGTTATCAGAACCTAAATTTACTGCTTGTCTGAAAATCAACCTAGAAATAGTCGCGACCACTCATCTTTCTTTTTTTTCTGTAAATCATTTCACACACCGAAATTCTCTGATTTTTCCATGGCTTATCTAACCCTAGTTCTGAGTTGTGTTCCCAATTTATTTATTTTAGTTTTTTACTTTTTAAATGCCTTCGTTGCAGTCCGCCCCCGCTGGCTGGTCGAGCCCCACGACGTGGAGGTGCTGCACCAGGAGCCGGCCGCCGTCCACTGCCGGGCCTCCGGCTTCCCCGAGCCCACCATCACCTGGATGAAGGCGCCCGAGCAGGCCGGGACCGCGCCGTCGGCGTCCTCGTCGCCGTCCGGGGCGCCGACCGCCGAGGACAGCAGCTCGGCCGAGTACGTGCCGCTGGCCAGCGACCCGATGCTCGGCGTGGCCGACAACGGCAGTGTGCTGCTGGCCGCGGCGCAGCCCTCGCACGCGGGGAGGTACATGTGCCAGGCCCGGAACGGGATCGGCCCCGGCATCAGCAAGGTGGTGCACCTCAGGGTCAAAGGTCGGTCGGCTCAAAGGTCGCTCGTTCATTTTAAAATCCTCACTTCCGATGAGTTGCTGACCCTGGCGCCCTTGCCGTTGCAGTGCCGGCCCACTTCCAGACCCGCTCCGTCAACGTGAGTGGGGCCGCGGGGCAGTCCGTGGTGCTGGAGTGCTCCGCCTCGGGGGACCCCCCGCTGAGCATCACCTGGTCCACGCCGGGGGGCGGCGAGCCCCCGGCCAGCCGCGTCCTGGAGACTGCCGTCGCACCCCCCAGGTCCGGCCAGGGACGGGGCGGGCTCACGTCACAGCTGCACCTGGTCGCCGAGCGGCACCACGCGGGGGTGTACCGGTGTACGGCCTCCAACAAGTACGGGTCCGACTCCATGGCCGTGTACCTGGCTGTACAAGGTGAGCTGGGGCAGGGACGCGGCACGCTCTGTTAATACCCCGCGCGGAGACGCGGCGTACTGTCGTGGCACGGAGTATCGCCGACGCCTCGCCTCTGTTTTATGTCCTGTCCCCGTCTGCCGACTGCAGAGGCCCCGACGGCGCCGATGGGCGTGGAGGTGCTGGAGGCGGGCAGCCGGTGGCTGTCACTGGGCTGGTCCCTTGACGGGTCCAGGGCCACACACCACGTCCTCCAGTTCCGCCGCGAGCCGCCGACGCCGAGCCTCACTGGCGGGGACGCTCTGCCACTGCCGCCGTGGTACAACGTGACGGTCTCCGGGGACTCCGCCGCAGGACAGTCCAGCCGCACTGCCAAGCTGTCAGGGCTGGAGCCCGCCACGGCCTATGTGGTCCGGGTGCTCGCCGCCAACGAGGTGGGCGTCGGCCCGCCCAGCGAGGCCGTCGCAGCGCAGACTCTGCAGGAAGGTACGCGCCGACAACATTTCTTGCTGCCACGCGGCAAAAGAAGGAATACAGAGTGCGACGGGCATGGAATGGAACGGCGTCCTGGTTTTCCAGCACCAACTGCCCCACCGGCGGATGTCTTCGCCGAGGCCCTCGGCCGGCCCGAGTCGCTTACGGTCAGGTGGAGCCCACCTCTTCTGCAGGGCCTCCAGGGCCTGCTGGGCTACCAGGTGCGCTACCGGGCCGTGTCGCTGCCCGGCCAGCCCTCCCTCAGCGCCCTCCCGCAGCCGCAGGTGCAGCCCGTGTCCTCGCTGCCGGAGCAGGACGCTGCTGGCGCTATCGGCGCTGACGGTGGCGGTCTGGGTGCGGGCAGCGGCGGCGGCAGCGGCAGCGGCAGCGGCAGCGGCAGTGCAGCCTGGGTCTCGAGGACGGTGCGCGGGGGTGGCGCCGACACGGTGGCGCTCAGGCAGGAGGTGGTGCTGCACGGCCTCGAGAGCTACACCCGGTACGAGGTCACGGTCCGTGCCTTCAACGAGGTGGGCGCCGGGCCTGCGTCCCACCCCGTCACCGCCATCACCATGGAGGGCGGTGAGTTGGACCTCCGAACACTGACGACCACTGTACCGCCAGTGACACTGCCCCTTCTTGATGTACATACCTATTTAAACCATGTCTGATCCTTTTGATTTTATTTAACTTTTTCCCAACAATTTGTTTTTTTCTTAAAATAATAGTATCGGTCTGAACCTTGGATTTTTTATTTTCTCTCTACTATTCTGATTTCCTGATTTCTTGAACACTTTGTGTCGTATATTTGACTATTTTGATTTTTTTCTCATCCTGACATTTTCTGATTTTTTGCCACTGTAGTACACGGATTTTCTCAAGTGTGACAACCCTGCTGCCCGCTGTCCTCAGTGCCGACGGAGCCGCCCGGGTTCGTGCGCTGCACGCCGCTCACCTCACAGAACGTCCGCGTGCGGTGGGAGCCCCCGCCCAAGGCCGGCCGCCGGGGGATGCTGGACGGCTACAAGGTGTTCTACCGGCGGAGGCTGCCCGCCGGGCTGCCCGCCAACGACCAGCTGGCGTGGGTGTCAGCCAGCCCCGAGATGGAGGTCAAGAAGACCATGAACCTGGAGACGAACCTGTTCGGCCTGGCCAAGTTCAGCAACTACACGGTGCAGGTCGCCGCACTGACCAGCGCCGGGGAGGGCGTGCGCTCCGAGCCCGTGCACTGCACCACCGAGGAGGATGGTGAGAGAGGGCGATGGCAAAAGTCCACAAAATTAAATTCGGGTTAAAGCTAGGCCCCGGCTGCCAACATCTCACCATTTCCATCTTGCAGTTCCGGGGCCGCCTGAGCAGATGAAGGCCCTAGCCATGTCCTCGGACAGCATCCTGGTGACGTGGACGCGGCCCCTTGAGGCCAACGGCAACATCAACAAGTACACCGTGTACATGCGGCCAACCCAGTCTCAGGGCCCCAGCAGGGTCAGTACACGTCGCCCGTCGCCCCCTAGTGTCACGTGGTTTTGTAGATTGCCCCCTGATAACTTGCGTGTCGGCGTGCTCAGGACATCACCAAGCAGGTCGTGTACGTGGGCGGCGATCGCGGCTCCGACCTGGCCTTGGAGGTGCGCCGCCTCAAGGAGCTGGAGCGGCTGGACCTGTGGGTGACGGCGGCCACCAGTGTCGGCGAGGGACCGCCAACCGCCAGGGTGGCCCAGGCGCCCGTCTCCAGGGGTGAGTACAAGGCGAGGCAAGGTCCCCGGCCTCCGGTCCGCTAGGACAGCGTGTTTACATTAGTCGTCGCAACGAAACTTAAATTTTGGGTCACTGATTTTTAGTTGCACCAACGGCACTCGTTAGCTGCTCCATCAAAGAGGTTCGTTGCGTGAGCGAAAACCAGGAAAAAATAGTAAAGTTGGTACTCCTAAAATAAGGTTCCCCCACCCAAATTTTAGTTTCTCAGAAACAAAATCTACTGCTTGTCTGGAATCAACCAAAACATTAGTTCTGACCACTTATCTTTTTTCTCGGTGATGCAGTGCCCGCACGCATCGCGTCCTTCTCCCGCACCGCCGCCGCCGGCGAGGGCCAGATGCTGGCGCTACCTTGCCGTGCCGTCGGCGTGCCCGCGCCCTCCAGGACGTGGCGGGGGCCGCACGGCCTCACACGCACCGTGGCCGTCAACGGCGGCCTCAACGCGGACCACTCCGAGCAGGCCGGCAGCAGGTAACCGCCGTGCTGTGCTCTGCTGTGTGGCGGGGCTGCCTACGCCCCGCTCACGCTCCGCATGCGCTGTCCGTCACACCACTTTGCTGCCCTGACCAGGGCGGTGCTGATCGGGGACGGCTCGCTACGGCTGGGCCCGCTGTCGCGCCAGGACGCGGGCAACTACTCGTGCGAGGCCGTCAACGTGTTCGGCGAGGACAGCATCAGCTACCGGGTGGTGGTCGTGGGTCCACCGGCCGCGCCGACGCTCAGCCTGGCGGCGGCCACGGACCGGAGCCTCGCGCTCAAGTGGGCGCTAGGCGACGCGGCCGAGGATGCGATCGTCTCAGGCAAGCAACGGCGCCTCACTGTCCTTCTCACTCCTTTCATTTATTTTTTTTCAACAACATTCTCTTAGTTTTGTTTTAAATCTAGTTGTTTTCGACTGCATTTTTGGTGTTGAGTTTCATTATTTAAAGTTTTTTTTTACCGCCATCCCCTTGAGTATGAGCACGGATCACTGACACTCGGCTGTTCCAGGGTACGTGCTGCAGTTCAAGCGGGAGCTGGGTGAGTGGCAGGAGCGCGAGTTGGACGGCGAGCTGTCCTCGTACACGCTGGCGGGGCTGCGCTGCGGCTCGCCCTACCTCCTGTCGCTGGCCGCCGTCAACGCGGTGGGCCGCGGGCCGCAGAGCAACGTGCTGCAGGCCAACACCAAGGGAGCACGTTAGTATGACAAACTCGTGCGCTTTGCTCGCAGTAGCAAAGTTATTTTGCGATGAAACAACAACGCTGATCATGCCGTTGGGCCCGCAGCACCGAAGGTACCGACCGCCGCCGAGGTGCTGTCCGTCAACTCCTCGACGGCGTCCCTGTTCCTGGACGCGTGGCCCGTGGCGGGCTGCCCAGTCACCTACTTCGTCGTGGACTTCCGCGCCCGCGAGCCAGAAGGCCGGCCGGGGCCGTGGACGCTGGTGGCGAACCGCGCCGGGCCGCAGCAGACGGTGGCCGTGGCGGGGCTCACGCCCGCGTCCTGGTACGAGCTCCGCGTCGCCGCCCACTCGGACGCCGGCTCCACGCGCCACCAGTTCCTGTTCGCGACTAGGACCAAGACGGGCGGTGAGTTGGAGTGGACGTGGAGGTGCACTCGTGACCTTGAGCACCCCCGTGACGCCGGGCCGGGCTTTGTTACAGACTTGGTGCCCCTGGAGCTGATGCCGGCGCTTTCAGACGGTCCCGGGCCGCTGGCGCTGCCGTCCCCTGCCACCATGCTGGTCGCCATCGTGTCCGGCCTCCTTTGCACGGCCGCCGTCGCGACCTGCGCCATTGTAGCCTTCCGCAAGAGGTGAGTTCCCCGTGCCCCCTTGTTAACCCCTGATTAACTGCAATTTTTTTCTGTGAGTTTTTATGTGCTGAGCCTTGATCTCTAGTTTCACTTAAAATTCGGAAAATCCTGAACTTGCAAAATTTTTCCATCTACTCGTCGGAATTTTCGAGCAAGATTTTGTTCCCCTACGGTGGTTTGTTATTTAGGGTGTAGTTTTCAGTCGTCTACCCTGCACGGTACTAGATCCGCCACTTCTAGACAAGAGCGATTTGCCGACTTCCAGACAACACTCTCCCCCTACCTCCACGCCCACCTCCCGTAGGCCAACGTGCACGGATTGTCCGGTCCGGGCTGTCTGCTCTATGACTGACCGCTGTGTGACTGACCGCAGGCAATATGCGGGTTATAGGAGAGGGGACGCCAAGACCCTGGATGAGCTGGAGAACCAGCGCAACCACGAGCACCACGTCCACCACCACGGCCACCTGCCGGGGCTGCCGGGCCACCACCCGGGTCTGCACGACCAGCAGCTGTACTCGCCGTCGCCAGCCAGGAAGGCCATCTCGTCGTCCCTCACCGGTCAGAAGGGCAGCGACACGTCCGGTAGGTGGAGCTGGAGGTCCCCGCCGTGCGGCTCGATGTGCACACACAGGTTTAAATCATGGCTGATCCTTTTGATTTCTCATTCATGGTTTTATCAGCAAAAAGAAAAAGTTTTTCTAAAAACAATATTGTTTTCGACTTGAATTTTTGTTTTTCTCTCTGACTATTTTGATTTTTCGTTGGCATTTTTCTTATTTTTTGAGCATTTTGTATCGTATATTTGGTTTTTTGACTCCCCTCGCTCACCAACTGCTCGCCGGCGTGTTGCAGACTACGAGATCTGCCCGTACGCCACGTTCAGCCTGGCCAACGCCAACCAGGGCGGACGGCAGACGCCGGGCGCTGGCGCGGGGCCGACGGGGACGCTGACGCCGAGCAAGTCGCTGGCCAGCTACTCGCTGCAGCTGCACACCTTCAGCCAGCGCGACTGCTACGCCGAGGGCCCGCTGCCGCCCCGCCGACCCTCCGGCCAGCAGCAGATCTACGGCGGGCGGGCGCGGAGCAAGGCGCCGTCGGTGACCTCGGTGGCGGCGGCCGCCGCGCCGCGCCCCTCGGACAGCGGTGAGGGTGGGCCGTCAGCACGAGCGCGCGACGCGGCCACCGCCAGCCCCCCGGACGGGCTGAGTCTCGGTGCGTGTCTGTGACTACCCCGCACCCCATCTGCATCTGAGAACTGAAATGTGAATGGGGGACCTATTTTCTTAGTTGCACCGTCGAACATGAGGACATGAGGACCATCACATGGTACAGTCACTGTACGCCCAACGGAACAGTCTCATGTTCAGTCACTCCCAGTCCCTTCCTAGTCATTCCAGTCAGCAGACAACAGACACCGTAAGGATTCCGAAAAAAATCCGCGAGGGGAAAAAAGCCTGATTGCATCTTTGACCGCTCGGAACAAAACCTATGTCGTCCCGGCTTCCGCCAGGACCCCTGCCTTCAACTTCGGTGATCTTACGGGAACCGGTGCTTTACGGCTGCTAGTTGGCCCCGGTACAGAACCCGCTACACGGCTGGCATCGGACGGATCTCCCGGCAACCCCTAGCCCGCGCTACTGCGCGAGGCCCCCTCCGCTTAACCACGGCCTCCGGGACTCCATAATACTGCAGTGCCCTTCAACCGCAGTCTGGTTTGGCCCCATAAACCATAAGAGTCCGCCCCTGCGAAGATTTGGGGGACATAGGTTCCCTTCGTACACGGCCGAAGCCGCTGTACTCTACTCGCTACGTACCGAGTAGCGGCATGTCCGCACCTGCCAGAGTCAGAGAGAGGAAAACAGAAGCTTCGAACCCTAGAAGCTCCCGTACATCCCCCGAGTCTCCCCCCAGGATTGCTCCCGAGGCACAGAACGCCCCCCCGGGCGGGACCCTCGAATCTACGGGCAATAAACTAAATTTGTTTCTCTTGTGCCCCTCTGCAATAAACCCGTTTGTTGGAGCAGGTAACGCTTCGTAGGTGCAACCAAACGCTAGTTCCCACAACGATATTTCAGTTCTAAGAACCAAAATGTACTCCTTGTCAGGAAATCAACTAAAAAACCAAAATTAGTTGCGACCACCACTTGCCTTTTCCTCCGTGACCGGCCCGCCATCACCCGACCTGACACTCACCCGCGCCGTTACCGATTCCTTCGTTGCAGAGATCTCGTGCATCTCCAGCCAGCAGACGCTGCCCATGTCGCTGGCGGTGCACCAGAGGCGGAAGGCGGCCTCCCCGACGCACTGCCGGGAGCGGGGCGGGGGCCGGCCTCGGAGCCTGGTCATGGCCGGCGGGGGGCTGGGCGGGGGCTGTGGCGGGGCCGGGCCCGGCTCCAGGTACGAGTCGGACAGCAGCAGCCCCAGTGACAAGCACGGCCAGCACCACGGCGTCAACCACCACCACTACCGGGGCCGCGCGCACACCCCGAGCCGGCGCTCCTCCAAGAGCCAGGACAACGGTAGTGGTCCTCACATAACCTAACCTAACCTAACCTAACCTAACCTAACCTAACCCAACCTAATCAAAACCTAACCAACCTCAAACTAAATGGACCTGACGCTCACGAGCCTCGTTGCCTTGGTTACAGACTCGAGCGCGGAGTCAGCCGAAGCGTCCCCGGAGGTCCACCACCGGATGCAGGGACACGGGCCGTCATGCAGGTAGTGAAAGTAGGTTCAACTACACGCTTCGCTTTCCTAACAAAAAATCATATATAAATCACGCCTTCACTGAGAATGAAAAGTGTGCTGCATCGCTTCTACCGGCTACTAATGAGTTTCGTGTAAAAACGCGTCGTTGCTCACACCGCTTCAGTGAACGTTACCTAACCCTGCAGAGGCGAGGCACTGATTGGCTGGCTTTGTCCGGCAGGTCGCTGCCGAGACGCAGCAGCGGCACCGTCGGCTCGCCGTCCCCGCGGCCGCGGGCCCGCTCCCGTCAACACACCAACACCAACCCCCGGCACCGGGACCAGGACCGGGGCGTGCGATGCCTGGCGTCGGGCTCCGGGTCTGGTTCGGATGCGGGTGCCGGAGCCGGTGCCGGAGCCGGTGCCGGAGCCGGTGCTGGAGCCGGTGCTGGAGCCGGTGCCGGAGCCGGTGCCGGAGCCGGTGCCGGCTTGGACACGAGCCGGACAGTCAACGGCGACCCGGACTTCGGGGACGACAGCGACGGCCACTACCCGTCGAGGAGCCAGCTCCTGCTGCCTGACGCCCAGCTGGAGCAGGAGCTGTCGTCTCTCATCAAGAGGTCCGGCTTGTTGTTGTTGTTGTTGATGTTACCAACGCTGACATTTAGAACGTTTTTGAAACGCTCCTGATCTTGTTCGCCTCGGTTCGCCTCGCCAGGTACCGCCACGACCGGCAGCGGGAGAAGCAGGACTACACGATCCACGTGTGACGCCGGGACGGTGGGGAGGTCGGCGGCGAGGCCGACGGGGAGGCCTGGCCGCCCTCAAGTCCCCGCTGGAGGTCGCTGCCGCGGCCGCAGCACCGCGACCCCGCCGCACCCCCTCACCCACCGCCACCTGCTACCGCCGACGACGCCCAGGCCGAGGCCGAGGAGGGGTTCGGCCGGCCGCCGCCGCCGTGCTCCGTGGCCGTCAACTCCCTGCTGGCCGTGGCCGTGCAGCGGCGCTGCGAGTACCGCCTCGTTGGCACCTTCTCGCCGCAGAAGGTCGCGACTGGCAACCTGCATAAGTTTTCGATGAGGTTTGCCGGCATCCTGGACAAGAGGGACGTCTTTCTGACTCGACGCCGCCGTCAAGATGCTGCTGTGGTTGTCGATGAAACCGGATCGAAACCGCTGCGAACTCCGTCCGCTTCTGTGATTGTCGATTGTGGTGTTTAAGGGCAACGTGAATCCGTTGCAGTTCAGATGACTGTCTGAAGCGTTGTAAATTAAGTATGTCCGATTTTTCACTTTGTGGTGGTGCAAAGCGCCTGCCAGCGCCAGGATAGGCCAGCCCGCACGACACGCGTGCATGCGATCGTCGGGATTGCCTACCTACCAGGCGCCTTAGGCTCTGAGGCTGGCCAGCCCAGGGTTGCCCTGGCGACATGTTCACGTACCTTAAGCATGGTCCCTTAATGCAAACTCGGCCCCGACAGCAGTGAACTATTGGGAACGTGCATAAGACTGACTTTAGTGTTTCAGTTAAAAGGGCCGTCAACCCGGTTAACCCCATTTTTGGGAACAAGTCTTGATTGCTCGTGCTATTTGAATTTGTCTTTCTCATGACTGGTTGTGTCTTTCTACTGCGATAAAACAAAACTCCCCACGTTCTAAGTTCGGAATATGGGGATCTTTGCTCAAGGTCACAAAAGACTGGCTATTAAAGGCCAGTCTCTTTTATACATAGGTTTATCGAAATGTTATGCTGGGTGACTTCATAGTTGCGTAAAACGCCATTGAAACCTTTTCGCGCCTGTGTTACAGAATTTATGATTCGTTGACCGTGAACTTCTATTTATCATCAACTGCAATGCCAAATGTAATATAGATTGTATACTTGTTAGTTAGCCAAATGAATTCGATCGATCAGGGCAGTAATTTTATTTTTGTGAGTACACTGCAGCCCAAGTTGATCATATTGTGACTGTCTTTACATATGTATGTACTACCGTGGTTGTTCGTAGCTTATTTACGACTGGTCAAGGCACTTTTATAAATAAAGACTACAAATTAAAGCTGGTGTAAATTTATTTATTTCACATAAATCTTCATGGTAGAAACACTTAATGTTAATACAACCCGATAATTTATATCAGTGCGATGGAGTCTCCAAACAAGTCTGCATGAACACTTTGCCTGCTTTCCAATAAACACGATTCCACACACAGGCTTCGTATTTCAAACGTCTGAACGAAAAATATTTACACATGGAATTACCGTCGTCCGTAGCCGTAATTGCCATAGCCGCCATATCCACCTGGGTAATAGCCTCCATATCCACCGTAGCCGCCATAGTCGCCGTAGCCCTGGTGATTGTGGCCGTGGTCATGGCCTCCGTAGCCACCATACCCGCCGTACCCGCCGTACCCGCCGTGCCCGCCGTACCCGCCGTCGTAGCCCCCCCACTCGTTCTCGGAGCCGCCCAGGATCTCGTCGGCGGACTCGGACTTGACGGGGTTCCGCCCGCGGCCGGCCAGCGGCGCCCCGGGCTCGGGCCGCCCGGCCGGGGACGCTGCGGCCATGGCCAGGATGGCGGCGGCCAGGATCACCATTCTCGACTGTGCAGAAGAGATTATGACACTTCACTGCGCACCTCCCCGACATGGACACCGCCTTTATCGTGAATGAAGACTTACGGCGGGGGGCACCATCTTGAGGAGGGCGACGTCTGCCTGGCTGCTGTAGACTGCTGGCCGTCGGCGGGCGGACTTCCTTATATATACCCCGGGTGGGAGGGCGTGGAGTACAGCCGCGGCTGCCGGTGCCCATCGGCGACTCCACACCGCACGACTAATTTAGATGTCGCTGTTTTCGTTGGAAAGCGTTTATCCGTGCGGTCCATGGTTTCAAAAATGATGGACTGATGGTCTGTTGACCGGGACCGCAGCAAAACAGCAGGTCCGTCAAAACAGCAGGTCCCTCAAAACAGCAGGTTGGTAGGGCACCAAAACAGCAGGTCAGTAGGCTAGGTTGGCTTAGGCTCGACTAGGTTAGGCTGGGTTAGGTAAGGCTGTGATTTTGAAGGCGGAGCCAAGAATAGAACCCGGGACACCATGCGTGAGAGAGCAGCGCGAGGGGTGCATCACATGGTACAGTCACCGTACACCCAACGGAACAGTCTCATGTTCAGTCACTTCCAGTCCCTTCCAAGTCATTCCAGTCAGCAGACAACTGACACCGTAAGGATTCCGAAAAAAAAAATAGCGAGAAAAAAGCCTGATGGCATGTTTGACTGTTGGGAACAAAACCTATGTCGTCCCGGCTTCCGCCAGGACCCCTGCCTTCAACTTCGGTGATCTTACGGGAACCGGTGCTTTACGGCTGCTAGTTGGCCCCGGGACACAGCACTAGAACCCGCTACCCGGCTTGCGCCGGACGGATCTCCCGGCAACCCCTAGCCCGCGCCAATGCGCGAGGCCCCCTCCGCAACCACGGCCTCCGGGACTCCATTATACTGTAGTGCCCTTCAACCGCAGCCTGGTTTGGCCCCACTCATCGTGGGAGTCCGCCCCTGCGAAGATTTGGAGGACATAGGTTCCCTTCGTACACGGCCGAAGCCGCTGTACTCTACTCGCTACGTACCGAGTAGCGGCTGTCCGCACCTGCCAGATTCAGAGAGAGGAAAACAGAAGCTTCGAACCCTAGAAGCTCTGCACATCCCCCGAGTCTCCCCCCTGGATTTCTCCAGAGGCACAGAACGCCCCCCCGGGCGGGACCCTCGAATCTAGGGAATCGAACCCTAGACCCTCGGGACCGGGGGTTTGTGCCGGCGGCGCCTTAGCCCGCACGGTCGCTTGGACAGCCATACAAACGCCACGTTCGGAAGTATATTTTAGCCACTGTCCTCCGAGCTCTGTCACAAGAAAAAGTTTGGGGTCCGGCAAGAGTTGAACCACGGACCTGTCGGTTTTCGGCCGGTCCGCTAACCCATGCGGCTACCTAGCCACGACAGTAACCGCAGCACTCTCCCGGCACTCTTGCTTCGCAGAGCAGAGCAGAGCATTGAGAAATAAAATTAGAGGCGAAGGCAAGATTTGAACCCGGGACCACTCGGGACATTGTCCGTTGGAGAATAGCGCCTCAACCGCTGTGGCTAACGCGCTACGATATCACTTGCCGGAAGGTTCCTATACTGTAGCATCTGTCCTCACAGCAGAACATGAAAAAATATTTAACCTCGCTTTCCAGTCTCTTTCAGTAATTCCGCCCCCCCCCCTCTCTCTCTCTCTCTCTCTCTCTCTCTCTCTCTCTCTCTCTCTCTCTCTCTCTCTCTCTTTCTCTCTATCTTTCTCTCTCTTTTCTCTCTCTCTCTCTCTCTCTCTCTCTCTCTCTCTTTCTCTCTCTCTTTCTCTCTCTCTCTCTCTCTCTCTCTCTCTCTCTCTCTCTCTCTCTCTCTCTCTCTCTCTCTCTTTCTCTTTTTCTCTCTCTCTGGTGACATCCAGTCATTTGGTATTTCAGGACAAATTTTCAGGAAAAGTGTGCCCTTCGGAACAGAGCCCTAACCCGTACGGCTACTCACTGTGCCGCGATACTCGGCCGAAGCTTACGATACTGTAGCATCGGTCCCAAAAGCAGAACACGATGGAAAACATTGAACCTCGCTTTCCAGTCTCTTTCAGTAATTTCGTCCACTTAATCCCAGTCATTCTTTAGTCACATCCAACTTCATGCACTGTACAAAATTCAGGAACGTGTGCCCCTCATCTGTGCGTCATCCGCGTTGTGACGTGGTCATGCAGGTGGTGAAAGAGTTGGAGCGGTGAAAAGGTCACTCATCTCTCGACTGCGGCTCGGCTGGCCGGGTTCCCAGAGTGCCCTCTGCCTTTGTCCTCGGCCGCCTCATAACGAGGGCATTGCCGGGGCACCTCCCTGCAGCCTCCTCACGTCGGCGCGTTTCTTCGGAAACAGCTGTAATGATCCGTCTGCCGCCGGCTCGCAGGGTCCCGCAGGACCAACCGCAGACCAGGATCAGGATGCCCGTCGCTCCCTTCAACTCGACGTCTGGCAGAGGCGACGCCGCGGCTGTACTCCGCGCGCCAAGCGACTCCACGTCAGCGCCGCGGTGCGGGGTAGCGACAGTGTCGACGCGGCGTCGCGGCCGGGCCCATCGATATCCCCCCTATGTTAGCGAGTGCCGAACGACTACCTGGTTCGTGGCCTCCTTCGTGAGGATGGCGGCGTCGACGGGAACAACAGCGCGGCCACTGTGGCGTTTTGGTCTCGCCGGGGCGGCGTCTATGCCCTCAGTACGAGAGAGCTCCAGGGTCCGCGCAGCCCTGCCGGGGCTTTGCTCGTGTACACGATAGGGTACTACTTGTAGTACTACTTGTTCATCAGCGGCGGGGTCCCGGGGTCCCAGCGTCCACCTGTGGCTGACGGACCTGGTGCGTGCCGGTCGATCCCGGGCGCCGTCCTGCTCGTCGTGGCCGCAGCTGGGTGCCGCGGCGGGGACAGTGGGGGTGTGGGGGCGGGCGGGGGCTGCGCGGTGGGGGCCGGGGGCCGGGACCGGGGGCCGGGGCCAGGCCGCACCGGGCCGGCACAACAGTTGGCTTAGGCGCGAGGTGGCTGCCGCACCACAGGACGGCACGAGCAAGGGCTCGGCTCGGCTCGGCTCCAGTCCGCGTGCGTGCGTGCGCGCGTGCGTGGGTGCGTGCGCGTGAGGCGACGGGCGCGGCGTGCGCGCCGGGCTCCGCGTGGTGGACGTCCCCACGCCGGGAGCCGTCGGTGCCGTGACGAAGCCGCCGTGACGTCGGCGTGACGAGACGTGACGGGTGTGACGGTGACAGTGTGACACGGATGGCATGACCAGCGGCCCGCTCCTCACACGGCGGATAGCGAACGGTACGGCAGGGGCACCGACACCGGCTCTGATTACTGATAAATATCTAGTGAAACTAGGATTTTTTTTTTTCGCGTGTTGCTAAATGGTAATGGGGTTGTTGTATTCCACATCTATTTGCATCACTGTTTCAACGTCACGATTTCCTGGAGTGGGTGAACATGGAGTGGGCGAAATTTAAACCCTTACCCATAGGGCTCCGAGGGCTTTTACACAAAGCGCCAGAGGGGCCAGAGGTCCGCTGCACACACTCACACGCACACGCTCGCGCACACACACAAAGACCACCCCTGGGGACTGCTGCTGTCCCCGCCGGACCCCTCGCCACACAAAACGGGCCGCACTAAAGAGACCCCGTGGAGTACACAGGTGGGTTAGTATTGCGGTACGGTGTGGCTGTGTGGCGCGGTGCGCGGAGCGGCCAGGAGTAGCCAGCGGCCCCGCGGCGCTGCGGGATCTGTGAAGCGCCGACCCCGAGAACAGTACGGACCCTGACCGCATCGGAACAAAACCACCACCGCCACACCGTCTACGTGACACGGGCCTTAACTTAATGGAAAGAGAAAGGGGAGAGTATATGGGACAGCAGTGCTGGGGGGAAATGTTTCAGGGGGGAAACGTTCCACCCAATTTATGCGGATTAAGAAGTGTTATAAAAAAAAGGCCCAGAAATGGGTGGATAGATTTTCTTTTTGTCCCCCGTACTGACCCTGATTGCCGAGGACGCTTGGAACAGTTGCGATGCTGTCACCATTCCCGGGGCAATACAGGTGGCGCGTGTGCGTCTCGGTATGTGTGCGTGCGTGCGCGTGAGGGTATGCCCGAGGGGTAGTGACTTCGGTAATCCGGCGGACACGGTCTGGGTTTAATTCGGGGTAATCCAGGCTGGATTACCGCCAGGTAATCCGCGAAAATTCCAGTTAATCCGGGGGAATTCAGAGCCAATCTGAAGTAATCCGAGTGCCAGCGAAACGCCAGGGTAATCCGGCGGACACGATTTTGTCGAGTTGTTTCCCCCTCGCGTCACGTAGTTAGTTCCTCCTGTACTCACACACACACACACACACACACACATACACACACACACACACACACACGCGCGCGCGCGCGCGCAGGCCGCCTCCAGGACCGCCGGCTCGTGTCTTTATGGATCGTAACGCGGTAAGGACGGGACCGCGGGATGTGTTAATGGGCACGCCCTTGCATCAAAATCACCTGTCACAGCATATTAACACACACACACACACACACACACGCACACACAAACAACGTCGGATACGCAGCTCTTTACGTTTACAGCCGTGTGCTAAAGTCAGTGAACCGTTGTGTGAGCAAATACCCTGAGGGTACACGTCGTGGGCGAGTGGGTGAGTGAGAGAGGGGGGGGGAGAGAGAGAGAGAGAGAGAGAGAGAGAGAGAGAGAGAGAGAGAGAGAGAGAGAGAGAGAGAGAGAGAGAGAGAGAGAGAGAGAGAGAGAGAGATTTACCGCTGCCATGAAAATGACTAAGGAGAGGTCATGAACACATTAGTAGTACACTGCACAGTCCCCTCACCAGAGCCGTCTGCTGCGTCTGCTGGCGCTGTCGACAGCCTTCTGTTCACCGGTGCACTCCGGCCGAGGAAAGCCGACCGCACAACCCCTGTACCGGCGGGGAGGTTCCGGCGGGGAGGTGCCGGCGGGGAGGTGCCAGTGGACTGTCATCACAACTCCGTCTGGCGGGGGGGCGGCTGCCGCCGGGGGCTGCGTTCGACGAACTCGACCCCCGTCGAGGCCGTAGAGCAGCCGTCGGCCACACGACAGCGCACCTTGCGGAGACACCCCCCGGGCCCCACAGGGCCTCACGGAGCCCCGGGTACCGCACTGCGTGGGGTAGTTTGGGAAGCAGAGCCCCCATGAGTCACCTGTCCCGCTTGCAGCGGAGATGGCGGCGCGAAAAGAGTACGTATACTTCGGAGGAGCCCGTTAAAGGGGGGGATGGTGGTCGTCACGCAGAGGAAGAGCGCTGGAGAAAGCATGTTGTTTTTCAGCGAAAAGCGGGTGATTTGTCTCAAACGCGCGTTATTCCTCTTCGTTACGACTGCCGCTTCGGGGTTTGGTTCTCCGGAGTACTACATTCACCGTGAGACTCATAGACGGCCTCAAACAAAGGGCAGGGGGGGGGGCGGAAACAGTAGCGGGAAGCGAGCCGCGCTGAAGCAGCCCTCGTTTGGTCGTTTCAACCACCGCTTTGTGCGCTGTGTGTGTGTGTGTGCACATGTGTGTGTGTGTGCGTGTGTGTGTGCGTGTGTGTGGAGAGAGAGAGAGAGAGAGAGAGAGAGAGAGAGAGAGAGAGAGAGGGTGTGAGAGAGAGAGAGAGAGAGAGAGAGAGAGAGAGAGAGAGAGAGAGAGAGAGAGAGTCTGTACAGCACTGTAGTCCACAGAGCGTCCTCCGGCCCCATCACCTCCACGGTCGAGCGCAATTTTCAATGTGTCACGGTCGTGCACCGGTCCGAGCTGTCGGATTGCCGGGGCCGAGCTGCCGGGCTGTGGATGTATCGGGCCCACCCATCTGCAGCGGCAGCGGGGGCCAT
The DNA here is from genome assembly GCA_038380765.1 of Odontothrips loti. Lineage (NCBI taxonomy): Eukaryota > Metazoa > Arthropoda > Insecta > Thysanoptera > Thripidae > Odontothrips > Odontothrips loti. The sequence continues at coordinate 15,690,653 of CM076253.1, forward strand.
CATGTGGAGTACAGTACTCCTGCTGCAAAGACCCGGCAGAGAGCACGCTTCTGCTCTTCTTTTTCCCTTTAAAAAAAATACACAAGTGTTTTTTTAATAAAAAGAACCTTTCAATCAGCTCGTCGTTAGTGGTCATTCCAGAAAACTGTTGCCGCCGGGAAGATTAGAACCCTGGAACGGAGGCGGTCTCAACCGTCACTCAACAGTGCGCTAACCCGTTCGGCTACTGAGCGGAGCGGCAACAGTGCTCCGGTTCGTCCTTGTATACGTGACCCACTGGAAGAGCAGAACCGAGAAAAACTTGACCGCCGGCGAGAATCGAACCCCCGATAGAACAACGCGCTTACCAGTGCGCGGCTACGCGGTGGCCGTCGGCTCCGGATGACTTGGACCGCCGTCTGTTGCAGCGGTGGCGCGGCTGTCTGTTGCGGGCGCTGGTGGCGTGATGCTAATCATTATCTCCCGTTTAACGTGGGGACGGGGTGAGGTCGAAAAAACAACAAGCTAACCGCTGCGTGGCAATGACTCTCTCTCTCTCTCTCTCTCTCTCTCTCTCTCTCTCTCTCTCTCTCTCTCTCTCTCTCTCTCTCTCTCTCTCTCTCTCTCTCTCTCTCTCTCTCTCTCTCTCCCTCTCTCTCTCTCTCTCTCTCTCTCTCTCTCTCTCTCTCTCTCTCTCTCTCTCTCTCTCTCTCTCTCTCTCTCTCTCTCTCTTTCTCTCTCTCCCTCCCTCTCTCTCTCTCTCTCTCTCTCTCTCTCTCTCTCTCTTTCTCTCTCTCTCTCTCTCTCTCTCTCTCTCTCTCTCTCTCTCTCTCTCTCTCTCTCTCTCTCTCTCTCTCTCTCTCTCTCTCTCTCTCTCTCTCTCTCTCTCTCTCTCTCTCTCTCTCTCTCTCTCTCTCTCTCTCTCTCTCTCTCTCTCTCTCTCTCTCTCTCTCTCTCTCTCTCTCTCTCTCTCTCTCTCTCTCTCTCTCTCTCTCTCTCGGTGAGAGATCGATAGATCGATATAGGCTTGGCGGGTCGGGTGGAGTCGCGATGGGGTGTCGCCGTGGTGGGGCAGGGCCTGGCGCATGCCACTCTACACCCATTCGGTGGTACCGTGGAGATGCTATCGGTAGCACTTCAGTCGGCCCGGCGGCGGCTCATGTTCTTGTTGCTGTTGTTGTTGTTCGATGGGGCAAGGGAGGCCACTAGGCGAAAGAATGCCGCACCCCAAAGCCACGGCACCGCGGCGCACGAGAGAAACATGCACCCTGTCCACGTGATGCAACAGCCTGTCCTGTGCGGCCGGCCTGGGGGATACAACCCGCGGCGAGCCCCGCCGGGGGCAGCTGTTTAGAGCCCCCCAACCCCATCCTGTCCTGTCGCGGCCCCGCCCTGCCTGTTACGGAAACAATTTCAAGCAAATTCTTGTTATTCCAGGCCAGCAATCTGCCGCTGCCGCCGTGCCTGAGGCCCGCGGCTGGCCGAAGCAACAAGTCTGACGCGTCTGACGCCGCCACCGTCTTTGGCTCGCAGATGGGGCGGCGGACGGCTTGGGACACGACGGCGAGGTGCCGGGGCGACAGCGGCGCTGGGCCGGCGGGGACGCGGTGCACCTGCGGGACCTGCGGGAGCGGGACCTGCCGCCGGTGACGACGGCCGGGTAGGAGGCCGAGCGGTGTCGGCGTCGCCATGCGGGCGCCATGAGTCACCGCGCCGAGGAGGAGCAGCTGTACCGACAGTCCCGGGAGGTCCAGTTCATCCGGGCGGCCACCGCGCGCTCGCCCACCGCGGCCCCGGCCGCCGCCCTCCGGCCGCGGGGCTCCGTCAGCTCCTCGCCGGCCACCCCCGTTGGACACCCCGCCGGCGAGGACCTGCTGCTGAGCGTGCTCCAGTACCCCGTGACCGCGGCCGCGGGCGGCGGCACCGGCTACCAGCACCGAGTCGTCACCACCCGCTCGCCAGGCGCACCCCCGCCTTACTACCCGTCCCCGGCGCCCTCCCACAGGTTGGTAAAATCGCGTGATTTCCGGGTCACAAGCTGCCGCGCCCCCAATACCCCGCCCCGCACTCCGTCAGAGGTGTCGGGTGTAATGTGCCGCGGTCCGTCTGGCCTTGGCCGCCCCCAGCCGCCCCTAGCCGCCCCCAGCCGCCCCCCGGCCGCCCCCAGCCGCCTCGCGGCCTCTCACAGCCGCTCACGCGGGTGGCGCCCTTGAGTCCTTGACGCTTTCGGCCGCCTCCAGAGGCACCTCACGGGGTACATCTGGCTAGCAGCGTCTCGGATGGAATTCATCGTGAAGTGTGAAAATTTTCAGCGTCTGTGATGGTGTGCCTGACCCCTGACCCCCGACTGTCTCTGGCCGACTCTGGCCCTGCAGGGAGTACGGCGATGGTGACGAGGACGTCGTCCCCGGCGGCGGGGCGCTGGCGGCCCCCGCGCCGCCGTCCAGCCTCGCCCTGGGCACCCTTGGCCACTGCTCCGACACGGATGACACGGACGACGGCAACGTCTCGGATCCGGAGCACCTCGGCAACCGGACCCAGGGTGGCTTCTCGCTGCACAACTTCGGAGCGGCCATGGTAAGTGCGACTGCATTTGGAGGGAAAATGTAATTTAAATCTATTTAAATGAACCACATTTCGGCGGCCCCCGCCGCCGACTCTTCCGCGCCGGAAGAAGACAATGAGACAGATGACTTCTCTCCAACCGCCCCGCGCCCGGCGCTCCCCCGTTGACAGCTCCATCGTTAATTCCTTCCACCCGATTTCACCCTCCCCTCTCCTCACCGCCGCCCCCCGCTGACGCCTTGTTCAGTTCGATTGTCTTTGTAGAAGGAGGAAAAGTCTTTGGGGAACAGCGGGGGTGCGGCGCCGGAGTTTTGCTTGACGAGGAGGGGGCGCAGCGGCGCAGCCCACGACAAGCAGGACAGGCAGTGCCTCGGCAGTGCAGCCGGGGCACAGCCCCAGCGGGGCCCAGCCCAGGCGGGCCGCGCCAGAGTTCGGCCGTCCAGTCTCGGCCTGATGACCCACTGGCCGGGGTCAGAGCGGGCATGTACCCCCCAGGGGGGTCACGGAAGCGCCCCCCCCCTCCTCGAGCGTTCTGCTCCTGGCCACTCACTCAGCCCCCGCCGCCGCTTGCCCATGCATACCTGTTTGGGAACCCTGTGAACGGGATGGAACGGGACGTGACGGCACAGGTGCCCATGGTAGATTTAGACGGACGCTCTGCAAACTCGGTAAAGGGTCGCTGTTTATCGGCGGTGCCGTGCTCGCTTTGCGAGAGCCGAAGTAGCGCTGCCTTTCCGCCCTCCCTCCTTCCCCACCCCAGCCGATCCGACGCCCCGTACTTTCCCAAACCCAAAGCGCCTCTCTCGCGCGAAGCAGGGGGATCCCGACTGCTCCTCCACACGAGGGGGGATTGGGGGGGGGGCCTCCCCGTCTGTTTCAGACGGTTCCGACTAATTCGTTGGTGGACTACGCTGCTCAGCTTTTCGGGAGCAAATCAGATAAAAAGGCTAGGCCTCGTCCTCCCCACTCCCCTCCACCCCTACCAGAAGTTGTGTTCCCACCCCGCCACGCCCCGCCACGCCCCGCCACGCCCCACCACGCCCCGCCACACCCACATAATCAGCAGCTCAAGCCTCGCGGAGCTAGTGGGGCTCGCGGAGCCATCATCTGATAAGCTGCTTCAAATCGATGCTCCTCGACGCCAGCGGAACGGCGCGGGGGGCTCGGCCCAGACACGCCCAGCCCCAGCCCAGCCCGAGGCGCGGCCGAGTCGTGGGGAGGGATTGATAATCATTCTGAGCTGGCCGCGATCGTCCCGTCACCATGTTTCTTTCATCGCCGCCCGTCGGACTCCCGACCCGACCCGGCTCGCCCCACCGCCGCCTTACCCACACTATTCGCCCGCGGCCTGCGCTGAGAGCCCCGACACCCCTCACAATAATATCCCCACAGTAGAGGTTTCCAATGAGACTTGGAAACGGAAGCTGAAGAACAGAAACACCTCCAGAACGGAAACCCTCGAGGGCAGGTATGAGAAACTTGAATGGTGTTCTGGGTGAATTTGGTGGTTGCCATGTTTGGCGAGGCTCTAGTACATTGATATTTCTCATACCTGCTCTTGAGAGTTTCTGGCCTGGAAGTGTTTTTGTTCTTCAGCTTCCGTTTCCAAGTCTAATTGGAAACCTCTATTGTTTACACCGTGTCTTTATTATTGTCTTGAAGGGAGTGCATCACTGACTGTTTCTTTGCAATAATCGCACACTGGGCAGCAATTTCGGAAACAGTAGTGTGGCTGCCCCGGGCGAGGGGGTTGCATCCACGTAACACAAAATACTTAAAAATTACATTCTTACTACACCAAGCGGCTGCATCGATATGGATGTATGCTAATTTGCTATGCCTAAAAAAATATGTGAGATATATTTTTTGAATTTCTAGGATACGTAGTTATCAGACGCTCCTGTTTCTACCAAGAATAAATTTTTGTTGCAAATCTCGTTTTGCAATATCTTGGTGAATCTGAGATACATTGTGCATGTACGAATATGACAGCCATGGGCGCAACCACATTAAAAATATATTTCCGATATTATAAGGGGCCTATGATAATGCTGTTTTTTTCATAGACGCACCCTTGATGTAGTTGATGTACCAGGTGCATCATTGGCCCCGGGCAGTTTCGGTTTTAGGCAGTCCCGCAACACACTATCTCCGTCTCAGAAAGAGACGGAGATAGTGCTTTGCGGGACTGCCTAAAACCGAAACTGCCCGGGGCCAATGATACACCTGGTATATTTAAAGTATCGTCTTGAAAATCTTATAAATACATTCGCAATACATTTCCCGTATACTCTGAAACAATCACCAATGCATAATCATTTGGATATATGCGGATAGTGTATCCTAAATATATTTCCTGTTACGTGGGGAGCGGCAGCAGCAGCGGCAGCGCGCCTAACGAGGTGTGGCCGGGAGAGATCGAAAACCGTATCGTTAATTATTCGTCGTGAGCTTGGCGGAGAGCATAGGGCCCAGAGGGCGCAGCTGAAGCCGGCGCCGGGGCCAAGGCCAGTCACCCCCTCCATTCCCCTCTCCGAGGCACGACACACGGACCCCGTCTCGATGTACACCGACTCAAATCATGGCTCACATTAAAAAAAGATATATGAAATACGCCCAAACCACCTAGCCTGGATATATACTTCCTTTCTTTTTTTTTTTTTACCTCCGAGGCCCTCTGCCCGCGACCCGCGTCAAAGACAGGAGGGGGTGCCTGGGTGCCTGCTCACACAAATGTGATTATCTCTCTCCTCACAGCGCACCGGAGCGGGCGGTCTGACGGGGGTGTCCTCCGGTCCCTCCCCATCAGCACAAACACACACACACACTCTCTCTCACACACACACACACACACACTTCTACTTCCCTTTTGTTTAGCCATAATTTTTTTACCCCCTCCGCTGTGTTGTTGCGCTTGCCGGACCTCCGCCGTGCTGCGGTGGCTGCGGTTGTGGCGTCCTCTCTATATTTCCCGGATTGTCCTCTGCCCCCGGCCGCCCCGGCCCCTGTCCTGATCGGGGCCGACATGATTGTTTCGAGATGTCGACCCCCGGGCCGCCTCACCTCACTGCCTCGCCGAGGGACCCCGCAAGAACCACCTAACCGGGCGGGGGCCGCGGGCCAGTTACCACCGCTCGCCGATCAGCCGTTCGCCGCGCGCCCGAGAGCCCCCGCCGGCCACCGGCCTCGGGTCCGCGACGTACAAGCCGCCCAATCCCCCCCCCCCCCCCCCCAGCCCCCCCCCCCCCCCCCCCCAGCCTCAGCCCGCCACAGCTTGGCCGCGGGGACCATTTCTGCGGCTCCGCGCTCCTGTTCTGCTTTGGTACGCCTATTCAGGAAAATTGTGCCGAAACAATTGGTTGTCGGGAGACGAGGGATGGCCGGCTCAGCACATGACCACACTCACAAGACCACACTGGTCTGGTAGGAGGCCCCTTTCCCCACCGTCCACAAAACGCAAAAAAAAAAAGAATAATTAAAAATTCTGTATCCTACCTACGTCATTTTTGAAACCAGTTTTTCTCTTTTTTAATTCCTCATCACACTGGCAGCTCCCACTCCCAGCCCCACGGCACGGCCCCCGGCCCCCGGCCCCGGCCCCAGCCCTGGCCCTGGCTACGGTGTTGGTAATTGGTGTTTTCTTTGCATCGGTAGGGGGATCAGCCGGCCAACGACGGTCTGGCCACACGCACAGCCGAAGTCCGAGGGCACCGCCCGGCAGAAGGGAGCGGGCGGCAGCCCCTTCAGGGGCCCCCTGAGAACCCCTGGGGGGGGGGGGGGGTCGCAAAACACAAAGTCGCTCCACAGCGCGGTCCTGCTGCCATCCCGCGAGGTCTTAATCCCGCCAAGCGATCAACCCCATCAAGCAACATATAAAAAGCGAAAAGGGAGGAGGCGGCCGTGCCGCGTGCTGCGTACTGCGTGCGCACCGGCTCGCTTCGCTTCACACAGACGACGGCGACTTTCACTAACCTTGGCAGGCGGCGCCGCGGCAGTCTTTGCGTTTTATCTGACAGTTTGTCAACGACAAGCGCTCGCGGGTCCCCGCCGCCCCCCGCCACCCCACCCCCCTCTGCGGGCCCCCCGCAGGGCCGCAGGGGCTCTTTCGAGTCATGCGGTATCTTCTTCGCATTCCGCCCCCGGCAGCAGAAGGCAAGCAGCCGAGGAGCACAGGTGCCCCCGGCGGTGCTGTGGTGATGCCTTCTCTCTCTCTCTCTCTCTCTCTCTCTCTCTCTCTCTCTCTCTCTCTCTCTCTCTCTCTCTCTCTCTCTCTCTCTCTTCTCTCTTCCTTTCAAAGGAATCTAACCCCCCGTACCTCCCCTCCGTCTTTCCTCTCCTCTCTCTTTCTCTCTCTTTCTCCGAGTATGAATACCACCACATTCCGAGGAGACGCCCCCCACCACAGAGTGACTGAGCAGAACAGATGAGTGAGAAAGAGAGGGATAGAAGCGAGCAGTGAGAGGGAGCGAGTGAGAGGGCCGGGGAGGGAAGTTCTCATCCATTCATCTGATTGGCGTGCCTCCAGCGCTCGCCTGCGCTCGCCTGCGCCCGCCTGCGCCCGCCTGCGCCCGCCTGCGCCCACCCCGGCCGCCCTTTTCAGCCCGGGCTACACCCGCTGTGCGCCGCGCCGCGGCCGTCGGTCGTTCTGCCGCGTGTGTGCCTTTTCACTTCTCGCAGTGCGGGACAGAGACAGGGCGAAGCGGCCTCGGAACCTCGGGGTGCGAGGGTGAGAGAGACGGACAGGGTTTGCGGGGGGCCAACGACCAGCCAACATGACACAGAAAACCCTCCCCTCACACCCTCTCCCGCCTGACACATCATAGCGTCTCATTACATACAACGGAAGTGAGTTGGGTAGCAGGTAGCACCGGCCGGCCCGGTACCGCATGCCCGACCCGTGGGCCCAGTTCAGTTAATAGCCGACATGACACAGAAAACCCTCTCCTCACACCCTCTCCTGCCTGACACATCATAGCGTCTCATTACATACACGGAAGTGAGTTGGGTAGCAGGTAGCACCGACCGGCCCGCTACCGCATGCCCGACCCGCGGGCCCAGTTCAGTTAGTAGCCGCCCAGCGTCCGAACCAGCACTGTGAAATTGTCAAATGGCCACTTAAAGCGCGGTCCGTGGGCTCGAAAGCCTAGAGGGTATGATGTAGCGTGTCCTGCTTTCTTTTCGAATCGCGGTCTTGATTGGACAGCTTTTACTTTCTGAACGCAGCGTCGGTTGCGGTGTGCTCGTCCGAAAGTGACCTCGCGAAGGGGTCACTCACTCAAAAAAAAGCAAAAAACATGTACACCCTCAGAAAAATCAGATAGCAATCAGAAATTTAAAAAATTCGAGGGAAAAATCGTTCAAAACTTCGTAAAAAAAATAATTGCAGTTTGATTTTAAATGGTGGTGCACGGCGCGCGCGGGTGGTCTCCGCGCGAGAGTGAAAGAGGCAGAAAAGGCGGCGCAAAAATGTATTCGTCTGGAAAAACAACACAACTCTCGTGTCCCGAAAAGTTTGTGGCATCGAGAGAGAGAGAGAGAGAGAGAGAGAGAGAGAGAGAGAGAGAGACAGACAGACAGACAGACAGACAGAGACAGAGACAGAGACAGAGACAGAGAGAGACAGAGACAGAGACAGAGACAGACAGACAGACAGAGACAGAGAGAGACAGAGACAGAGACAGAGACAGAGACAGAGACAGACAGACAGACAGACAGAGGGAGAAAGGGGGGGGGGGACTAGCGGGCGTTTTTATTTACTTTACTTTATTTGTTCCATTTCTTATTTTTTGTCTTTAAAAGCCGCCTTCACAGCACAGATGTGCCTCAAAACTATGAAGACGCGCCCCGTTGTTGAGAAGCCAGCGGAGCCTCGCTGGGATATCACAAGTGAGCCGGAAAATAACAGCAGCAGAGAATGGAGAGGACGAAGACGGCGTGGAGGGGCGACTCATCCCGCCGCTGTCATGGACGCTGTTGCCGCCAAGCTTTTCGCCATCACGGTGGTCTTTTCTTTCCCTCTCATTGTCGCCTGTCTCGCTCTCCAACTATCTGCTCCGTGCCTGCATATTTTCACGACACGACTCCCCCCTCCTCACTGTGCCACCTCCCGTCTCTCCCTCCGCCGTCGCCCCCCCCTCCCTTTTTTGCGATGACATCACACTTGCTTTGCATTTGCTTGCCAAGGTAAACGTGTGCACGGCCGAGGTGGAGAAGGGCTCGTTGCAGCCCACCCCCTCCTCCCCCGCCTCCTCGCTACCCCATTCATACCCCGCTGGCTTGCTTCCTGGTCTGCCTTTCCCTCCGTCTGCTGTCTGCCTCGCTGCGTTTCTCATTTCTCCCGTTGCGCCCCGCCTCGTTGTCCTTCCTGCTCCTCCCACCACCTCTCTGTCGCTCTCACACTCTCGCCCCCACCCCATCACATTCTCTCCGTCTCTCTCACTCCCTCTGTCTCACTCCCTCTGTCTCACTCTCTCCGTGTCTCTCTCTCTAGCTCGTACACACATGGCGCGAGCCGCGCAGTTGTTTGGGATCCTCGAACAATGATATCTAGGCAGTGATGCGTGTCTTCAGCATTAAGATGAGCTCCGCCGAGACACGCAGAGACACCGGCGGACAAGAGACAAAAGGCTCAACAGACACACAACGGACACACAGACACAGCAGACAGAGGTGGACGGGCGTGCGGGGCTTAAGTGCGAAGGACCGTTGTCCGTTTTGTGCCGCCCCACCACCACCCACCACTGAACTGCGGTAACTACAGCGTAACGTCACTCGCAGCTGCGCCCGTTTTGAAAAGCGAAGCGCAGCAGTAGCAGCCCTCTACACAAATTCATGGGAAAAGAATAGGGTGTTTCGGAGAAGCTGAAACCGGAAGTGGAGAAGATGCCCCCGAAGCGTCTCTCCCTACCGTTTACACTTTTCTTCTTCTCAGGCGTCTTCTCCACTTCCGGTCTGAGCTTCTCCAAATTACCCTTTTCCCTCCCGAAGCTTCAAGAAGGCAATGACCTCATGCTTCAATCAGGAATGCATCGAAACGGGCGTCAATTTACGCCTTAGTTTTACCAGCCGGGCCTCCGCATGTGTGGCTGCGGCACTGCTGTAATTTTAATGCGAGCGCCGCAGCGCACCGGAGTTAATATGCCAACACACACACACACACACACACACACACATACACATACACATATATACACACACACACACACATACACACACACACTACTTCTGCGGTCTCATATTCCATTTCAGTCAGGCAGGGACGTCAGCCGGCGTTCCCACTCTGTCCGTCTCCGTCTGTGGCCCCGCTGGCGCCCGCCAAGCCCCACCAGACCGCGTGGGAGTGACAGAGACAGAGGGCAGTGTGTCCGCGAGACTGATGGGCGCCCCGCACTATTCCCACCCTATCGAATGAATCAATTAAAATTTGATGGCGGCCGGGAGGAAAAACTGGAGCCGCCAGCGCCAGCAAGGCTTCGCAGGCTACGCTGGCTTCATCCGGAGGAGAGGCTTGGAGCCGGAGGCTGGCTGGCCGGGGAGGAGAGGCTAGGAAAGGCCAAACGACAGAAAGTCCGAAAAAGAAAATATCCGGCCCTTCCGTATTGGCTCACATTTTCCGTCCTCTCATCCGACACAGTTTTTTTCACGTCTTTATTTTGTTGTTGTTGTTGTTGTTGTCCAGCTCCGGACGATTCGGAACGTGCGGTCGTCTTCGCCGAGGTTCGGCGAGCCGCACCACTCGCACTACGGCCACTCCTACCCTCACCACCAGCACCACCACCACCACCACAACCGCAGCACGCCGGTCGGCGGACGGCGGCGCCGGGACTCGCGGGCCGCGTACCGCCGCGCCCACTCGCGGGAGGAGGACGCGTGCTCCGACATCCTCGGCGAGGACGAGGACGGCACCTCCCTCGGCGGCATCGGCGCCACCGTCCTTGACGTCGGCGACGGCCCCTCGGCCTCCGACCCCCTCGACCCCGTCGTGGGACATGGCGACCGACATCGTGGCTCTGTCAATTCTACTTCTGGCGCCGTTGGGACCGGTGAGTGTGCTGGGAGTAATCGGGGGGCCGCGGGGTAGTTGGGGGCCGGCCGTAAAGGCGGGACCCCGGCAGAGAATGAATTCAGTCGGTAGGCCTTCGTGTCCCCCCACCATTAGCCAGCCGGAGGTGTGACGAGTCATTTGTGAGCCCCCCCCCCCCCCCCCCCCCGCCGCTGCTTGGTGCGTCTAATTTTTTTTTACTCCTCGTGAGCCTCATCTTCGTCCGCCTCGGCCGGTGAGGCGGGGAGCCGAGCCAAGCCCAGCCAGGGCCCTTAATGAATACTTGAGCGCGTGTCCTCGCGGTAGACGCTGAGCCTCGCCCGTCCGGGCAGCTTAGGTGCTACGGGGAGTTAAAAGTGATTCCTAGTAGAGGGGCTGGAGCCTCCTGCTGGAGCCTTCGCTGGAGGATCCATTGTCCAAGGGGAAGTAAGTGGGGTTTCACCAGCGGAAGTGCGAATGTGCAAAATACCGAAAACAGCTCTGAGGTTTGATCGCGCAAAAGAATATTTTTCATCGGCTTATTTCTTTTTCTGCGCGTCGGGTGTGGTATGTATACACTTCCCACTGTTTTTTCGGAAACAAAAATTTCGTTTTTTCTCCACGAAAATCGTGCAATTTATAAGCCATGCTAAAGCGAGCCTGTCCTAGAATGCCCCAGCGTTACTCCATACCTGTCTAGTTTGTGTTTTGGTTTTGCGTACTCGGTTTTGTGGGCGTCGTCTGAGTAACTGTTTTCTGTTTTCTGTGCCGGGCAGGGTCCTCTAGCGGCGGTGGCGGCCGCGGTCTCACGGGGGCCTCGCAGTCGAACCACGGCCACGGGGGTCACGTCCACGGCCAGCACGCGGACGGGAACTCGCACGGCCCGCGCCACTCCAAGAGCAAGCCGCAGGGCGTGCCGGACCCCTACTACCCCATCTACCTGCCCATCGACCAGGCCTTCAAGGCCAAGTACGTGTTCCACCACAAGCGGGGGAAGAGCTTCCAGGAGAGGGTCTACGTGTTCCTGGAGCACCCCGGCGGCTGGCTCTGCTTCTTCTACCACTTCTCAGTGTGAGTACCGCACCGCCACCATCACGCTGCTGGTGGGTCGTTCTTCGTTCCTGACGGAACCGGAAGTCACCGCCCACCGAAACGCGCCGTCGTGTCCCGTAGCGCGGCGAATTCAAACCGCCGCGCTGCCGGCGGAAAGTCAACACCGACACGTGCCGGCGCACCGTACGCCCCCCCCCCCCCCCCCCCCCCCGAGGAGCGCCGCGGCCGGAAGCAAACTCGGATACCTGTCTCTGGCGCGGTGGTAAACAGCATGCATGCGTGCGTGCGGGCGGGCGGGCGGGGGGGGGGGGGGGGGCAGGGCCGCTGCCAGCGTTGCGCACAGGCCCACCGCACCGCGCCTTGCCGTCGGGGTGTCATGGCTAGACCCGCGGCGCACCGCACAGCCACAGCACAGCAGCAGAGCTGGAGATGCGAGCGTCAACAAGTTGGCAAACGTCCACCTGCCGTGACCGTGCCGTGACCGTGCCGTGGCCGTGCCGTGGCCGTGCCGTGGCCGTGCCGTGGCCCTGCCGTGCCCGTGCTGTGGCGGGCTTGGCTGTCGAGTGGTGGTGAGGAGGGTTCTCAGGATACCGCCAGCTGCACCAGGCCAGGGGCAGAGGAGAAGGAGGGGCGAAGGGGGCAGAACTTGGCCGAGCACGCGCGTCAGAGCGGAACATCACGACTAATATATCTGTGTAAGCGGGACGCTCCAGGGGAGCGCTGTATCCCGTTTTGGATCCCCGCCCCCCCCCCTCTCCCTTCCAGTCCTCCTATTCGATCTCACGTCCTACACGTCCTCCAACCAGCAATTAACAACGGCCCGCTTTTGTGTCGTTGTATTTGACGTTTTTTATTTTTTTCTCATCTTGATTTATTTTGATTTTTTTTTTTTAAATTCTGTTGCACCATTTTTTCAAGTGAAGTCTCCCTCGCTGCCAGCCACTCGTCAGCGGTGCAGCGGTGCACAGCGGTGCCGGCGGGCGCGGGACTCGATGGTGACTGAGAACCCGGCTGGGCGGGAGCACCTGACACGTCTTGCTGCGACAAGCCGTTGGGGGGGGGGGGGGGGGGGGGGGGGGGTGATCGTCACGCCTCGTTTGCACCGCTCTAATCACCTTCCCCTCCCCTCTCCGCTCAGGGGGGGGGGGGGGTCAAAAACGGGGCCAGCCAGGACGGGCCGAGTCCTTTTGGGGAAGAACGTGCGAAAGCCTGGAGGGAGCGGGACGAGGGTGGGGCCGGTGGGGCCGTGGGGCCGGTGGGGCCGTTGGGGCCGGTGGGGCCGTGGGGCCGGTGGGGCCGTTGGGGCCGGTGGGGCCGGTGGGGCCGTGGGGGCCGGTGGGGCCGTGGGGCCGGTGGGGCCGTTGGGGCCGGTGGGGCCGGTGGGGCCGGTGGGGCCGTGGGGCCGGTGGGGCCGGTGGGGCCGTGGGGGCCGGTGGGGCCTGTGGGGCCGTGGGGCCGGTGGGGCCGGTGGGGCCGGTGGGGCCGTGGGGCCGTTGGGGCCGGTGGGGCCGTGGGGCCGGTGGGGCCGTGGGGCCGTTGGGGCCGGTGGGGCCGTTGGGGCCGGTGGGGCCGTGGGGCCGGTGGGGCCTGTGGGGCCGTGGGGCCGGTGGGGCCGGTGGGGCCGGTGGGGCCGTGGGGCCGTTGGGGCCGGTGGGGCCGTGGGGCCGGTGGGGCCGTGGGGCCGTTGGGGCCGGTGGGGCCGTGGGTCCGGTGGGGCCGTGGGGCCGTTGGGGCCGTTGGGGCCGGTGGGGCCGTGGGGCCGGTGGGGCCGGTGGGGCCGGTGGGGCCGGTGGGGCCGTGGGGCCGGTGGGGCCGGTGGGGCCGGTGGGGCCGGTGGGGCCGGTGGGGCCGTGGGGCCGGTGGGGCCGTGGGGCCGGTGGGGCCGGTGGGGCCGTGGGGCCGGTGGGGCCGGTGGGGCCGTGGGGCCGGTGGGGCCGTGGGGCCGGTGGGGCCGTGGGGCCGGTGGGGCCGTGGGGCCGTGGGGCCGTTGGGCCGCCTGGGGCCGCCAGCCAGCGCCGTGCGGAGCCCGACGGCCGCCTCACTGCCATCACAGAAGCTGTCCCGTCCGCAGCGCGGGACACGACAGGACGGCGGATGGGTGCGCCTTTAGGCCCGCTTCGTCAAGGAGGGGAGGCGGCGGACGTGATAATATCCCAGGGGCGGCCGGGCGCGACCCCGGTGACCCGTCCTTCGGGCTCCCGAACCCCCCCGGGCCCCCGGGTCCGGCCCTGCCTCTGCCCCGGGGCGCTGCTCCGCTGCTGTTAGGCTGATGATAATAGGCTGCGTGTGAGCCGGCGCCCCGGAGGCACCCCGGAGGCGCTCCGGAGACGTCCCGGAGCCTCCAGATGAGCCGGCACGCCTACCGCGACAGCTCTTCTACCTAACCCTCGCTCACCACACTGTCAATTTAAAAAAAAAATCCCCACCTCCACCCCACCCTTACCTAAAAACATGGACGAACATTCACTGTCGGAGGACTCTGAGACTGACTGAGACTTTTCTGAAATTAATGAAGAAATGTTTGAATACGATATTGATGCTCGAATGACTTTATGGCTTGCGAACCTGCATATTTCAGGCTTTTGTCGACCTGCGAAACGCTCCAAGATACTTAACGACCATAGACGATATTATGCAATTCATATTTTTACGAGGGCGGCGACGACGTAAAAGTCGAGCTGAGCCGCCGCTGCTGCCGCTGCTGCCGCTGCTGCCGCTGCTGCCGCTGCTGCCGCTGCTGCCGCTGCTGCCGCTGCTGCCGCTGCTGCCGCTGCTGCGCTGCTGCTGCTGCTGCTGCTGCTGCTGCTGCCGCTGCTGCCGCTGCTGCCGCTGCTGCCGCTGCTGCCGCTGCTGCCGCTGCTGCCGCTGCTGCCGCTGCTGCCGCTGCTGCCGCTGCTGCCGCTGCTGCCGCTGCTGCCGCTGCTGCCGCTGCTGCCGCTGCTGCCGCTGCTGCTGCTGATAGGCTTACATTCCTCCAGAAAGAAATAATAAAGACGCAGTTCGCAAGGCGGTCGGAAACAGCCGTTTCAGAGCAGCCGACTGGCACGGCCATGAGGCGCGTAAACCACAGCGGGGGTCGTGCCGGGGTAGAGGCGGGGGGGGGGGGGGCTGCCCACTGACTGCAACAGCTCTGCGTGTTGTCGCCGAAATGGAAAAGGAGTGTGAGGTGATGGGAAGGGGGGAAAAAGAGGGGGGGGGGGATGGCACCCGCGACTTGCATGTCCGCCGGCCTCCCCTGTAATGAGCCCCGCGCGCCGCACACCTGCAATGCGGCGGCAGCCGTCTCCGACGTCACCCTCCCCTCTGTTGTGCCTTCACGACCAGCGAGCAGCGCTGAGCAAAGCTTTCGCCTCCGGTCCACTTCCGGTGGCTTTTGAGTTGCTGATTCCATCTCCTTTTCATCATAACCCCCTCCCCCTCCTCTCTACTCCTCTTTCATTCCGTGATGGATTCTTTTCCCACATCCCCCACCCCCCTTACATCCCCCAACCCATCCCCAAAGTTTTTTCTGCTCCTTTCCCCTTGTCGTCGTGTTGCGCAGTGAATGATTTAATGAAAGCACGCAGCAGAAGCGGCGCGGGCAGTGAGCGCCCGGTGGGTAGGCAACCTCAGTCCGTGCGCGCGCGCGTGTCGTGCGGGCTGGCCTACCCCGCTGTGCGCAGGCGCTCTCACGCAGCGGCCGCAGCGGGATGAGGGATTAGCCCACCTAGCAAGAAGCAACCCGCGGGGTGGGCAGGGGCGGGGAGGGGCGGGGCGGGCCGCCCAGAATCCGGTCATCTATTTTGTATCGGCCAATTTCGCGAGCATGCATTTGTAATATGCAGGGCGGGGTGGGGCGCGGCCGGTCCTTGCCTTCTATATCGGTCAAAGGGGTTAGTTCGGCTGAGCTTCGGCTCGGATCGCTTCGCTGCCGGGTCACTCGTTCTGCCAGCAGTGAGAGACCCGAGAGGCCAGGGTCCTGGCGGCGCGGCAACTGCGTCCCGTCCCTGAGGGCACCCTTGGCACCCCGGGCCCAGGGCTCCCTAGGGCACCCCTGGCACCCCGGGCCCAGGGCTCCCTGAGGGCACCCCTGGCACCCCGGGCCCAGGGCTCCCTGAGGGCACCCCTGGCACCCCGGGCCCAGGGCTCCCTGAGGGCACCCTCGCATCCATAAATGACATAACGTGCCAGATCACCGTGACACGACATCCAGTAGCACGGCGGGTGGTATCGCGGGTCACTGTAAAGTGGTGCGTACTGAGGGGGCCATCAATGCACCATCATTTGATTTTCCCTATCAATATCTATTTTCTTAAAATAACGTTAGCCTGAAACTAATTTTTTTCTCTCTGACTAATTTGATTATTCTGTGGAACCTTCCTGGTGTTTTTGAACATTTTGTGTCGTATATTTGACTTTCGTTAGCTTTTTCTGATTTATTCTGATTTTTTTTTTGCCCACGTAGGTACACCGATTTTTTGTCAAGTGAATTCCCTTCTCGGTGCGTATAACTTACCAACCGAGTCCCCTCTGTAAAGAGACCCCCTCCCCCTCCTCCACGCCGTGGACCGGTCTTATTATTGACAGCAACAGAATATCCATGGCGGTGTTTGCGGTCCCGGTGCTCCACACAGCACCCAGCCTCTCTGTGGGGGAAACTCTTTTTACGGGACACTCTCCTCTCTTCTTTTCACTGTGCGGCAGCGGTAGCAGCGGCGGCGGCGGCAGCGGCGGGAGCAATGGCGTTACTACAACTTGCCCACCCGTGCGGGGATAGAGAGCGGGGCTATGAATCCAGGAGAGACACGGCTAGAATGTCTGGAGATGCCGGCTGGAGGTGAGGTGTCCTTGTTCTCGAGGTTTACGACTGCTGCGGCGGCAGTGGCGGCAGCCAGGTGCGCTGCGTTCCCTTTGATGGCAGCTGCGAGGAGTGCTGCGGTGGCGGCGGCGGAGCGGAGGCCGTGGAAGCGGCAGTAGCAGAAGCCGAGTTCCAAGTATTTTCTGATGCCGTCTCCCCAGGGATCACTTGGCCGCCACTCACACTGCCGCCTGCGCTTCCCGCCGCTCTTTCTCTCTCGGTCCCACTGTCTCACTTACTCCCTCTCTCTCTTTCCCGCACTAACCGTTATGACGCGCATGTGTCCAGTACCCACCTCCATTTATCCCAATCTTCCCCCATTTGCCGCCATCTTGCGCCGTATTTCTCTCCACTTTGCGCACCCCCTGCCCCCCCCCCTCCCTTCCGCACCACCACCCCTGACCCCGTGAGTACCCTGCACACCATTAATTACCCTCGTGGCGTTATTATGCGGCCGTCACAGGGAGAGAAGAAGAGACATTTTATTAACGTGGCCACATTTTTTTTTCACCCCGTTTGTTGCGAAAAGTTGAATTAGAATCGCTCTGGAAGAGAGGACGTTCTAGTGCGAGCGCGCCTGTGCACTCGAAGAAGAAGAAAAAGAGGAAGAAGAAGAAGAAGAAGAAGAAGAAGAAGAAGAAGAAGAAGAAGAAGAAGAAGAAGAAGAAGAAGAAGAAGAAAAGAAGATAAGATTTTCCCTAAATTTTTTTCTAAATTTTTGGATTGATGTTGCTCTTTTTTAGTAGAGTATTGTAATTGTAAGCGGGTTTCTGGATTAAAATTGTGTGACTTGAGATTCATTTAAAAGGTACAAAAGAGGAGAAGGAGGAGGAGGAGGAGGAAGGGAGGGAGGGGAGGGGGACGGGTGGATGTGCTCACCGCTCCCTCAGCGCTTTGTGACTGAACAGGATGTCAGATCGAGTATTCTGCTTTATGTCTCGGGGCCGGGCCCGGCCCGCGTGCCGCGAGCACCGGCAGCAGCGGCAGCAGCGGCAGCAGCAGCAGCAGCAGCAGCAGCAGCAGCAGAAACCACAGCAGCAGCAGCAGCAGCAGCAGCAGCAGCAGCAGCAGCAGCAGCAGCAGCAGCAGCAGCAGCAGCAGCAGCAGCAGCAGCAGCAGAAACCACAGCAGCAGCAGCAGCAGCAGAAACCACAGCAGCAGCAGCAGCAGCAGCAGCAGCAGCAGCAGAAACCACAGCAGCAGCAGCAGCAGCAGCAGCAGCAGCAGCAGCAGCAGCAGCAGCAGAAGCAGCGGCATCAGCAGCGGCAGCAGCAGTGCAGTCACACAGAAGCACACAGGCGCACAGGCGCTTTTGCCTGTTCCTTACCATTATTTTTTCCCCGAAAGCGAACGCACAGTCGGTTGCCTGTGAACTCCACTACGTTATAGTGCGAGGCGAACAAAGCGCCACTGGGAGCTCCACTGAGACGTGCACTTTGTCGGAGCGAAACTTCTGCCGGGGACTTTTGCCGTTTTACTTCGCGCGGCAAAGCTCCGATTTGATCTGAAATTGGAAATCTGACGGCTGCTCTTGAGCCGATCAGCCTCCTGGGCTTGATGAGACGATTTTTTGAGAGGCGGTATATAAAACTCGACGAGGAGCCGGACAGAGATTGATGACACGATTTTGTTTTTCGCCCTCCGCGGAACAATATCTTGCCGTCCTTTCCGCGACCGAATTAATCTAGTCAGTGATCGCTCTTATTCGCTCTCGGCGTGACGGGGAATCCCCCTTGATCCTGCATCGCTTTCTAATAGCCGCTATCTCTGTTGCCGTGTTATTGTCTCGCTCGCGCCGCTGTAATCACGCGAGGTCGTCGGCGCTGTCTCTCTCCCGCATAAAAAGCGAGAAAGTTAGAAATAAAGAACAAAGGGAAAATGACGGCAGAGAGATAAATCGACGCTCATGAATATATTTTATTTGGGGTGGGAGCGGGGCGCAACAACCGTAGGCATGCAAGGCGAGCAGGGGGTGGAGTGGTCGGCTGTCTCAGCCCCGCTCCGCCCTCAGCCGCGGCCCTAGCACACAGCCTTCATGGAATATCATATCATTCATGTACTTTCGCCAAAAACTTTTTCCCAGGAGGAAATTATCATTATAACTTTTGAAGTGCAGGGGAAATTTCAATCACAGTCTTGTTTCAAGCTGGTCACGTAAAAGTGTCATATCCTACAGTGTCCGCTGTATAACGTACCGCAGCTTCAAAATTTTGAAAACTCGAGGTTTTGACATTTTTTGACGTCTTATAGACCATTGTTAATCGCTTAGCACAGCAAGTTTGAAACAGGAAAATCTAGTTTTTAAGGATCGATTTTAACTCACCAGTGACATGAGTACCGTGTAGTCTTTTTCATAAAGTCATTTTTTTTTTTTTTTTTTTAAAGCTGATCGTTTTTCTGGTTTTTAGCTCGGCTCTTACTCGGCTCTCGGCCAATAATTTGTTTGTTACGTTGCCACACCTGGAAGTCCTCGCGAAGCTCTGCGAAGCACCCCGCCCTCACTACTTTGCGTTCGACCCCGCAAGCCGCCAGAGCCGTCCCGTCCCGTGCGCCAGCCATTCCCTCAGTGCGTTTCTGTGTCAGTATGTCATTACATCGATCGGCAACAACAAACAACAACCGTTTTCACCACCAACTGCTGCCCGCGCGCGCGCGCGCGTGTGTGTGTGTGTGTGTGTGTGTGTGTGTGTGTGTGTGTGTGTGGGCGAGTGCCTGCGGTCCGCATTATAATTTGCGAGGGGCCCGGTAGCAATGAGAGCCCGGAAGTGGACGAACGTACGTCGGACGGAAGGAAAGTAATTGTAACCCCGAGTAATTGTGCGGAGCACAACGGAAATGTTCCGTTACTGCCGCACTTGCAGGGTTCCACTCTTTATTACTCATCCCCTCTCCTTCTCCTCCACGTTATTTCCCCGCGGCATATGCGCCTTCTCCGTCACTCTCACGCAGTCTCCGGCTAAACTTTTGCTGCGCAAACGTTTCGTTTTGCATGAAAGGCGATCAGGACTCGTGCCCCGGCCCGGCCCGGCCCGCCGAGTGCAGCGTGTTTCACTCTCGAGCTTTTGTGGACCCAGCCCCAAGTCTCTGCTGCTCTGCAACAAGTCGGGGTCGGGGAAGGAGGGGTGCGGTGCAGCCTCCGTGGGAGTCAGTCCAGGCAGCCCAGCCAGGCGGCGCGCGGTCTGCTCAGCCCGCTCCTGCGGCGACTCACAAAACTCGCCAGAGATGGGATTAGTAACGAAGTTTGTGAACAACAAAGAGGCGAGAGGGAGAGGGAGGGGGGGGGGGGCAGTCTGGCCAGGGCGAAGACCGCCGTCTTGTCAAAGAGTGGGAATGACGATCCCGGTCGCCGGTACCGGGCGGACAGGGCGTTACAGACACCCGGTTAGTTGGCAGACCAGGCGGACCCACACGGAGAAAAAAAGATGAGTGGTCGCAACTAATTTTTAAGCTGATTCTCGGAAAAGCCGTAAATTTGTGTTCGAAAAACTACAATTTTGTTGGGGGAACTAATTTTTAGTTGGGACCAACAAAACGTCGCAGTTGCTCCAACAAAGAGGTTCCTTGCGGGTAAACAAATTTTTTTCTGCTTTTTGCTACTTCAGCGAACGTTTGCGTTGGTGCAACTCAAAATTTAGTTCCCTCAGCAAAATTTTCGTTCCCTGAAAAAAATTTACTGTTGGTCTGAAAATCAACTTAAAAATTAGTTGCGGCAACTAACCTTTTTTTCTCCGTGCAAGAGGGCCTCCGTATGCGGAGTGTTGTCGCGAGGGGTTGGGGCACCGGCACTATGTGTAACGCTATGGTAATCACCGGAAGTAGCCGCAGCACACTGATGCGTGTTTGTTCACAGCACACCCGCGCACACACACACACACACACACACACACACACACACACGTACAGACCACAGCCGTGTCAGCCACTCTGATGCCGCCCCCTGCACCGCATTCGGGTTCCCGATAACACACAACACACACACACACACACACACACACACACACACACACACACACACACACACACACACACACACACACACACACGCCCGGTTGTGCACCTGTCATTTACAAAGAGCAGAATCCGTGAGTGGTTGTGTTGCGACGGTCTGACACGTATGTCTGACACGGCTACCGTGTCCCCCCCCCCTTCCCCCACCCGGAGGAAGAAATGACTTCACCTTCCGCCGTGACACGACTGCGTAGCGCCGTACCGTCCCGCCCCGTCCCCACCGTTAATGAGGACCCCACCCCCACCTGGCTTTTCTCTGCAATTCCGAGGAAATGGCCACAAAAGCGTCACGAGAGAGAACAAGATTGGAAACTTTACTCTACTGCGAGCGAGCGAGAGAGGGGGTGGGGGGTACGAGGGCTGCGCTCAACGGAACCAAGTCCGTGGGGGATCGGGGAGGAGAGGAAGAGGGGGGGGGGGCGTGCAAACCTAGGACTCCCTGTAGGGCGGTCGCGCCTGGCTGCGCCGAGCCCCGGGACCGACAGGAAGGGCACTGGGACCACCACTTGTTGGCGCAGCCCGCTGCCACCAGCGAGGTGTGAACGGTCCCTCCCCCCCTCTCTCTCTCTCTCTCTCTCTCTCTCTCTCTCTCTCTCTCTCTCTCTCTCTCTCTCTCTCTCTCTCTCTCTCTCTCTCTCTCTCTCTCTCTCTCTCTTGCTCTCTCTCCCTCTCTCTCTTTCCCTTCCATCCCCCTCTCTCTTGCTCCATCTTGGCCAGCGCGCATGACAGTAGGGTCGTTATTGATAACCGATACAGCCTCTTGCTAGGGAGAGGAGGAGAAGGTCCCACTAACACCTGCGTCCCGTCTCTCTCTCTCTCTCTCTCTCTCTCTCTCTCTCTCTCTCTCTCTCTCTCTCTCTCTCTCTCTCTCTCTCGCTCGCTCGCTCGCTCGCTCTCTCTCAACACTGACACCCAGACAGAAAAAAGATGTCTATGGATGGCCGTAGATAATCTAAATTGCCTCTACCTAACCTATAGACGTCTATAGACATTGTTAGATTTTCGAAATCGTATCTATTTCTGTCTCGTCCGTGGTACATCTGCATGTAGACAACATGTAGACTTCTATAGATGGTCAAACCTTATCTACAAATATACTTGTGGAGGTGGACAAAATGTAGAAGTCTATAGATGGTCTACATTTTATCTTCAAATATACCTCTAGACGTGGACAAAATGTAGACGGCTGTCGTAGATGGTCTAAATTTTATCTATCTGAAGGAGAGCTACAGGCCGCGCCGCAGAATAAGAGAGTGTTCCGGACAGTCTCCCTCCAAGGTAGCCAGGTGGCCTCGAGCTCTCTTCCCTGAAATCGAGGTCGAGGATTCCGAAAAAAAAGGGTTTTAGGACGATTTTTGACCGGTAAAGTACTTTCATTTCAAATTCAGTCCATTTGTAGCCGGTGTCGGAGTCATAATCGTCCTGAAACTTTTTTTTTTTTTTTTTAGGAATCCTCGACCTCGATTTCAGGGAAGAAAGCTTTTCCCCGACGCGTTTAGGACCTATTTTGACGATACAGTGCTTGGTTTCGCAATTTGCGGCCGCTGGAGTCCGCTTTGTTGTGAGACGGCGCTACGCCTCGCCACCCGGCGGCCATCTTGTTCTTTCTGTTCTTCTTACCAAGTAAGTCGCTTATTTTTTTGCTAACTCGAGAACGGCTGCAGATAGAGCAAAAATAAACACAGATTTGGATCAGACTCAATTTGACCACCCCAGGAGTACTTTGAAGCACGCTGATACTCCTCATATGAACCCAGAAAAATCTTCATGAAACTTAAGCATGCGGATCCAGTTCTGAAGTGGATCCGATTCGATAGCGGATCCGGTTGAAAGGTGCGAATTCCGCGGAGCGGATCCGGTGTGCTAAGTGGATCCGCTATGGAGCGGATCCGCTAACGAAAGTGCATCCTCTTCATAGCGGATCCGCTCAGCAAACCGGATCCGCTCCGCAAAATTTACACCTTTCAACCGGATTTTCATAGACCTGGGCAGAAAAGGGGTGCTGGAAATAACGCGGTTAGCAGCGGTATGCACGTCGGTATGCAGCGATGACTCCATATCATGAAGTACAGAACCGAGGGGTGGCTTACTCGTATACTATTCCCGACACGTTTCAGTAATACCAGGTATAATACTACCGTAGTACTTATATGCATATAATACTTATACTACTCCGTACACCCAACCCAATAGGCCACCACTCACTTCACAACCACCGCTCACTCACATTCTGTACGGTTTCCGTATTCCTGAGGTCCCCCCTCCGAACCCCCTCTCTGTGGAAAAAAATATGTGCGAAATACTGTTTATTGGCTTCAGTTGAGGCTTGCACGACGGCGCGGCTCCAACAGCGCGGAATATTATTTGGAGCTACGCTCTTCGACAAAACATTTCATTTCCCGTTGTCAACCGCGCAGGGGCGTCCCTTTGTTTGCGGATGTCATCCTCGGAAGGCCTGCGCTGGGCCTGCGGGGCTGGTGCTGGAAGGACGGCCATCGCCACTCTGGGATGGCCGGGGACGATCGTGAAACTTGTTGAGACAGAGCGAAGGGGGCGGGTCTCGCAGGGGGGGACAGCTGGGGGACCGGGGGTCCGGGCCGCCGACGCGATCAAATTACGCTGATAATATCGTAATAATGAATGGGACAGCAGCGGGGGTCTGGTGAGTCCCTTCAGAGCCCCGCCAGGGCACCGCCACCTGCCAGCTTCCGCCCGGACTCCAGAGCAACACTCCGGCTAGAGCTCCGCCTCACTCAGCACACCTACCACACCTACCTCCAGCACACCTACCTCTA
The DNA here is from genome assembly GCA_038380765.1 of Odontothrips loti. Classification (NCBI taxonomy): domain Eukaryota; kingdom Metazoa; phylum Arthropoda; class Insecta; order Thysanoptera; family Thripidae; genus Odontothrips; species Odontothrips loti. Next base: position 15,713,910 of record CM076253.1, read on the forward strand.
GCACATCTACCTCCAGCACACCAACCTCCAGCACACCAACCTCCAGCACACCTACCTCTAGCACACCAACCTCCAGCACACCTACCTCCAGCACACCTACCTCCAGCACACCTACCTCCAGCACACCTACCTCCAGCACACCAACCTCCAGCACACCTACCTCCAGCACACCTACCTCCAGCACACCTACCTCCAGCACACCTACCTCCAGCACACCTACCTCCAGCACACCTACCTCCAGCACACCTACCTCCAGCACACCTACCTCCAGCACACCTACCTCCAGCACACCTACCTCCAGCACACCTACCTCCAGCACACCTACCTCCAGCACACCTACCTCCAGCACACCTACCTCCAGCACACCAACCTCCAGCGACCTACCTTCAGCACCCCCATCTCCAGCACACCTACCTCCAGCACTCAGAAAACGAATGCCTAAAAATCGTACCTTGGTTAAAACGCGCACCTGCCTGCTGCCTCCTCCCCCTCCCCCTCTCACCCTCCCCCTCTCGACGTGCACTCCACTTTGACTAATCTGAAAGACACACAGCTTTCTGTTCCTGGGCCGCCTTCCCAGCTCGGAGCAAGGGGAGAAGAACAAGTAAGTGTCCTGCGGGACCATTAAAACGAGACTGGACGGGAGAGGGGGGAGGGGAAGAAGCAGGGGGCACCGCCACTCGCATTGTACTCCCCCGAATTGGCCCGAGTCCTTACCTGGTTCTGATTCTCGTCCTTGATTGCTTACCTCAGTATTGACCGCTCCAATAGGCGTCGCGAAGAGGCTCTTTGTTCCGTGAGATCTCCCTGTCGTGCGGCCGGGCGCGGCGGGAGTGTCCCGCCTCTCTCTCTCTCTCTCTCTCTCTCTCTCTCTCTCTCTCTCTCTCTCTCTCTCTCTCTCTCTCTCTCTCTCTCTCTCTCTCTCTCTCTCTCTCTCTCTCTCTCTCTCTCTCTCTCTCTCTCTCTCTCTCTCTCTCTCTCTCTCTCTCTCTCTCTCTCTCTCTCTCTCTCTCTCTCTCTCTCTCTCTCTCTCTCTCTCTCTCTGCCCTTTCTCTTTCTCTATCACTCTCTCTGTCTCTCTGTCTGCCTGTCTGTCCATATGTCTCTCTCTCTCTCTCTCTCTCTCTCTCTCTCGTCTGTCCGTCTGTCTCTCCCCCTTCTCCCTCTCTCTCTCTCTCTCTCTCTCTCTCTCTCTCTCTCTCTCTCTCTCTCTCTCTCTCTCTCTCTCTGTTTCTCTCTCTCCACCGCCCTCCGGCCCCCATGCGCCGGTCACGCCTTTCCAAAGTTTAACAATTGCGCTGCTGATGCACGGACAAACGTTCCGGTGCGAGCGACAGCAGCAAAAAGCCACCGGAGCGCGCACAACAAGAGGGGTGGGAAGGGGGGGGGGGGGCAGGCAGAGCCAAAGCGCGCGGGACTTGTTGCCCTCTGGCCCCACCGTGCCTCTGGCTCTGGCCGAGCGCTCCGCTCCGCGGTGCAGACAGTGCCGTCCTCACCCCGCGCTGTCCGTGTGCCCTCTGTCCGTCTAGGGTCGCACAAATGCGTTCTACAACGCCGCGTCGCAGAGCCAATGCGGCTGATTGGGATTCAAGCAAGACATATGGAGGGTTGTAAGGTGGTCTCGCTCCTTCTTGATGCGTCTTTGTTCCTCCCTTCCATTCCCCTGCCTTTTTTAAAATTTTTTAAGAATTTTTTTGGGGGCCATGTCGCGCTTTTTGCTAACTTACCGTCCAGTTGCCCCCCCCCCCCCCCTAAAAACGCGCCCTCTGGCGGTTACGCCCCGAGGCTCTTCACGGGCTGTGGGGGCCTGGAGTGGTGGCCGTGCCGTGGGGTCCGGAGCCCGGAAGCAGCCGGAATGTTTTCAGAGCAGCCGGGGGCGGGACTCGCGGTCGAGCGCCGGTCAGCAGGGGAAAGTGGAGAGGGTAAGGGAGGGGGGATGGAATTACGCCTTTTGAATACTTTCCATTAGCTCCGCCGGTGGTGGCTAGACTAGGCCACACCGGGTGGCAGAGGGGAAGGGGGGGGGGGCGTGGCCTTCTTTTTCGCTTCCTCTCTGGGTCAGGGAAGTCGTGGTTGGCGGTGGAGTGCATTCCGCACCTTCTCCAGCGGGCTCTCCAGCGATTCTCCGGCCGGGCCTCGCCGCGTTCCAGCACCCGATCCGTTTTGCTACTCGTCCAGGAAACACGTGCCTTATTGTGAACACGCTTGCGGCCAGCCAGGCCAGGCGGGCCGTGCCGCCGCACAGCACAGCTCCAACCGGGTCACTCTTCCGACACGGATAAACCCGGCGTGATTACGACGGCGCCGCGGGCTCGGCGGAGAGACACCGTGCGGCGGGTGCGTGATTTGCATACCTCGGCGCTGCTTACCTGGCTGCACTCGCTGCAGAGCGAACACCGCTGGAAGTGAATTATAAGCGCATTGAGAGACAGCCTTGCCTGGAGACCCGCTGGCAGCTGGCGCAGCTGGCACCGCTGGGGCCGCTGGCGCCGCTGCCTGCATGTTTCATAGCCGTGACGGCGGGGGGTCACAATCCAGGCCGCCGCCCGTCTGCCACTCCTCCCGGGCGGGGCGCCGCGTGCCGCACGGCGCCATTATAATTGCTTTCTGCGTTGCAAATATTCCAACCTTCCTGTTTTTTTTTCGGTGTTGTATCGTTTCTCATTTTTTTTGGGGGGGGGGCGGGGCGGGGGCGTGACAACTGATCTACTTTGCATTTCGCGTCGGTGTGCCTAGAAAGAGAAGGGAGAGGGATGCATGATACGACAGCACGACCAGAATCTGCTCTCCCCCTCACTTTCTCTCTCTCTCTCTCTCTCTCTCTCTCTCTCTCTCTCTCTCTCTCTCTCTCTCTCTCTCTCTCTCTCTCTCTCTCTCTCTCTCTCTCTTCTCCCCTATTGTCGCTACACCCCCAGGCAACGCCACTGCGCAGCAGTACCCGTCCGCCTCCCCGCTAGGAGGCAGCCCTTTTCGTATCCAGTCCAGCTGGCGACGACTCTGGAACGCCCCTGGCTTTGGGCTTGAAGAGAAGCGCCCCCCCCCTCCCCCTCTCCATGCTAGAACTGTGCTCTCCTTTACATCGACCCATCCATCTATCCATCCAGCCATCCGTCTATCTACGTTTCAAAAGTGTTGCCCCCGCTCCCTCTCACATACGCCGCCCCGCGTAGGTCGTATCCCCCCCCCCCCTCAACTGGTTCAAGGATCGGAATCCACCCGCCTGCCTGCCTGCCTACAGGCGCGTAGCAAGGGGGGGCGGGTTAACCCCCCCCCCCCCCCCCCGCCATAGCCCGGGATACGGGGTAGGCAACCCGCAAGACAAACCGCCTGAATTTAGGCAAAGGGCGCGACCCCCCCCCCCCCCCCCCCCAAGAGCCAAGTCTAGCTACGCGCCTGCTTGCCTGCCTGCCTGCCTTCCCGCCCGCGCGCCTGTCTTCCTGGCGGTCGTATTTCATTCATATCCATCCCGCTGCGGCGCTGGCGCACTCACTCACCATCGCGCCTGCAGTGCTGGGGGTAGGCAACCCGGCGCGCACCTGTGCCTGCCCGCGGCCTACCCCGCTGCTCACAGGCGCCCCGGCCGGCTCCCGTCCCACGGAGCAGTGCACAGCAGCGAAGACCGCCTCGGGGCGGGGTGCGAGATATGACCCGACCCGACCACCGGTGCTGGGGCCTTTTCACTTCTGTTTGTATGTGTATGTGTGTGCGTGTGTGTGTGACGATGAAAGGGAGCAGGGAGGCCTCGCCAAGTGTGCGCTCCGAGCACCATGATGGCATCGTGAGACCGCCGCCGCCCCTGGCAGCCACCGCTTTTCCTCCCGTAAGAACTCCGCGATGCGCACTCTGCGCCCACAACACGGCGGACAGCGAGGCACAAGTCCTGTTGGCTGAGTGGGCAGCGGCGCGCTCGACAGATACTAGGCAGCGCGTGCAGGGGGCCGTGGGTTCGAATACCGGCTTTGTGAGCGCCTTTCAAGCCACGGACCGCGCGGACACACGAGCACGCCGCAGTGGCCGCCTCAGGTGCGAGAGAGAAAGGTCGGGTCGGGTGGGGCGGGCGGCCACTTGCGGTGGGGACCCTCCGGTGCGCTGCCATCCTCGCCTCGTTGTAGATGAAAGCGCACCTGTTGACTGTCCGGCGCAGGACGATGGAGGGCAGGTGCTTCACAAAACCAAAAGGGGATGGTCAAAGGAATCAAAAATACAGACCCAGACTAAAATTACCATGGAACTGGCCGTGGTCCATCCTTGCCCATGGCTCACCATGGCCGCCCATGGTTAGAGCAGTGTGCGTGCCCATGGTTAATCCGTCCATGGTATTATCGTCATGGTTTTTTCGAGACCATTGTAAATAAAGGCCATGGTAAAGCAATGACCATGGTAAAGTGCCGTTTTTGCCCCTATAGTGGTGTTCGAACCATCAACCTTTCGCCCCAAAGCTTGCCACCTAAGCCATTCGTCTACCAAGACATTGTTGGTATAGGTCTGCAAAGTGTGGCTCATATTATAACCATGGCGTACTCTCCATATATGGCCTCCGTTTTACCATGCGAAGGCCCCATGGTTATGTTCAGGCCATGGCAAATGACCCATGGTTCAGTATGGACTATGGGGTGGAGGCCATGGTCCAGCTAGGATCATGGTTGAAAGTCTAGTTACCGTGGACGACGGATAAATAACCGTGGGGATACAGTTTCCATGGCCAGAATTTTACCATGACTGCCATGCTAATTTTAGTCTGGGAAAGAAAGGAAAACCATAAAAATGCATGAAGGCGTGTCACAAACTTTTGCGAAAGTACTATCCGTAATTATGACCTAAATTCTATACGCGAGTATTCCAGTGAGTGAGAATAACGTTCGTACGGCGGTGCGGTGTTGGCGCGCTGCTGCTTACGTTACGGTAGACAGAGGCCTGTGCACAACGGCCTGCTCACACTACCATAGCACTACTAGTGCCTGCTCACACTCCGCTAATTTTAATCGGTTTAATTATGCACTGCGCGCCGTGCATGGCTCCCCCACTTCCCCATCTAGGGGCGGGGCATAGGCGGGTTCATACACAAAGAAGCCAGCCCTGGGCCAAATAAGGTAGACACAGAGAGAGGGGGGGAGAGAGAGAAAAGGGGGGGGGGGCAAGACCTACAATAAGGCAGAGGCCGAGCGGCAACGGCAGCGGCCTCAAACCCGGCCAGCATTATTACATACGGCCAGGCCTTTCATGTGTGTGTGTGTGTGTTCGTGTGTGTGTGTGTGCGTATGTGTGTGTGTGTGTGCGCGCGCGCGCCGACACACAGGGAACCACCCAGCAGCGGCATCAGCAGAATGAGTTGGGGTGGGTACGTCGTCGTACGCCTCTCCCCCGTTAAAGTGCTACCACGCATGCGTGCGGTTTGCCGCTCTCCGGCGGGACGATGTTGTTGATATTACTTGGCGGCGCCGCTGCGGGCGCGGGTCTCACCCGTTCCGTTCCGCTACCTCGGCGGCCGAGTGCGGCATTATTTTCCGTTCGCGACACAGCAAGCAGAAGCCGGAGAGAAAATCCCGGCGGCTCCAGATGATAACGTGCGGCGTGAGGATTTCTCCGGCCATGTTTTATGTGACTTTTGTCGGAGGCTTCATATGCGCGCCGGCGGGGCTCAGACATTTGCTATTTACATTCCCGGACGGAGGGCTTTCGGACCGGTGGGGCTCGGCACAGGCTTTGTGCTGGGGGGCGGGGGCGTCATCAGGCAGGGAACGGGCGAGAGAGAAAGAGAGAGAGAGAGAGAGAGAGAGAGAGAGAGAGAGAGAGAGAGAGAGAGAGAGAGAGAGAGAGAGAGAGAGAGAGAGAGAGAGAGAGAGAGAGAGAGAGAGAGAGATAGAGAGAGAGAGAGAGATACAGAGAGAGAGAGAGAGAGAGAGAGAGAGAGAGAGAGAGAGAGAGAGAGAGAGAGAGAGAGAGAGAGAGAGAGAGAGAGAGAGAGAGAGAGAGAGAGAGAGAGAGAGAGAGAGAGAGAGAGAGAGAGAGAGAGAGAGAGAGAGAGAGAGAGAGAGAGAGAGAGAGAGAGAGAGAGAGAGGGAGAGAGAGAGAGAGTGAGAGCTGGAATACCTGATTCGGGAAGTTTACGCGTGTATCCGTATGAAACATTTACAACGACGGAGGTGGGGTAATACGCGCAGCGGAAAGCCTGGCAACGTGAGGGTTTGTTAGTAGGGCTGAAAGAACTCGGCCGGCGAAGGCTTATCGCTTTTCACTCACATCCCGCATGAGTTTCCCCAACACCTGTTAAATTGAACTTTTTTTGTTCATCTCCCGGTGACGCGGTGACGCCCAGCCCCGCCGGGGCCCCCCGGGGGCACAAGGGTTCGCTAACCCCTACGTACCTCTCGGTCCCGGTGCACTTCGGGGGGCGTGCCGGGCGACGCGTGTTGGATGGAACCCATGGAAACCCGTCTGATTTATAGACTGCCACTGCAAGGCTCACCGGCGGGGGGGGGGGGCCTCAGGGCTCAGCCTGCGGCTTCGGCAGTGGCGTACCGTGCCTCACCCTACAGCAGTGGCTCATGGCCCTCTGGGGCCCTCGGGTCCCGCGCTGCTAACCCCCCCGGGGGGCCACCACCACTACCACCACCACACCTGGCCTACCAGGCCTCGTCGGCCTCTCAACATAAAACACTGCAGTGGTCTTCATCCCGGCCCGCTGCCCCCCCCCCCCCCCCCCCAGGATGGCTTCATATCGAACGTGAGGCCAGTGCCGTGCCGACGGGGTGTTATTGACAGCGACATCCTCAAGCGGAAAGCAAGTTTTGACATGTCCTCTCTCTTTCTCTCCAACGTATTTGCTATCTCTCGCTCTCTCTCTGTCCTTCTCTCTAGTCCCGCTTCTCATTCCCCTCCGTCGAGTTGCTGTCAAAATCGCAGGCCGCGCGGCGGGGCCGTAAGGTGGCCAGAGCAAGGGGTGCCTCAATCGTTATTCGATGAAATCTCGTATTCTCACACTCGAAAGAAGGATGGAATTTTCTGTCATAATCTGCAGACTATTACAATCTCATGTAACTGCAATTTCATGTGAGCAAGTGTATGTAATCTTGTGTAATCGAAAGTAATCTTTGAAATCTCGAACAATCTGTAATCTATGAAATATTTTATATCGTTCTCTTTCGTACGCTCCAAAGGCGAGTGAGGGACCCCGTGGGCGAGAGGTGTTCAGAGGCATCCGTAGGTTGACCTTAGGTGGCCATAGGGTGACCACCCCATGGGAACAACCACGTTCCATCCACGTTGCATCCACGTAACTTACGTGGATTAGGTGGATGGACTTTTTCCACTTAAAGTCCACGTCACAGGAACGTGGATTTTTTGTCGATTATTTTATCAACGTTAAATCTACGTCGATTTGTCGTCGATTATAGATCGCTTTCAATCGACGTAAAGTCAACGTGGATATGAGGTGGTGTGTAGGTTTCCATACAGAGAACGCAGAATCTACCTCGAAATATCATCGATATCGCCACTCGCCTGATCGATCTTCGAACAACGTAGGAATTACGTCGACAGAGCATTGGTTAATGTCGCGTCAAAATCTAGGTGGATTTTTGGTCGCAAATGCACCTCACATATTCCACGATAAATCTACCTCGTTTCTATATTGCCGTGGCAGTCCCTGTTTGATCCCTTTACTCTCGAGGTGGATGTTGCGACTCTTACGTAGATTGGATGGATACAGTCCATCTACCCTAAATCCGCGTCGCGATAACGTAGATTTGAGGTGGATTTCGGTATCCTCTGAAACTCCACGTAGAATTTTCGTCGATCAGTAAAAGTTTTGAATCCACGCTAAACCGACGTGAACACTACATATATACCGTTCTGAATTTAGATCAATGCAAAATCTACGTGGATACTATGTGAAGTAGCCAACATTGGCCCATCTACGTAACAGCAACGTCGTTCCCGCGTAGCCGACTGGTCAGAGCAATTAGGCACTTAGTCCACGTCATATCGACATAGATTCGACGTATCACTCGCTGTCAATCTGTTCATAAGAGCGGCACCTCGCCCATCCGTAGTAAGGCAGGTGTGGTGGTCCTGGGGTAGCGTGCGCGCTCTCGGGATCACAGGATGTGGGTTCGAATCCCACCACTGGAAGGGTTCTAAAGATAGATTCGTCATAGTAACCTTGTCATATTTTTTTTTCACACCAAGTTCACAGGTGCGTCGCTGTTTAAGGGATTGTTGGTGGATTGTGCAACTCACCCTATCCGCATAGTATCTACGTGGAAAGAGCGTGGATAATGCAACTCGCCACATTAACGTCTGTCAACGTCCCATCGAGGAGGGTGACAGGAGGAACCGGCGCGGTTCGGCATCCACGTCCCATCCACGTGGTCTCGAGCTTCACTTTTCGCTCGACATCGAGTCGATTATCGACGTGGATTTCACGTGACTATTCACGTTGCATCCACGTTGCACCCACGTGGATGTTCCCATGGGGCATAGGGTGATAGGGTGACCATAGGGCGGCCATAGGGCCATAGGTGGCAAGAAGCCGAGGAGTCCATCAATAATGGGGCTGTCAGCAGCCCCTCAGCCTGTCCCCGCTGCTCCCCCCCCCACCCACACACACACACCTAGCTCTTCCGGCGATTCCCGAACCCTTCCGAAACTTAGACTATGACCGTTGGGACACCTAGTCTTCAAAAACGCCAGCCATCTACCGGGAGAAAATGGTGCAAACATAAGTATAGAGAGTTCCTGTCTCGAAGGTATCCGTTCGAAGCAGGCTTTTCTTTCTTAATTTTTAGCAGAGGTTCCGGTGGATTCCGGTAGGTCGGTAGGGGTGGGCAGCGTCCGAGCTGGGCGGGGCGCGGGCGTGCCCGGTGCCCGCACCACCGCCGCTTTGGTCGCCTGCGGCCCGCCAGGCGCACGAGGGTCGGTGATATCGATTTTGTGATTTTCGTCTGGAAGCGCGCTGGTTCACCGCCGCCGCCACCACCGCCGCCACCACTGCCACCACCACCATACCGACCTGGCGGTGGACGGGTCTAGCCAGTCTGTGCAGTCACTATACAAGTATACTTATGCGATTGGAGGGCGGGGCGAGGCGGGACGGGGTGGGGCGGGGCGGGGCAGGGCAGGCGAGGCGCGGAGGCGCCGAGGTGAATGGCGAGGCGGACGCCCCGTCTTTTCCCTTCCCTCTCCGTCAGGGATCCAGCGAGGTCCGATAATAAGCTTTCCAGTCTCCGAGACTTGTGCATGGTGGCACCCGCACCCCGCTCGCCCCCCCCCCCCCCCCCCCAACCAATAGTAACGACGGTTATGTTCTTCCCTGCGGGTCGGCGCTGTGCCCGCATGCGCTATAGGGTCTCCACACGCAGAAAAATGGTTAGTTGTCACAACGAATCAGTTCCTAGATTTTGACCCCAGCACCATATTTAGTTGTGAGAACTAAGATTTCGTTGGGACAACTAAAAGTCCGTTGAATCAGAAAAAGTGGGAAAAAAAATACTTTTCATTGACGCCACTGACTTTTTGCTGACGCAACTGACTTTTAGTTGTCCCAACGAAATCTTAGTTCTCACAACTAAATATGGTGCTTGGGTCAAAATCTACAAACTAATTCGTTGTGACAACTAATCATTTATCTGCGTGCACCACGGGTCTCCATCATAGTGTCAGCTCATGCCCGGCTTGCTGTATGTACGCTCGTCGCTCTGCAGAGCCACGGGAAAAGAACAAAAATTGGGTTTGCGAATCCGGCGAACAGTTCTGCGAGCTCATACTCCACAGAACTGTGCCAATTATTCGTTCCCCACTCTGCAAATGTGCGTTGTTTGGGCTAGTGACTAATTTGATGGGTGCATTAAAACAAAAATCCGGAGACGCTTTTTACTCGTTCTTTGCTTACTACTACTACTGCTACGACGTAGAAGCAAAAATGAACGAGTATTGCGCGCGCCCTGTCTGTTAAGACCCAATTTCAATTCAAAAACCGCTTGAAGCGAGTGTTGCGTTTACGCGACATTTTGATCGGTTGTTGGTGTCGTTTTAAAAATGACATAAGGCGTTTCGAAAATAAAAAGGAAAATCTCGTTTCCAGCCGTTTTAGAGAACGTAGATGGGCAATCGTTCGTCTTGGGATGAGGCGCTGCCTCGAGTCAACAATACGTGGCTACGTAGGAGTGCCAGCGGCTAAGTCGGAACAAAATGTGAGCTATGTTACAAGATGCTTTGAAATGCAGTGTGTGTACTATCCTACTATATTCTCTTCCTTTACCAAAAAATAAAAAAATATCATTATTATTGCACACACCATAAACAATTTTAACTCATCCCCATCCCAAATATACCCAAAGAACGAGTCTTCTTCTAGAACGCATAGCGTTCTCCATGCGAGTCTTGTATTTATTTTTTTGGCGGGGGGGGGGTGAAACTACAAAAACGAAAAAGAGTGATGGTAACCGTATATCCCAACCCCGTGTCCGTGGCATGACACCTGAGCCGCGCAGTCGGCACCGCCAACTGCCACTACTGCTCCTTGCCGCGTGGCGTGGCGGGAGGATGCGTTTGCTGTGAATGTTTTATTTATACGGGTCGTGCCAGCCCCGTTGCGGCTGTATGAATAAAATGTATTTTGCGGGCCGTGGCTGAGCGAAGCTGGTATGCGCAGACCGAGCGGCTGTGGACGCTTTGCCCGGGGGCTATTTATTTATTTGTTAGTCAGACGTGAGAGCTAAGCTGTTCCTATAACGCTGATGTGGCCGTTAAATGTTCGGCTTATGGCTGTGCGATCATGTGTACGAGAGAGAGAGAGAGAGAGAGAGAGAGAGAGAGAGAGAGAGAGAGAGAGAGAGAGAGAGAGAGAGGGGGGGGGGGGGGGCGAGACGGACGAGAGAGGCATACAAAGATAGACAGACTGAGTGAGTCATACCATTCCGTTTGGTACGGTGATATGGTATACCATCTCCTTGTTTGCTTGGGATGCACGGGGTGGTTGTTGGGAGGGCGATTTTCTGCTCGGGTGTCATTAAGTAGTCTTCACGACAGCTGCCGCTTCCTCCCTTCTGGGCCCGCATGGCGGCACCTGCACCATATCCAGTCGTGCTCGCCGCAAAGAGAGAGCAACGGGGGAGGGGGACACTGGTGAGTCATAAAGTGGGACTTGGGGGAGGCAATTCACGGAGGTCGGGGGGGGGGGAGGGGAACTGTTCTTCAGTCGATAATAGCCGGCATTTCAATAGGAAGACCGTGGTGCCAACAGAGGGACTGCAAAAGGGGTCGCCTTAGAACCAGAGGCCATGGCGACGCGGTACTGTGCTGGGCCGGCCGGAGATGGCCGGAGATGTCAGCCCCTTGGAAACAGCAGGGCGGGGAGAGAGGGGGGGGGGGGGTTGAACCCACGACGACAATGCAGGACCGGGTGGCTTCGCTGAGACAAAGAGGGGGGCCACCTGTTACAGGAGGGACTTGGCCGGGCGGACACCATTCTCCCCATCTCCCCGGGGCAGCCCGAGGCAGCCCGAGGTTGCTCCTGGTCCCTTCTACACCTCCCGTGTCGGTCTCTATCAATTCAGTCCAAACTTGGAACTTACACTTTTTCAAACTTTGGCCAAAAATTAAATCGAATTTTTTCGGTGGAAGCATAAGACCAGGCCCTGAACACTGTCTTGTCATGGAAATAAGGTCTCGTGATGCTCCTGACGCCGGAAACGTAGCGCCGCGAGCAGGGAGGCACCCTGAACTGAATGAATAATCAAAACGAAAAATATATAAGCAAAAAACAAAATTTTCCTGCCTTACGATGTAAGTTTTGTATTGCAATTACCCACTAAATGTGTGGGATACACAAGGGAACAAAAGAAGTTAGTGGGAAAATAACTGCTGTGATCGGAAAGTAGTGAATTTTGTCAAAAACAGAGTCATATTAGGAAAAAACGCCTGGATGTAGACCACCCATCGTACTCAGGGCCGCTGAGGGCGCGGATCCGTCGAGGAACGCATTGTCGAGCGGGAAGCTCCCACTCATTTACGTGGTTAAACAATAGCCGTTCAGACCACGGATTTTCGCGGGCTTGGAATCGCGAAAACCACGCATCGGAGAGAAAAAAATTCCAGCGCTTACAGCACTGAGTCGCCCTCGTTAACTGAACGATGAGTGTTGATAAAAAATTGGTAATCAACACTTGGAAATTTAAATTTAGAAAAAAATTAAAAAGGAAAACCGGAAAGTTCTGATAATCGAACCGGCGTCCCGCCGCACGGTGAACCGCTATATTACACCGCGCGACCAAACCGACATTGTTACTTGGGTTCGCGTGGCGGACCATCACAAGCCACGGCCGCGTTGCGAGGCACCAACCAAAGCGCAGACCGATGCGAATGTGCAGCCAAGTTGGCAACACTAGGCCTCCTCATTGAACAAGGGACGATTCTAAAATAAATCGGATTTGATTTGATCACATGCCCAATTGTGGACTGTAGCAGATTGGTTACGTCTGCTTTTGTTAAATGAACTGGAATTCTTTTTTAAAGTATATTGGTACTCCGCCTACTCCGTACGATGCCAATATGTCATTTTGAAACAATAAGCAGCAATGCTGAGATGATTTACATTGTGTTAATTTCCAGTTTGTTACCAAGGATTCAATTACATCGTATGATACAGAAGATGTAAAGTATAATGAAGGAACAACAGTATTTAATATATTTTAACTGAACATCAGTTCCTAAAGTTGGCACCACAGCACAACCGCGGCATAGCTCCGCCCATTTTTGTGGCGCCATCTAGCGATAATGAAATGAAACTGAATGCAGAATGTGGCAACAACGACACTTGCTGTGAGGAGAATAAAAAGTAGAATGGTCGATGCAGAGAGCTCCTCGCTCCGCTCAAAAAAAGAATATATTTTCGAACTACTCGCCCCGAGATGGATAGAGGTGGGGGAGTATGATGCGTAGAACTCATTGACGGAATCTGGAAATGATCCGAATACATCCTAAAAGGTCTTGCGCGAGGGGTATCGTGAATACTCTTAGCGACCAGAGAATTTCGAGGCAGATTGGAGGCCTTCCTAGGCGGCGTTGGTTGTAAAGTGTATTTTATTAGGTGACAGCTACATCAGAAGCACAAAAGTAAACGACCAGTTGTTGTAAATAATAGAGGGATATCATTTGTGAGAAATAGCGAGCAGGGAGGGGGATGTGGACGGTGTCAATAACAGTATTAGGTTATGCTTGAGGGAATGACGTTGGTCGATCGGCACCACCATCTTGATAATAAAAGCCATCCAGCGGCAAGAAGTGTAACTAAATCATCATGTAGTTATGAAAGCATCCGTAAAAGTGAGTGGCAGCACTGCTGACTGGATATCCAGTTGTACCACCTTTAATAAATTGTAAATTGTATGTATTTGCGCTGTCAGTTGAACGGTTGAACTAACTCGGTCTCGGACTGAAGAAGAGCACACACAAGTCGAATGGTAGAACCAGAAGGACTTTATTCAGTGAGCGCCGCTCACAGACTGAGTCCCGCACAGGACTATTGTGGCAACCGCGGACCGCCGCGTTGCGTTGTTGGCGTACAGATTGAGAATGCAGTTGAGACCCTGAACGAGACTAGGGCTAGCCAAAGTAGCCAGCGGTGAGAATGCCAGCTGTTTGCTGGAAAGAGCCTAGAGCACTACAACTACTCCTCCCTTTCTTAAGAGGACTGGAACCACCCCAAAAGCAAAATCAAGGTCTCAGACCGCATTCAACGTTAAGAAATCAAAATGTCTCTGGTTCTTCAGGTTCACAAATCACTGCAGATGAAAGTTCATAAGCCAAACTTGAGGTGGCTCGACTGATGGCGACACTTGGTTGGGAGGCGGACACCTCCTCCATCGGGGCCAGATCTCCGTCTTGAAGTGCCACCACCAGGACGATAGCGCGAGGAGGCGGACACATTGATCCAAATCCAAATCTACTACCAGGTACATTCCGGTTGCGAATTAAAGTCAGAATCAAAAGATGCAAAGAGCGAGTTAACCCATGGACTCTGCGGCGTCCACCTTCCCCCTTGTTCGTCCGTAGCCCCCCCCCCCCCCCCCCCCCCCTCTCTCTCTCTCTCTCTCTCTCTCTCTCTCTCTCTCTCTCTCTCTCTCTCTCTCTCTCTCTCTCTCTCTTTCTCTCTCTCTCGTAACTAAAAGTCTCATCCCTTGCCGCTATACAATCTTCAACGCAGTTGTACCCCCCCCCCCCCGCGCTCTAAGCCATTCCCCACCGCGGCCCGCTGCAGCTCTGCTTCGGCTCTGCTTCGGCTCTGCTTCGGCTCTGCTTCGGCTCTGCTTCTGCTCTGCTTCTGCTCTGCTTCGGCTCTTCTTCAGCTCTGCTTCGGCTCTTCTTCGGCTCTGCTTCGGCTCTGCTTCGGCTTTGCTCGCCTTCTGCACGCTCAAACATTTCACCGACGAGGCGGGAATTCCCGCGCGGCTCAGCGAATGAGAGCACGCAGCGCTGCCTGCGTCTTCAGATAAATGATCACAACAACATTAAAAAGTTAAAAGAGGAAAAAACTCGTTGTTTTCGGTTGGGTACCAGTGACTTGACTTGACTTTTGAAAATGAAAATGATGTAAAGAGGCCGTTCAGGAACCACCGTGGCACGTACACGAATAATCGTAGCGCGTTGGGGAGTTCGTGGAACCGTCTGCGGGAATCGAACCCACCGAGCCTGCAGCCTGCAGTCACAGGCCCGCGCCAACGACAGTCTGCTCCAGCAACACCCTCCCAACACGCTGTGCCTCACTTGGTTTGTGAACGCTCCCGCCTAGCCCAACAACAACACACGTCAGATATTTTTTAGCAAGAGAAAACGCTGATGTTGAATTGATGACCTTGCGTCACTCCCGCATGTGTGTGTTCCGCATGTCCGGCACGCATCCACCTGACCCTGAACACGATATGACTCTTTTTGTTGATTTTGTTGTCGTTTGTTATTCTTCTTGTTTTTCGTCTGCACTGCTGGACTCTGGGCGGCACGCGACGACGAGCCAGCAGCACGCGCGCAGCGCTGCCGGCCACACACACACACACACACACACACACACACACACACAACGGTGGCCTCAATGGAATGGCCAGTAACGATCAAGGGCTGCTTGGTTGGGGGCGGGTACTGTTACGTCGTCATGCGTTCTGGATAACTGACTCGCCCTCGTCATATTTTGTAATGGCCCCTACCTTGCCTTTATTATACAGAAGAGTGTGAGTGTTCTATGCTTTTTTAAATACTTTATTTTCAAAAGTAAAATGGCGTTAATTCGAGCCCGTTTGGCGCGCGGACCAGGTGTGCTGACGGTGATGGCGTAGATATTTCCATACTTGGCTGCAGTCCGCCGGCGGGAGGCGTGTCACCGCCGTTACTGAAATACGAAAAACTGTTCGTCGACGTGGTCGTAGAGCTGCTGCCGCGCATGATGGAAATTGGTGAAATTAATTACTCCGCACCTGCCAAAGCGGACGGTTTGGTCCGAGCGACGGTGTGGTCCGAGAGGACGGTGTGGTCCGAGAGGAGGACGGTGTGGTCCGAGAGGACGGTGTGGTCCGAGAGGACGGTGTGGTCCGAGAGGACGGTGTGTTCCGTGAGGACGGTGTGGTCCGAGAGGACGGTGTGGTCCGAGAGGACGGTGTGGTCCGAGAGGACGGTGTGGTCCGAGAGGACGGTGTGGTCCGAGAGGACGGTGTGGTCCGCGAGGACGGAGGCCGGGAGTCTCGGACCAGGCCGGGAGGCCCGGAGGTCCGGAGGTCGGGAGGCCCGGAGGCCGCGGTACACTCTCAAAAAAATATGCCTGAATCACGCATAATATGCCTGTTTCATAGCAGATTTTATGCCTGAACCTCAAAATCTTCCCCGAGCATAATATGCTCAAAACGAGCATGACATGCTCGAAACAAGAATTTCGTAGTGGCTATGCAGCTATGCCTAAATCAAGACATGCCACTAAATATGAATGCCCGATTCAGGCATCAGTCTACATGCCTAACTCAGGCATCAGATTGTGCCGAATCGTATGCCTGTATCGGGCATAGTGATGGTTGGCACAAGTACCCTGTTGCTGAATTGGGAAAAGTTACCCAGGATTTCAGGGTAGGCATCAAATTTGCGCAGATTCCAGCATACTTTTTTGAGAGTGTAGGCCCGGAGGTCGGAAGGCCTGGAGTCCGGGAGTGCGGGAGACCCGGAGGACATCAGGCCGCGAGGCCGGGAGGCCCGGAGACCCGGAGGCCCCAGAGCCCCTTCCCTGGCGCCGCTGGCAGCCGAGTCCCTGCAGGATAAGCCCGGCCCGGCGGCCCTGCAGGGGGTCTGACCGCTCGATATGAAGAGTGAGAGCTGGCAATGGTCTGGGCGGCCGCGGCCGCCGCCTCGCTCTGGGGCTTAACGGCGCCACGGCCGCCGGACTTTGGATCGTTGCCTCGCTGACCCAACGCCGACGGCGGCCGAGGGCACTGCCGATGGTTACACGGCCCGCGCGCACCGGCAGGCCAGCGCAACCAGTGCAGCCAGTGCAGCCAGTGCAGCCAGTGCAGGCCAGTGCAGCCAGTGCAGCCAGTGCAGCCAGTGCAGCCAGTGCAGCCAGTGCAGCCAGTGCAGCCAGTGCAGCCAGTGCAGCCAGTGCAGGCCAGCGCAGCCAGTGCAGCCAGTGCAGCCAGCGCAGCCAGCCGAATGGGGCCGGACCTACCACACCTCACCTACACAGCGCCAGGTCCCGAGACAGACCGAGCAGCCGATGATACATACAAGCCTGATCGCTGCAGTGAAACACGTCATTTCCCCCGCGCTGGGTGGCTTTTTTTAGGCTCGATAAAATGATATATTAACAGTGATATAAAATGACCATCATTAAAGCGATAGCGTGTTTCAATAGCAATCATGAAACACAGTCGTGGAAGTGACCCTGATTGCGTCCGGAACAGACGGAAAAGACGCTTCATTAGCGGGCCGTTTGAGTAGGCTGCGTCGATAACGACGCCAGTAGGCTGTGCGAGGCAGCCGGGTCCGGTTGGGCGTGGCGGCCGCGCCAACGAGTGGACTGGCCGGCGCGGTCCCCTCCGGTCCCCTCCGGTCCCCTCCCCTCGGCTGTGTCACTCCAGGAAGGAAGTATGGCTTGCCGGGTGCCACTGGTCACAGGGGAAAAAGAAAAGTTGGGCGCGGAAGGAGAAAAAATGGCGCGCTGACCGGCTTGGAGCTTTCCGCTTCTCAGTGCAGCAGCAGCAGCAGCATTCCGGCGGCCCCGGGCACAGCCCCCCCCCCGTTGAACAGTACCACGTCGATGGCCACCATGCTGCTGCTGGCGAACGCTGTACACGCGGGGGCTGCATGTCTGTGCCGCTGCTGTCCTGCTACCCCCCAGCCTGGCCACCGTCCTTGGGCTCGGAGCACAATGTATACGGCTGGGGGGCCGGGGGCCACCGTGGGGATCACGGGGGGACGCAGGGCTCGAGGCCACCACGGCCACCACACGCAAGAGGCCCCGCACCGCCCAGCCCCCCACCCCCACCCCCGTTACTCGCACCCAACCACTGCAATTTCGCCCCCGATCAAACTCCCCATCTCCATCACACCTTAACCCCCCCCCCCCCCCCCCCCAATTCCCCCCCCTCAATCCCCCCGGGCTGGACTTCATTCCCGGCATACCATGCACTCCCCCCCAGCCTGCCAGGGGCAGCGTCCTGTCATGCGGCTCTTATGCCCCCCTAACCCCCCCCCCTCTCTCTCTCTCTCTCTCTCTCTCTCTCTCTCTCTCTCTCTCTCTCTCTCTCTCTCTCTCTCTCTCTCTCTCTCTCTCTCTCTCTCGCACCCCTGCCATCACTCTACCCCCTGCCGGACCACAAGTCCCACACCGTTCAGCCCGGTTTCTTTTTGTAAACAGGCCGGCCAGAGCAGAGTGTGTTAGCCGGTCCGAGGCGTCCAAAGAATTCTGTCCTCCCCCCCCCCCCCTCGCCCTCTCTCTCTCTCTCTCTCTCACACAACCACACATACACACACACGCACACACACTTGCACATCCCGTGGTGCTGACGTCACCAGATGCACACCTCTCTCGGTCATCGGGGATACACCATTCCGAATATCGTCCTTTTTTCAGCGGCTGCCACGGGTGGAGGGGGGAGGAGATGTTACACCGAGTGCTGTACTGACTGCTGACAGATGGCCAGTAGTGGCGGTTCTTCCGGCGGTGATGTGTTGTTGCTCGCGCCTGGTCACGCGAAGCGAGAGAGAGAGAGAGAGAGAGAGAGAGAGAGAGAGAGAGAGAGAGAGAGAGAGAGAGAGAGAGAGAGAGAGAGAGAGAGAGAGAGAGAGAGAGAGAGCGAGAGAGAGAGAGAGAGAGAGAGAGAGAGAGAGAGAGAGAGAGAGAGAGAGAGAGAGAGAGAGAGAGAGAGAGCAGGGGGCCGCCGCTTGGGCCGGGGATGTTATCGCACATCTCTGGACGCTCGGCCCAGAGGTCGTACATAAATTACGTGCCGCCATATCTTCTCGGCTGAAACGCCCTCAAAAGCGTTCAGGTCGATACCCCTCGCGGCAGCCTGCGGTGGCGGCGGTACCCCGGTACATAGGACGACCCTCCCACCCCGCCGCCCGGGGGGGTCTTCTAGGAGGACACGCCGACGTGTCCGTTGGCGTTAGGTCCGGTTTGTGAACGGGTACAGCCCCGGGCCCCCGGGCCCGGTGGGTCAGGGCTACCTCCGGACGAGCTTCCGCACAAGCCTCCGGATGCCTCCGGATACCTCCCCGGCCGGCGATATGAAACGTGGTTATCGCTTACAGGGTCGGGACACAAGGGGGCCGGGGGGGGGGGCACGTGTTGTAGGGGGGAGGGGGATTAATTAAGGGATAGAGTGCGCCACTAACATCTTTTCGGGCGCGAGATTAAAGGAGTGGCCGACGTCATGTACGCTGCTGTTGCACGGGGGAGGAGAGGGGAAGGACAATGACGCTCCCGCACGTCCCGGAGGGATGGGGTGGGGTTGGATGAGGACGGATAGGAAAGTTTTGGCGTGGGAAGTGTCGTGCTCGCGGTCCCTGGGGAGGGGAGGGGGGGCACGGCGGGGCCTTTGCCATATGTTCCTGGCGTGTAGTGTCGTCAGCTACCCCCTCTCCCCCACCCCACCCCCACGTCCACCACCTCAAATCGCGCACGCGCTCGTCTTGGCTTCGTCGATTTGAGAGGCCGCATCCCGTTTTGGAGGACGGCAGGCCTGGGTGGGGCTGGGGCCGGGGCAGCCGTAAGCCGGCTGTGAGCCGCGGTGCCACGGCAGGCACGGCGGGCCGTGTCAAAGGAATGTACAAAAATCACGAAAATTTCTGAGCACGCCTGTCACCCTGCAGGCCGGCTCCGGGGTAGCTTCTGCACCGCCGGCGTCAGGACGCCTTCCTCGCCGCGCCTGACTGTTATGGTACCCTTACTCTGTTTACCCCCCCCCCCCCCCCCCCCCCCCCCACTCTCTCTGTCTCGCCTTCCTGCTCTGGTCATTAATTATTTCAAAAGCACCACCGTCGTCTTCTATGGAGACCATAGAAACGAAAAGCATGGTTGTGACGCCGTCCTATCCCGTATCGACTTCTTCTCCCCCCCCCCCCTTCCCCTTTTCTGTCCGTAACTACACCTCGAGGGGGACGGTGCACAAGTAATATTATCACGGTATGTGGGTTTGCACACTCCAAAAATAAAAACCGAAATCGACCAAAACCCTGACCAAAACCCTTAATATGTGCTGACTCTAACATCACTTCCTGTCTATCTTTCCAGATTCCTCCTAGTCCTCGTGTGCCTCATATTCAGCGTCCTATCCACCATCGACACCTACAGTGACTTCGCCAACGAGACCCTCTTCTGGATGGTGAGTCTGCCGCACAGCGATCAGCCCGTGCAGCCCCGATTTCCCCTCGTCCCACAAGAAATCTATCAGAAATGTGAAAATTAAAATGTGTGCTTGCGCTGGGAGCGTGCCGCTATAAGTAGCAGCTGCAGTACCTGACCAGGACTCGAACCCGAGGCCAGGCCGGGCGGGCGTCCGAGTGCCTGGATAAACTCCTGCCTTGCATCCATCGCGATCCGACGCCTCGCAGCTGGCTGGGCGCAGCCGGGCGGGGCGGAGCTGCCGCAGCAGCACTTCTTGTGCGGATTGTCGTTCTCCCTTTGCCGACTACAGGGAGAGTGAGAGCGAGAGAGCCAGAGAGAGAGAGAGAGAGAGAGAGAGAGAGAGAGAGAGAGGGAGAGAGAGCGAAATACGGGAATTACGACTCATAAAAAGAAAGCACGCACACCGGCCAAAATATAAATGGAAATCGCCAGGCTGCGGCGCAGCCGCTGTTTTCCCTGTCGGCCCCGGGTTCGAAACCCGGCCGGGGCGGCGACTCGATTTTGGGATTCACATGGATGCAGCTCCGGGGCGCAGCGTTGTGCGTTCCGGAGCAAGCTTGGAGTCATGATTGGAATGCACAGCGGCTGCCGGAGTTGGTGGGGTGGGCGGGGCGGGCGGGGCGGGCGGGGCGGGCGGGGCGGGCAGCCGTGGGCGGGGCGGTCGGCCGCGGGTACCGACTGCCCGCCTTCGGCATCGCCCCACCCACAATGCACTGGTAATGACGGCCGGCTGCGGGCTCGATTCGACCGGAGGCCGGAGCGGCGCGCCGTACACGCTTCGTTGCGCCTCGGTGCGTGGGGGCAACAGGGTAAGTGCAGGTAAATGTGAAACATGCCGAATCACACTCTTCTAAAAAGTGGGCATTTTTTTATCCACAACTTTTTTAAGTTGCTATGTTTTTGGATTTTTTTTTTGCCACTGTGATTTGTGTTTTACGGACACTTGCCCTGGTTTGGGAAATTCGGTGTTGAGAACACAATTTCGGTGGACGCATGAGTAATGTTGGTGACTTTAGGGGCTTGTCGCTCACGTCCAGCTCCTGGAGCGCCCGCGGAGGTCAGGGTAGGCAGCCGCCCGGCCGCCGGGCTCGGCGGTCTGCCTACCCGGACGGTGACAGGCTGAGGCCGGGCGCTCAGTTGCTGCCACTGCCGCTAAAGCTTGTCATGGCTGCTGTCGGTCAAGCAGCGTGATCTACGGCGGGGTGGTGTTCAGCTCACGTCTGCTGCAGCACGGGGGCAGGACATGTTTGTGTGTGAGAGAGAGACCGACAGAGCAGGGAGTGGGATTACCAGCACTGCTGACGGACAGAGTCAATTGGTCCGGAGCGGTGACGCAAGCTCCGCAGTGACAAGGTAATCCACCTCTCTCTCTCTCTCTCTCTCTCTCTCTCTCTCTCTCTCTCTCTCTCTCTCTCTCTCTCTCTCTCTCTCTCTCTCTCTCTCTTTCTCTCTCTCTCTCTCTCTCTCTCTCTCTCTCTCTCTCTCTCTCTCTCTCTCTCTCTCTCTCTCTCTCTCTCTCTCTCTCTCTCTCTCTCTCTCTCTCTCTCTCTCTCTCTCCCTCTCTCTCTCCCTCCTTTATCCTCTTCCGGGGCAAGTCGTACATATGTTTGAGACACCTTTTAGAGCCCGCACCCCACATTACTTATTTTCTTATTTGAGGACGAAAATACCTGTCTCCCTCCTTGAAAATAATGTGTTGCCGTGCCGCCTGCGGTGGCACAGGTGAGACTGGCGACACCTCTGGGTGGCTCCGGCCTCGCCTCCGGCCTCGCCTCCGGCCTCGCCTCCGGCCTCGCCTCCGGCCTCGCCTCCGGCCTCTGGGCCGGTGGGTTGGGTGGTGGAGGTAGGCGGGGGCGCCGAGCCAGCGCTGCACGCACCGCGCGCCCTCCCATTATTCCCACTAAACGCCTCGCTGCCGCAATAGTATATATTTTCTGCGGCCGGCGCACGGCCCTCGATTCCGGCGCCGGTCCCCGTCATCAGACGGCAGCCCTTACGTCACCCTGCGAATAATGATATTAGTCGGCCGCGGCCTGGCGCACCGCCTGCTTCACCTTGGCTTCAGCCCCGAGATTATGGCCCTCAGACACAGTGCCGAGCCCCCACCCCCTCCTCATTCACGTCCCCAAGTCCCTTGACTAACACAGCCGGCTCAAACCGTCTGTTGCCGCAAGGGCACCGCAGGGGAAGTGGGACAGGCGGGAGGAGAGAGAGGGGGGGGGGGGACAGAGGAGGAGGGGGGACCCCAATTAGGGTACTCGCGTTTGAAGCATTCGCCAGTGTCACTGAATACGTACGTGATGCTCGTGAGGCCTCCAGAGTACACCGAGCCACACCTGGGCTGCCGCTGCTGCGACAACAAGGAAATAATTACTTTTCTAAGCCGTACTGGACACGGACCGGAAAGGTGAGAGGTTAGGTCAGACAATCCAGCCTAGATGCAGCGCGACTGAAAACTAATTCTCGGGTTCAAATACCACCTGCTGGGAGGGGGGTCGTTTTTATTTTGCCCCGGGTTATTTGTGCTGCACTGCTGGTAGTACCGCATCGAATGTCCGCACTGTTTGCGCGAGACGACTGAACGAGTTGGCTTGCCATTTCCGCCCCGTGAGCACGCGAGGGCGGGCGGGCGGGCGGGCGGGTAGGCAGACGGGCAGGCGGGCAGGCGGACAGACGGGCAGGCGGGCAGGCGAGCAGACGGGCAGGTGGGCAGGTGGGCAGGTGGGCAGGTGGGCAGGCGGGCAGGCGGGCAGGCGGGCAGGCGGGCAGGCGGGCAGGTGGCTACCTAACGCGGCTTCAGTGCCATTGGGCGCGGTATGAGGCCAACCGAACCGTTCCTTCACCTTCTGATATCCCAGGGGAAAAAAAGACGCAAAAACATATAGAACGTGCAGGTACGAAAATCACGCGTGCAGGTATTTGAACCCATGGCTTTTGGCCGAGGCATTCGTAGTGAGATCTGCAGGGCCAGGCCAGGGGACAACTGTGGTGCGGTGGTGCGGCTGCGGTGCGGCGGGCAGCAGGCGGCACAGCAGCAGCGGCGGCACCGGTGTGGTTACCGCAGGGGCCCATGGGGGGCCCACGGGGGGCCATGAGGTCCCATGGGGGGCGCATGGAGGGCCCGGCCTGGGCTGAATGGCTGCTCGCAGGCGTGTGTGACGGGAAGGGGGGGGGGGGGGGGGCGCTTCATCTACCTGTCACGCTCCGGGCGCCGGCAGCGAGGGCAATTAGGGACCGACCGGTCGCATATTACTTCATTGCTACCAAAAAAAAAATCATCCCCCTCCTCTTTT
Organism: Odontothrips loti; assembly: GCA_038380765.1. Lineage (NCBI taxonomy): Eukaryota > Metazoa > Arthropoda > Insecta > Thysanoptera > Thripidae > Odontothrips > Odontothrips loti. The sequence continues at coordinate 15,737,082 of CM076253.1, forward strand.
GGTCTATAATCCTCTCATCCCAGCATAATATGCATATTCTGAAGGCTGGCAGTGCGGGATGTCGCTCACATATTGCCCCCCCCCCCCCCAAAAAAAAAAAAAAAAAAAAAGAAGTTTGCGGCACAAGCAGCCCCCTGCCATAGGGTGCAATGCAGCGTGCAGCCCAGAATAAGCCGTGCCGGTTGAGGTTTCGAATCGCGTTTTTGTTCCGTAATGAACAATGCGGCTGCTTGTCAGTCCAGTGACAGCAGTGCCGCAGCAGCGTCAGCAGCGTCAGCAGTGTTCCCGGCAGAGCTCAGGCAGCGCTCGCCCTCCTCCCACCGCGCTCCCTGACCGTTGTCGGCCACCTGTGCACGCCAGTGCGGCCACCCCTAATTACAGGTGCGGCACCTGATGGAAACTAGGCTGTTTGCACCCACCCCCTTCCCCACTGTTTCTCCCCCCACTGTTCCGACCCCTCGGTCCTCTTTCACTCAGGCCGCCGGCTCGGCTCGGTCATATGCCCCCCGGACTCGACTCGGCTCGGCGGGGTCCGGCTCGGCTCGGCAGGGTGGGCACACGCACACGCACCAACATGACGGGAAGGGCGCCTCGGACCTACACCGCATTCGCACACACGGCAAATGAGACAGGTGTATGTGTGTGCATATGTGTGCGTGTGTGTGCGTGAGTGTGCGTGTGTGTGTGCGGCCCGTTCCAGGGGAGGAACTAGAAACTAATTAAAGAGTCGGCTCGCCCAAACATAAGAACCATCGGTCGCACTTTGCGCTTTAGTCGGTTAATTACTTATTCATCGCATGTGTCATTTGTTGCCGTATTACACCGAGAAAGTCGCATAAAATAAATATAAATGTTCATTTCAGAGAAAAATATTTTGTTGCATCTCAAAGACATATAATAGCTGCTCCTCACCGGGAGATGAGCTGGGGAGGGGGGGGGGCTAGTTTCCAGGTAGGGGAGGGCGGAGAGTGGTGTTGCTGGGTTAATCCATCTGTTGCACGCTCGCAGAAAGGGGGCGGGTCCCATCCCTCTTCCTGCTGCAATGGGTAGGGGCTGAAAATAGAAAGGAGTGTCAGAGCGGCGGGGCTTGGAAGGGGGGGGGGGGGCAGACGGTGTCTGCAGCGCTGCCGCTCAGCCTTCCCGGCGATGCCCAGCGCCGAGACCAGCGCTACCACACGGCTCCAAATTTCCTGGTAGGCTTCCGACATTCCGACCATGTCTACACTGGGCGGGAAAATTTATATGGGAGACGGGTTGAAAAACAAAACAGTTTATGGATGAAAAGTGCTAAGAGCGCATTCTCGCGAAAAGCAGCGAGATGGAGACTCAGAATTTCGGAGAAGCTCAGACCGGAAGTGGAGAGCGTGGCAAGAAGAACAAAAGCTATGAAACAGTACTCTTCGCTTCCGGTCTGAGCCTCTCCGAAATACCGTTCTTTGTGGTGCTGCTCTATTACCCGAAGAGGTGGCTGCAGCAGCAGCAGCAGCAGCAGCAGCCGACAAAAAAAATATATGATACTTGCGGAGCGGGGGAGCCACTGCAGTATATTGAGTCGGCCTCTTACCTCCGCCAGCGATGACCAGCCAGTCAGTCCCATTGTGCTACTCGTGCGTGTGAAGCAGAAGACGGCCTGCGGTGACGGCGTGTGTGTGCGTGTGTGCGTGCGTGTATCGACAGGTTGTTTTGTTATGCCCCCCCCCCCTTCGGCGCGTGAACACGCGGACAGACATATATAGATAAATAGAGATTAGGTCCGGTGCGCTCCAATGCTGTGAGGCACGCCACCGGCACGCCACTGCCAGGCAACACGCAGCTTGTCAATCTGGGTCAGCGCGTTACGACCCTTCGGCCCCGCCCCGCCCCGCCCGCACCCGCTCGGCACCCGCCCTGCACGGCGTTCACTTGACGTCACGCGGCGCGCGCCCGCGCATTCCGGCCCGGACGTGACGTCACAGTCCGGATTGCGAATAATGGGGCGCCGACTGCTGCGAGAGCAGCGGCGGCAGCAGCAGCGCGCTGCAAATAACGCTTATTCCCGCCTTGCTGAGCCGAGAACGGAAAAATCATGATCATATCAGGGGCACACCAAGAGGCTGCAGTTGAGATCTGATGCCAGAGATAGACTCAGCCTTGGAGTTAGGATTCCAAAAAGTGGGTGACATGATTTACAGAAAAGGCGGTAGATGGTTTGAGTAGGGGCGGCCACAATTTGGCGCATGACTGCTGCACGTTTGGAATCTTGGCGCCAGGTGTCCAAATTGAACGTAAAGCCACGTTTTCTAAAGAGCCGCCATCTTCTTATCGCATCATGACTGTTTCATCCTCAGCGGCTGCAGCAGTCACGGCTTTACACGGTTCACTCCACGGATGGAGCCCCCCCCCTCCTTCAGTAGTACAGGTAGTACTACTCCCTTCCCCCCCCCCCACCTCCAGCCCCTCTCCGGCGTCCGGACCGGAGCCGAGCGTTGAATTATTGATCTCTGATGGATGTGTGTGTGTGTGTGTGTTTGTGTTGCAGGAGATATGGCTGGTCATGTTCTTCGGCGTCGAGTACCTGGTCCGGCTGTGGTCCGCGGGCTGCCGCTCTAAGTACATGGGCTTCTGCGGCCGCCTCCGCTTCATACGCAAGCCCATCTGCATCATAGGTAATGTGGGCATGATGTCACCCGGGTGTAACTCATGACACCGAGTTCATTCGGGAAATGCTTTCGGTAAACCCTTCGAAATTGTCAATTTTTCATTGCATTCTCCTCGATTTTTCGACGGGAATTTTTTTTCTTTTTTCGATGGGAAAAATTTATGGTATTTTTTAGATTGTTTTTTGTTTTTCTTTTTTCTTTTGCACCTCTAGTAGTGGGCAGTAATGGCGCTACATGACACATGCCCAGGTGTTCTAAATGGGCGGTGGGATATGCAGATGCAGAAGGCTGACGTGCCGTGCCGTGGCTGTGCCGTGGCTGTGCCGTGGCTGTGCCGTGGCGTGCCGTGCCGGTGTGGTGCCCGCATTAGCGTCGATCTCAATCAGTCCCCACCCGCTATTACTACTGGGTCGCACTGTTTACGAGAGGCGGGCCGATGTCACGAAAACAGAGGGGACGGGACAGCGGCGTCCCCGGCCTGTGGGGGTATCGGTGTTCTTGTAAAACGGCCCGAAAAGAACTATACTCTTTGGCGCCCTCTTCATCGTATACTTTGGTTCGAGCCGAGAGGAACTGTGTTTTTCTTTATTTCGCCCGCAGACCTGATCGTGGTAGTGGCGTCCATCGTGGTCCTGTCCGTGGGCTCCAACGGCCAGGTGTTCGCCACGTCCGCCATCCGGGGCATCCGCTTCCTGCAGATCCTGCGCATGCTACACGTGGACCGCCAGGGCGGCACCTGGAGGCTGCTGGGCTCGGTCGTGTTCATCCACAGGCAGGTCAGTGTCCCGGGTTGGGCCGGCAGTGGGGCCGGCAGCGGGGCCGGGGGCCTAGCCATCTCACAGAGCTGTAAATGTGGAGGAGAGAAGAGAAAAGAAGGGGAGGGGAGGGAGGGGAAGGCTTGTGGCGGGGATTCCATCGGAGAATGATAACCTGTGAAGCTCCTCCCCCCCCCCTTCCCCCTCTCCCCCAGGCAGCGAGGCCGAGCCTGGGCTGGGCCACGCGGCTCTGTGGCCACGCTGGTGTCTCTCTGTCTAGCCTGCGCACAGCAGCACGTGATGGACAGAGAGAGGACTATATCATCATCATGTTGGTTCTCTTGATCTCCCTCCTTCTCTCTCTCCATTCATGCTGTGTGAACCAAGCCTGCTGGCATGATGAACTGCACCACTACCTCTCCTCCGTCTCTCTCCTCCATTCACCAACTCCTCAAGCACCTCCGTTTTCTCTCTCTAGCCCTCTCTCTCCTGTTTGTGAACGAAATCGGTGATACTGAGAGGCGGGGCAGAACGCCCGAATGTGTTATGATTTTTTTGATGGATATAACAGCTTGCCGAGGGGAGAGATCGCCTAACCAACCGGTTTCAGATTCCCGTACTTTATTTTCACGTTCAGCTCCTGGGGCTGGCCCCCTGCCTCGCTTATCCATAGGATGCTCATTTTTTTTTCCCTTTTTCGTTTGCGGGTAACAACTTTTCCATTGAAATGTTGCGGCGCACGTGTCGCCTTGTTGGTGAATATTGGTTTCCCATTTTTCGGTTGGGAAGCGTGGTATCGACTGTGTCGTCGGATGTCAGACACTCCGCGGCGGTACATGGGGCTGCCGCGGGGGGCCCCAGAGTCCGCGGGGAGTGGGGGGGGGGGGGGAGCAGGGGACCGCAGGGGGCTTCAGGGGGCACGGAGGGAGGGGGCACAGGGGACCTCAGGAGGGCCCACGGCTGAACAGGAAAAATAATAAAAATTAATTTGGGGGGGGGGGGGGGAATATGCATCGAGCCGGAAGGTTTGAGCGGCGTGCTTTGGCCGGGAGCCACGACGCGAAGGGTCCTTTCTGAGCGGGCCGGGCCTTTATTGCACACGAAATGTCACTGGAGCAGGCAGCCCTATAGGCAACCCTAGGCAGCCGTAGGCAGCCGCCGCCTAGCTCCTGGCCGAGTGCCCGCCACCCGCCACCCGCCTCCCGCCACGCCCTACCGGCAGGGGAGCGTCAGAACACAAAGCGTGTCTGTCGGCTGCGCGTCGCCACCGACGCACCTCCAACACTTCGACGGGGCGGGGGGGGGGGGGGCTATATCCCCAACCTACCCCTTCCCCACCCACGTTCTCTGATGAGGCGCGAAGGGAACGCGCAGGTCACGAAAATGAAATAGGGGCAGCGCATGACCACACGTCGCAAAAGTGAGAGAGAGAGAGAGAAGGGGTGGAGCGGGGGGCTTTTCAATCGCGTCGAGGGCTATGAAGGGGGGCTCTGGAACGGCATAGCGTAGCGCAGACACGGCGGTGCCGGGGGCGTTGACGTGGCCGAGGTGCGGGGCGTGCGGGGCCTGCGGGGCACGGCGTCAGTGTCGGGGACGGCGAGGACGATGACAAGGCCACGTCGTCGAAGGGGGGTCCGAGCACACACAGTGGTGTCCCTGAATATTGCATTCACTCATCCTGGACATCGGGGGGCTGATCCTAGCCGTCCGGGGGCTGATCCTGGCCATCGGGGAACTGACCCTGGCCATCGGGGGGCTGGCCCTCGCCATCGGGAGGCCTGTTCCTGGACAGGGGGGTCTGACCGCGCACGCTCCGTGCCCAAAACGGTAGAGGAAATCAACCGTGAGTCAATTGCTCGATCACAATTTCCACACAGTTAACAAGGCACAACAGTGAAGCTCATTGAGCTCATAACCCCGACGGCAGGGTATTGAAAGATACTTTGAAATCCATACCAGTTACAGTTTTGAAATTGTAACTAGTCACAGTTACAGGCGAGCATACATGTAACTAGTACAGTTACAGTTACCAGGAAAAAATGTAACTAGGTACACAAGAGTTACTCTATATAATAGCGGTTAAGCAAGGCTCTTCACATAAAAAAACATGCTGCTGCGCAAGCAGGCACGGATCCAGGACCGCTTCTTGGAGGCGGCGATGTACCACTTTTTGCCTACCCTAGGCGGAAAGTTTCGCAGGTTGACTACCTTTCAGGGGCCCTTCGGGATAAAATTGTGGCAACTCGACCAGTTTCCTTCAGGTGGCTCCGAGCATCATAACTAGGACCTGCACAAAGTCTAGTGAAGTTGACACAACTTGGCCGGGTATTTCAATTACTTATAAAGTACTCCCGACAGTTAATTCGAGCTAAACGTGAACGACAGCGATCAAGTTGTGGCAAACTCGACCAGATTCCTTGAGGTGGCTCCCAGCATCACAACTAGAACCTGCACGAAGTCCAGTTGAGTTGACACAACTTGTTCGGGTGAATCAATTACTTATACAGTAATCCCGACAGTTAATTCGCGCTGAAACGTGAACGACAGGGCGTGACGAGATGGCTCGTGGTGTGTTCTGTTCGGGGAAGCCGGGAAGACAATGTCACATTTATGGCTCGACCGAGCTATCCTTGACCTTGCTCCATCTCAACAGCCGCAACCCTCAGCTGATCTCCTTTTTATCTCTGTCGGCCTTTCCCCGGCCGTCGCGTTGTTTAAAACGACTCTCTCAGAAATGACAAGTAAAAATGTAACCGTTGTAACTGAAACATAAGTTACAGCTGCCGCTGTTTTGGTTACTAGGTACAGGTACAGTTACATTCGCCTCGAAGTGTGACTGGTGCAGTTACAGTCACAGCTAAAATGTTACCAGTTACAGTAATAGTTACAGTTACTATTCCACACCCTCCCTCACGGGTAACTCATGATTGATTTTCTACCTGAGCCAATGGCGGGGACGTCCTTTATTGCTGCGGCGCAGAAATGCTTGGGTGGGGCACACGAGTGTTGGCAGTGGGAAGGGCTCGCAATTCTATATGAAAACCAGCATACGATTGACACGCCAATACAGATGGGCGTCGGTTAAGTGGTGGGAGAGAGAGAGAGAGAGAGAGAGAGAGAGAGAGAGAGAGAGAGAGAGAGAGAGAGAGGGAGAGAGTATTGAGTGAGTGCGTGCGTGTAAGAAAAGCGTGAAGAAGGGGAGGGGACTGTAGACGAAAACGTGTCATTTCAGACCACATAGTGGGAGGGTGAGATTGAAGTAGCACGAGGAGAGGGGAGCGGGAAAGGGGGTGGGGTGGGGGGGGGCAGAAAGAGAGCTTTTCCTGTCGCGTTCTTTGGACAAAAGATGTGGTTCCCCATGGAGTCACGCCCACGCCCATGGCATGGAGGTTTGCAAATGCCTCGCTACACTCAAGGAAAGGGCACGGAGGACGAGGAGGAATTCTTTGGTCGCGCTGCTGCTGCTGCTGCTGCTGCTGCTGCTGCTGCTGCTGCTGCTGCTGCTGCTGCTGCTCCCGCTTTTTCACGTCTAGAGGCACCAGTGGCGCCTGTCTACATCGACAGCCTCGTGGCAGTGCCACAGCGCCACCGCGCCGCGTCCACGGGGACAAAGGAAGGTGACGGCGAGTCGCAGTGTAAACACTTGTGAGGGGGGGGGGGTTCTCCGCGGGGGGGCAGGCAGAGCCGCGGGGGCAGAGCCGGGCAGGGCAGCCGAGAGCAGCTGGCTGCGTAGTAGCAGGGGAGGGTGTTGTATCGACCTGGCGGCGACCTGTCCCGTCAGACCGCTTACCTCATCCAGCACTAATGAGCTGCCGTCTGACAAGGGCTGCTGGCCGCCGCTGCAGCTCTCCGCAGGCCTATGCAGGCGTGCCGGGCCCGACAGAGAGACTTTCTCCTCCGGCTGAATCGGTTGGGCTGTCCGCAGGAACTCATCACCACGTTGTACATCGGCTTCCTGGGGCTCATCTTCAGCAGCTACTTCGTCTACCTGGCCGAGAAGGACGCCACGGGTCCCGACGGCAAGACTGACTTTGCCAGCTACGCGGACGCGCTCTGGTGGGGAGTGGTAAGTACTGCCGTACCACATCGACTTTTTATTTGCTTATTAGCACCTTCCAAAAGCGCAAAAAAAAAAAACACACGCACACAAAGGAGTTGTTGAAACAATGCACGGCGCTTTGTTTGCTGCGGTTCTGCTAGTTTCCGATCGCGTGAATATTTTCGACTGGCCGAGTGTGTGTGTGTGTGTGTATGTGTGTGTGCGTGCGTGTGCGCGTGTGTAAAAAAGCGCCTAGCGCCCCCCCCCCTCCCTTCCCTTTCCGGCCACTCCCCTCCGCTCGGCCCGGTAGCTGCCCCCCTCCCCCAGAGCACACACTCCGTGTGCACACCCTTCCGCTTTATCAATTTTCGTCATTCTTCTCTCTCCCACCCCTCGAAACACTACCACTTCTCCTTGTCCCCTCTCTCTCTCTCTCTCTCTCTCTCTCTCTCTCTCTCTCTCTCTCTCTCTCTCTCTCTCTCTCTCTCTCTCTCTCTCGCTGTTCCTCTCCTTCTCTTCTCCCTCTCTCCTACCCGGACCCGACGACGGATTACGGAATATGTTTTTTTTTTCCGCGAAGGTCACGTCCGGGTCTCCCTCACGCTGTCTGTAAAGGGCCGTGCAGGAACCACGTCACACGCTGTAGTCAATTCCGTTGCGACTGCTGACGTCCCCTGAAACGGAAGGAAGATGGAAGGGATAACGTCGCCGACCTCTTCAGCGCATGCGCAGCGCATTATTGTTCCTTAAAAGATGGCGTCTGGCGTGTTATTCCTTCCATTTTCTTTGCCGTTTCCATAGTGACGTCAAAGTCGTAACGGAATCGTCTATTATCGCCGGAACCACTGCGGCCAGGAGAAAGTGCGTAGAGCCGTCTGTGGGAGGCGAACCCGCACCGGGCCGTCAGCCTGCAGTCAAAAGGGGTCGCGGGGTTTGTGGACGGCCCCCGGAGCCCCCCCAGGGGTGCGACAAGGACGACCAGTGCAGCGCGGTGGCCAGGCACGTGACTCGCGTTTTTCCGCCGATTCCACGTCGGGGAAGGCGAATCGATGGCGGCCGCGAAGGAAATCGACGATTTTATCGTCAGCTAGACGAGCAGGGCAGCGGCGCACTCGGGCTGGGCGGCGCCGGCCACCCGGGACCCAGATGGCAGCATGGACTGCGTCTGCGTCGTGTCCGAAATAAAAAATGAAATGAAAATAAATTCAATTTTGGCATCACCTCTGGTCGGGCCGTTCTCTTTCCCTCTACACGCGGAGAGGCGCTCGGGTATTCCCCCCCCCCCTCTCCACTCCGCGCCGCGAGGTTATGGCTGGAGCACCATGAAACCCTCATCGCAGCGGCCGGTCCGTAAAACCGCGGAGGACACTGGAGGAGCGAAAGCGGGGAATTGCAAACATCCAGCAGCCAGGTCCGCGGCCGATTTGGGCATCCCCTACAGTCTCCCACCGGAGTCTCCTACACCCGGAGTCCCCTACACCCGGAGTCTCCTACACCCGGAGTCTCCTACACCCGGAGTCTCCTACACCCGGAGTCTCCTACACCCGGAGTCTCCTACACCCGGATTCTCCTACACCCGGAGTCTCCTACACCCGGAGTCCCCTACACCCGGAGTCCCCTACACCCGGAGTCCGCTTCCACCGCAGTCTCCTACCCCAGGAGTCTCCTACGCCAGCAGTCCCCTTCCACCACAGTCTCCTAGCTGGAGTCCTCTATCATCACAGTCTGCCAATGCCAGAATCTTCTACCCTCGTAGTCTCCTACACCCGGAGACCCTACACCTAGACTGCCGTACACCCGGAGTCCCCTACACCCGGATTTCCATACACCCACAGTCCGCTTCCACCAGTCTCCTACCCCAGGAGTCTCCTACACCAGCAGTCCCCTTCCACCACAGTCTCCCACCACCAGAGTCTCCTACCCCAGGAGTCCCCTACACCTGGCGTCTCCTACAACCGGATCCTCCCACCAGCAGAGTCTCCAATCACCAGAGTATCTTGCCACACCACCGGTGTGCCCTACCTGGGCTGGACCCACTAAAACCCGTGGTTCCGTGCTTCGGAGCTCGCGGCCAGCATCCGGACCTGCAGCCACAGAACTTTCCTCTCGGTTCCAGATCACCGTCACGACCATCGGCTACGGGGACGCCGTTCCGCAGACGTGGATGGGCAAGATCGTGGCGTCGTGCTTCAGCGTGTTCGCCATCTCGTTCTTCGCCCTGCCCGCGGTGAGTTCCGGGTACCCGGCCGTGTCGGCTGCCAGCTGCGTCCCAATGCTGATGCTGAGGGTCTTGGTGTTGGGTACTGCGCAGGGCATCCTGGGCTCTGGGTTCGCGCTCAAAGTGCAGCAGAAGCAGCGCCAGAAGCACTTCAACCGCCAGATCCCGGCCGCGGCCATGCTGCTGCAGTGCTTGTGGCGGTGCTACGCCGCCGACAAGTCATTCAACTCGACGGCCACCTGGAGCATCTACTGCAAGGACGCGCACGGCAGCAGCGGCGGCCTGCAGGCTGGGCTGGGCGCCGACGGCCACGCCTCCGCCACGCCGGCGCCCCTGGGCAAGGTAGGCTACTGGCGAGGCGGGAGCCGGGCATGACGTCACGACAGACCGCGTGTTGTTGTGTGGCATGTGTACGTAGGCGTGCGCGCTGCGGACCGGGCTGCATCCGGATGGACACAATGCGTCATGAGGCGGTACTCTTTGACAACCTGACGCCGGACGGGAGGCGGCCAGAGGCGGCAAAATGCGTATGTTTTTGCGCGCCTGTTGGCGGCACTGTGGAAGCGGATGCGAGCGCCCACATTACGCGCCACAGCGGCAACGTTAAAAAAAAAAGTATCGGCGTTGTTCTGGTGGCGACACCACTTTTCCCCTTTCCCACCCACCGGATGCGCCCGGACGCCGTCGCCGCACCCTTTCCAAAGAATGTGAATAGAAGTGCTTTGGTTGTGACCCCCTCCCTACATAACCTAAAAGCGGTTGCACTACTTTACTGACTGATAGCGGCAGCTCCTTTTATGGTTAGTTCGTGGAACAAAAATACCCTTCAGATACCTGTGCCTGTCTGGAGGTTTCAAATGAGGCTGATGGAAACGGAAGTTTAAGAACTGAAACACTTCCAGATGCACCGGAAACTCTCGAGGGCTGGTATAAGAAACTTAAATGGCGTTTTGAGTGAATCTGAAGGTCATTTGTACATATTTGGAGTGCTCCTTGGGCGTCGATATATTTCTCATGCCTGCCCTCGCGAGCTTCCGGCCGTGTTTTTGTTCTCCAGCTTCCGCTTCTGAACCTCGCTGGAAACCTCTATTGCAAGGGCTGCCGGTAGCTGCAGCCGGTCGGTGTGTTTTCGTTGTTGTTGTTGTTTTTTCGAATGTTGTTGTTGTTGTTGGCTTGTTGAGCGCCCAAACACCCCGGCGTGCTCTTGTTTGCTTTCCTCGCTGACGATGATGACTCCAAGTTATTGGGCGAAACGAATCGCATGGGGGCTCGCTCAAAGAGGACAAAGTTATTTGCGTTTGTCGAACACACATCATTTGTCGGTGCGTGTTCATATACATCCAATAAAATCCGGACCCGTCAGCGTCACCGTCTAATCGTGCGCCGATTCGCAGAAGCGGGAGGGGGGAGTGTCTGATTCGATCGACCCATTTAAACGACTCTGTTTGGATACGGTCGTGATTCACTTTCCCACGGACCTCACTGTAAATAATAACAAAGTCACGCCCGTTTTTCTTTTCTTTTATTTTGTCTTTCTTCAACCCTTCGAGTTGATTTTTTGTTTTGCTCCTTTTGTGAAAGTGCGGCATGCTGGCGTGATGGCCATTCTACGAGCCCACACGTGTTCCCTGAGTCATCCATGCGTATGCCACGCGTGCGTCACGCGTGTGCCACACGCCTGGCACGTGCCGCATCCATATGTGTAGCTGCTTGCGCTGAGCGCCGTCGGGTTTCATGCGATGGAAGCAGGGCATGCAGGGCATGTGCGCACTAAGAGAAAATTCTTTGGCCACTACCGCTAAATTTTGACAGCTAAATGATTTTTAGCTGTTGAAACTTTTTCAATTTATTTTTTATTTGTAACTGTTATCAGACGCATAAAATTGTATCTAGAAACGTCAAAAAATGGCGTAGCTGTCAAAATGTAGTGGCAGAGCCTTAAATTGTTCCAATGATGTCCCTATGCTAGTGCGGGCTGGGCTGGCTGTGTCTTTGGCTGTTGTGTGTTGTGTGCTGTTTGTTAGCTATGTGTGTGTGACAGTAGTTGCATGCGCTCAGTGGGCGCTCCCCGCACAGTCTCTGATGATCCAGGTGGCCAAGAAGGCCAGCGTCCTGAAGCGGCGCAACACCAAGCAGCGTATGGACTCGCAGCGCGGCGGGGGAGCCGCGGACCGCGGAGACCGCGGGGACCGCGGGGACGCCGCCCAGCACTCGCCCGGCGGCACCCCGGCCAACACGGCCACCGCCGACGCCAGGGTGACGGCGGCCACCACGCCCGCCACGCCCGCCACCACCAACTCCACCGTGCTGGTGGGCACCCCCCGCGGTACCCCCCGCGGCACACCCACCACCGCCGACGCCCCCACCCGCCGGGATAGCGAGGGTGACGTCGTGTTCTACATCGACGACGCCTCCAAAGCAGGTGGGTGCCCGACGTCCACGTGATGCCTGGACAGCTGAGGCTGGCTGAGGCCGCGGCCAGGCTACGGCTGTCATGTCCTCTGTCCGCCGCAGCCACCAGCGATACCGCGATCCCGGCCCCGATAGCCATGTCTTTAGACAGGTAATTTACGTTTGGAATGGCTCCGGGGGACAAAGAGAGAGAGAAAAGGGAGGGGGGGGGGGTGCAGAGTCCATCGGGGAGGGGAGGGGGAGCTGCACACGGCCATGGTAGTGCCAAGCCTACCCAAGCCGAGCCAACAACGACGCTATCGATTCCGTCCGCGCAGCACAGAGTCCGTCGTCGTCACTCGGCGAGAAAAACGGACGGGCGGAACGGGACGGGGCGGGGAACGCAGCAAACAGGAAGCGGGAGTAGTCAAGAGCGGGGCGGGGCCGCCGTGTTCGGAATCCATTTCATCCCCCACCCCTACTTTTAACAAATTCCGTGAGCAAACCGAAGAGCAGAGCGGACGGATCGCCCAGCCAGGCGCTGGGAGGGCCGCGCCCTGGGCCAACATTCCTTCCTGTGCTGTGCACGTCCAGTATGAGCTGCTACCTGTGTGCCTGCGATCCCCGAGGGTTCAGCGCCTGTCTCGTACCAGGGGGTGGCAACAGCGTCAAAGCGCCTCGTTCCATGCGGTAGCGAGCAGAAATTTTACTCAAATAGTTCGCATTATATCAATGAGACCAGGTGTGCTTTAGACCTGCAATTGAGATATTAGCACAGGTTATGCCTTGGAAGTTGCTAATATGCATAGATATATGAGTTTTCACTGACCTTTCAGAGTTATACGGGTCGTAAATCTTGTCTACGATTTTGCGTTTTCACAGAGATTTGCCATTTGGGACGAAGTTTCGACCATATTACGCAGTTAACTAGAAATATAAGTATCCCACAGGATGTAAAACGTACTCCTCTATCGAATGAAACCAACCCGGAGCGAATCGGTTCATTAGTTTCGACGATAATTTGAATATATTAGAGCGCTACCGCATGGAACCAGGCCCTCTCACGTGCTTGCTACCCCCTGCTCGTACGTTCATACGAATTTCCGAATCTTCCGTACCGTACTCACCTTTGTGTGTGTGTGTGTGTGTGTGTGTGTGTGTGTGTGTGTGTTTGGCAGAGTGATCGCGAGGTTTAACCCAGTTGATTAACTTCCGGTTTGTGTGCGCAGGGACGCCGAGCAGCATGGCCAAGGAGGGCCGCATGTTCCCCAGCCAGACCAGCTCGGTCACGGAGGCGGCCTCGGACGAGATGGACTGCGACATGATGGAGGAGCCGCAGCGGGTTACGCTGTCAGTATCACTTTTTATAAGGCAGTATCACTATGCGACTGGCTTTTACTAGTGTTAGGTTAGGTATTTGTTTAAATAGGTAAGGTTAGGTTGCTTAGAATGTTTTAAATAGGGAAAGGGGCATTCTCAAACGGATTTTTTTTTTTGGTCCTCACAATGCTCGGTTTATGTCGTGCTGACGGTCTGCTTGAGGGCAGGTTGACGGAGGCCCACCGGAACGCCATCCGGGCCATCAGGAAGATCAAGTACTTCGTGGCGCGGCGCAAGTTCCAGCAGGCCAGGAAACCGTACGACGTCCGGGACGTGATCGAGCAGTACAGCCAGGGCCACCTCAACATGATGGTCCGCATCAAGGTGAGAGAATTAGACGGGGCGGGGCTGGGAAGGCTTCGGCGGGGGGGGGGGGGGGGACAGCATGAGCCTCGGCCACGCACTCAGAAAACCGTTTCCTCCATTCAAAGACGCCGCCCTTCGTGGGGTAACAATAAAATAGTTTATTTAATTTTAAGGAATTTTCTTTCATACAATAGAAAATTTACCTTACATCAAAAGCGCCTCCCTCGATTCAAGGGAAAAATTACCTTGATCCTAAGTTTCTTTGAATCAAGAAACCGATTTTCTGGGTGCGGACTGTGCTGGACCCACCGGCACGCGCCTGGCGTGCGCCCCCTAACACGCACACACACACACACACGCGCACACGCACAGTTTACGCTGTTCCGCCACTTTACGCTGCGAGTAAGCGGTGCCTCGTTTACGACATTGGAGGTGCCGAGCACCGCTCACGCCCCGCGCCGCCCCGCGCCGCCCACCCCCGGCCAGCGCCTTGCCAGTGCGCACATCGATCCCAAGGTCGCCGCCGACTGACCTGCACAGGCGGCCCGCGGCACGACGGGGCGCCCCGCCGGGGGTCACCGGTCACCGCAAGGCACCGGGCGCCACCGGGCGGCTGGGGGGGCGCGGCACCGCGGCGGGTGCTGACGTGCTGACACGGCTGGCGGAGCTGAACTTGCCACTCCCGAGCAGCAGGCCTGCCTGGCGCAGCCTGGCGCCTGCAGGGCTACGGGTAGGCCAGCCCGCACGACACGCGTGCGCGGCCGAGCGAGGCTTTGCATACCCGGCACGGCGCTGATTGTCCCTATTTTCCTGCTTCCAGGAGCTGCAACGCCGTCTGGACCAAACGCTGGGCAAGCCTGGCAGCTACCTGGGCGGCTTCGACAGAGCAGGCAACCTCAAGGCCATGACCATCGGCGCGAGGCTGTTCCGGCTGGAGCAGCAGGTGCGCCCCGTGCGAGCTGTGCGAGCGGTGTGCTCTCTCCGTGTGTCTCACCTGCACACTTCTCCTGTCGCAGGTGATGGGCATGGAGAAGAAGACTGACTCGATCCTCAGTATTGTGCAGCTGCTGGCTCAGAAGAACGCCATCCCGCTGCCGGCCCCCAGGTCTCCTACACCCCGTGAAGAGTTGGACCGCCTCAGCTAAGGGGAAGAGCAGGGCGGGGCGCGGGGAATTCGTCATCCATGTCGCAATATTCTATTCTTCCGATGATCTCAACGTTTTATTTTTAAAATGTGCAATTTTTTGCCTTATCTCGAAAAAGTACATCATCGTCGATGTCACGTGCACTCTTAATGTTTAACGAGCAACTACGATTATCAGCATCACAGACGTTACCGCCATACCTAAAGCTATAACGGAAGAGAAGCCTTCATACTAATCCATGACGTGTAACCTTCCTTGTGCTCAAATGACTTACCAACAATACAGAAACAAGAGAATTCTCGAGTAGAATAAGTCTCTGCAATAGTGCGAATGCGAAATGTCTTGCATTATGCACATTTTTTTTACAAAGTATTAGAAAATAAGAAAAAAGCCTGAAAATTAAGCGTGGGCTACCGGCGACATTGGGAAGTGCGTCTTCTCTCATCGTGAAGGACAAGACGCAGACATGATCTAATCCAGTTTAACAAATATTTGTAAACTATCCTATCGCCAACTGTCCTAAGCTTCGATTCCTCTATATTCCATATTTTCTGTAACGTGACTGTGGTAGAAGCGTGTCTTCTAAAACATCACAAAACGACACGACACTAGTATTTATATGTATCTCCTTGTTAAATTGAGAACATTGTCTCTGTGATCTTCTCAATGAATACATTCCAGACATTATATAAATGATCACAAATATTCACACGTGTAGTTTAGCGCAAACAATCACAATAGGACCAGCTCTATTTAGATATTTTTTGTAAAACCAATTAATTTAGTCGTTCTTATGATACTCTGAAAACTTCTTCCATTAGATTTTAAATACTATCAGAAATTATACAAAAGAATAAATCTGCGATACGTGGAAAGAGAGCTGGGTAGATAGGACCACATAGCATACGTCTCGTTTTTATTGAGATATCAACGTCACTGTTTGTCTTTTTAAATTTATCTGATTAGATAAACCAAATGAAATTAGCTTAGTGTGATGTGCCTTTACACCTCAAAATGAGCACACTTGTAGGTATTTCATACTTTTTAATGTTTGTTAATTAGCACCAAATTATTTGGGAGTTGAGCCTTGTGAATGTATTTCATTCACTGTCTTCTTGCTCTTTGAACGGCGGGCGCCCGATGACGAGATTTTCCAATAATAGCGCTGTACCTTTTGTCTTCGGACCTTCTTAACAGTAAGGAAGAGTTAAACTATCGACTGACTATTCTTTGTAAGTTTTTGCTTCTTTGTTGTTAGTCGTACTTCTGTGAGTTCGCTTTCTTTCGTGACATACATCGTAGATAATGCGGAATGCCCAGAATAACTGCAAAGCTCGCGCGAACCGACATCACTGACCACTTGGGTCAGCAAGACATGGTTAGGAGCCGTTCATAAATCATGTGTAGCGTCGACGCGTGCTTGAAATGATCGAATTTTGATGCGTGAAGCCTGTGAGAACCCGTCTGTGGATATCGAACCTAGACGTGACCCCCCCCCCCCCCTCCCACAGGAACTCCAAAAAAAGGGAGGAAAACACAGGGAAACTGCCACGTCTTGACGTATGGTTTGCGAACGTTACCTAAGAAAGAACTGTGGTTAACCGGGATATTAAAACATAAAGAAGGACTAGCTGTATCCTTATCAAAGAAAGAGATTTTTTCAAATGGTATGACAACATGTAATAGGTATTGTAGTTGTGTTTGGGATCAAATTATGAACATCTTTGTTCGCCGATGGACCACCATTTGTTTGTATCAATCTTAAAGTGGTTTTTGTACAACGACTAACTATATGATTAATCTACGTGTATTCAGATTGGCTGGGACCTGGTCTGGATTTCTCTTGTGTAGCGAAGAACCGCCTTAGTGACACATTTGAAAGCAAGCGCTCAGGGGATGCAGGATACCTGTATTCTTTAAGCGCTATTCTTAGAGTTATCCGGACATGACGTTTCCTGTTTCATACAGAAACACCAAAGTTTCGTATCGGGCGGGCGTCCTGTTGTTCATTTAACGTTATAACTGACGATGTTTTAGCACTCAACATTTAATTTATCTTACACATCATGCACTCGCAATCATTGACTTCTTTTCAAGAGGCCTGCCTCACAAACATGAAATCTTAGTTATCGTGATGTTTTTATAAAGAACATAGTTTATCTTCATAATATTTTCTTACGCACTGGAGGCTGAGCAATTATATTCTTACACAGATCTTGTACATATCAAACTTTCATTTTCCTATCATCATCTTCTATCACTATTGTATTGTAGAGTAAGCAAAATAAGGGGAGTCTCCTCAGAATGTTTCGTCAATAATGATTCGAACCAATTTTAATGGTGAGCAATAAGTTTCTTAGTGTTCTGTCGGATGAGGGCTCAATATGACGACCCAATAAATTTTATTCGCCGATTATGGCTTAGTGGGATGGTTTCGGTACCTGCTTGCCGGCCAGGGTCTGTTTGCGGTTATTTGACTTCAAATCCTCGGTAGAAACATTCGGTGCTGCCTACTTTACATATGCTTTCGCACTTCGACTGGTTCCTTCCTAGATAATTGTTGACGGGAGTTTGCTCAAATACCGTTCAGAAGGCACAAGAGCCGACACTAAGTTTGTACCGAAATTTAAACAATATTGTAGCAAAGCGTATGCTTAGGTATGTAGATTAAAAAATAACCCTTCGTATAACTTTGTTTGTTGTCAGTCTTACTATGCAGGGTTCTTTCTTGGAGTTGTCCAATTTTCATGCTTCTGTGATCTGTGCACAATAATTATATTTCCCTAGCCAATCAGGCTTAGATCTCTTTCCTAATTGAACTCTCTAATTGAATTTTCACTCTCCTAACGGAGTGCATTTCTGAAACCACACAAAACGTTCACTTTCGTGGTGCGCAACTGCATTTTAATCAGGATCCACGCAAATAATTCAGTTTCGTTATGATTTACTTCTGGACTGCTTATCGCTGCAAATGGTCTAGCTTTTCAGTTTCGCCTCTCCGCATAAAATCCTGTATGAAAGTTGTTAGAACGTTTTCGGAACAAGTAAGGAGCTTTCAGGATTATTACCTGTGATTTGCATCTGTTATTAATCGCTTTCCAAAACGCATTGCAATTTTGTTCTTTTATTTTTGCTGAGATCGCTCAAAGCATTGTAATATATGTAAAAATACGAGCAAGACCATGCACAAAGACGCTGATGTCTGCAGATATTTTCGTATAGATCCGTTAACAAGGTCGAATTGAAGTAAAACTTATCTTTAGTTTGAAGTGCGTCCTATATTGCATGGTTTTGCCCTTATCAGTATCGTACTAATTACTGTGCAGTGTAGACGGCCTAGCCTTCCGACACAGTAGAGTGGCTGGAAGCCATGCAAATGACGCTATCACACCCTCTAGAGTCAGTATTTGAAACAAGACACTCCAAAACAGGACTGAAATAGTTTCGAGAACATGCCCTGCGTCAATTTGACTAAGTATTGAGTTGATTAGGCTAAACCGGCTCTAGAGAGTGTGATTTCCTGACGTTGGTCATTTCTTGGCAGCACTCACCCTACAGTAGGTATTGATTTGTGTCTAAAACCAGCCCCGGTTTACGGCACCCTGTGATCGTTGAATCTCGTTCTGTGATATATATTTGTTCTAGTTTTCTGTAATTTTGTAATCATGGATAAAACACGGGCATTTTTGGGGGAGGTGATTCTTTTATGAGCGGTCAAAAGTGGGAGGGACTTGGTAAAGTGACTTTTTACAATAACTTTCTGTAAGTCTCCTGGTAGAAACTGTCACCCTCCACTGATGAGTTGAAATGATTAGTTCCATCCTTCATTCTCCTCGGAGGAATACATGGTGACGTCATGTCAAAGTTCCATTCGTCCATTTGTCCGCGTAAAGGATTCCCTTCCGCAGTAAGATATGCAGATCCGTGCCAGTTTCGCCCTTTGCCTTTAGGGTGAATGTGCGTGAGCGAAATGCTGCAGGTAAAACAACGCACCCTAGATCTGGTATATGTGAACCTACGGTCAATGCGTGAGCCTCAATGCTGGATTCAAATCAAACTGGGCTCCGACTGTCTGGGTTTACAGACCTGCTCTGGGGGTGCTGTTTTCTCGACTTGCTCCATTTTCTTGACTGCACCCACCATACATTCATTTCTTTCGCTGCTCATCTTGTGCTACTTTATCTATCCTCTATTCTCCACTTTTTGGGGACAACTCCGGGCGCGGGGCACAGCCAGTGCATAGCCAGTCCCTACGCCAGCGTCCATGATTGGCATTCAGTCATTAGCCTCTTGAGGAAACGTCATCAACTTCGCATGGACCCGTGTAAAGTTATCAAACCCTGTATGAGTTCTTTCCGCGAAACCACTGTCTAAAACTGTCAGAATTTTCCTCATGAATTCACTTCAGAGATTCCACCCAGAATGATTGGGAATATTGTGGCAACTAAACTACTCTTAAGCAATATATTGTACAGTACCCATAGTCAATATACATATATATATATATATATAAATAAAAAATTATACAAACAATATCTTATGTGAAAAAGTGTGCCCCTTATGGCAAAATGCAGTGCAATAAAAGTTATTTAAACTTTAGAAAAAAAAAGTACCCTGGCGGCATTCATTAATTCTTTCCCTCTCCGCCAGCTGGACTAGATAGTAGTGTCATCGGTCAAACCAAACTTGCCAGTGGCAGGTTTCTTCCCCGCAGTTGGCGCTGTTGTGGGTTTACTTGTCGCTTTGCCCGTCGTCGTGGTCGTGGGGGAGGTTGTTGAGCTGACGGCGGCCGCCCCGGGCTGCTTGGAGGACGCCGTCGTGGTCGTTGTGACGGGGGTTTTGGCGGGGGGCTTGGAGGGGGGCTTGACGCTGGTGACCGCCGCAGGCGGGGGCCGCGGGACCGGTAGTGGAGGCACAGTCGTCACCGAGGCCGTCGCTGAGGTTGTCATTGAGGTCGTCGGCGTGGTGGTGATGTTGCTTTGCTCAGAAGGTTCCTCGCGCGGTGGCGGTGAGGACGACACGGTCTGCTGCTGCTGCTGCTGCTGCTGCTGCTGCTGCTGCTGCTGCTGCTGCTGCTGCTGCTGCTGCTGCTGCTGCTGCTGCTGCTGCTGCTGGTGCACCACACAGTTCCCGGTCTGGTGATGGTGCTGGTGTGTGAGGTCGACCTGCTCCGCGTCCACATTGCCCAGGGATGAGGGGTACGGCCACGGCTTGGGTCCCCATGCCGGCCTGCTGCCTCCGACCGCCGCTGTCGACAGGGATAGTCGCTGCTAGAGCAGATACCGAGCCGACGTAGCGCACGGAGAAAAAAGATTAGTGATCGCAACTAACTTTTCAGTTAATTTACAGACAAGCAGTAAATTTCGGTTCTTAGAATTGGAGTTTCGCTGGGGAAACTGTTTGTTGGTTGAAGCAGCGAAAAATCAGTTGCTTCAACGAAAAGTTACCTGCTCCAACGAAGAAGTTCGTTTGCAGATGCAAACTTGAAGCGACTAACTTTTCTTTGATACAACCAATAAACAGTTCCTGAAACAAAATTTCAGTTCTCAGAACCAAATTTTGTCTAGAAATCAACAGAACAATTAGTGGCGGACACTAATAATTTTTTTCTCCGTGCCGGCTCGGCTTGGCGCGATGAGAACGCTGCCCTGTCCTACCCCCAGCTGATCCCGTGCCCGCGGCCCACTGCTGGCCCCAGCTGACGGGGCTGGACGGCGGCTGCAGGCTGTCCGCGAGGCCGGCCCCGGGCGGCGTCCCGGACGGCGTCACCGTCACCCGCAGTGTGAACGTGGCCGAGACGGGCAGCGCCGTCGACACCACGGCCACGTTGGACCGGGTGTGGACCTCGGCGCTGGTCTGAGTGGGGGCTCGCAGGCTGCAGGAAGACGACAAACGCGGGTTCGAGTACCAATCACCGGGACATGAAGGGCAGAGTGCCCAGCCCAAACCAGCCCGCGGTACCCACCTGCACACGGCCTGCAGCTCCGCGTCCCGCGTTTGGGCGTACAAGTGCACGGCCCCGCCCGCGGCCGAGCTCCCCCAGGCTCCCATGGTGACGGCGGCGGACACGTTGAAGCCGGGCGGGGCCACCAGGGTCCACAGGCATCCTGGGTGAGGGCGGGGTTGGACAGCATTGATTGAAAATTTTAAAAAATCTGATCTTTTTTTATCCAATTTTTGCTGACATTTCCTAACTTTTTTTTGGTTTGTCTGTTATTTTGAGGGTGAACATTGATTTTCAGTTAATGTTTTTGTGAGTGAGGTACCCATTGGCCACCACGACTCTTACTGGAGGTGCCGTCGGTGGGGTCCCAGGCGGACGATGGCAGGGGGTCCGGGGAGTACAGCAGCTCGACGGGCCCGGAGCCGCCTCGGGAGCCACCCCCCGGCCGGGGAAGCTGGATGGTGGCGTAGCACGGCGGCGCGGGTGCCGGCGGCGAGGACGGCGGCGACAGGGTCTCGGACAAGCCGACGGCGGCGGCGGCGGGTTTCACGGTGAGAGGCTGACTGGGCCGGAACGGCCGCGGCTGCTTCTGCGGCGGCGGCCGCGTGTCCATCCTGTCCCACTCTTGGAGGCGCTCTGGGGAGGTGGCCAGAGGGGAACCGGTATCACGCACTTGCCAGTATGAGAAATTTACCACGCAGCCGCTGAGCAGGTGCACCGACCTGGGTAGGGCCCCGACAGCGGACGCCAGTCTGAGTAGTTGCAGAGGAGCGCGGCGAGCGCGGGGCTGGGGGCGGGGGCCGCCGGCAGAGGGGTCGGGGGCGGCGTGCTTGGGGGCGTTGACGCGGACAGCGGCTCCTCCGCCCTCCAGCCCCCGGCCGGAGCTGTTGCCAGGGGGCGGCCGCCAGCGATGAGGTTGTCCCACAGGCCGTCTGCCGAGTCCCAGCGGTCCCAGCCGGCCACGGGCTGCCAGGGCCACCGGGACTGACCGTCGGGGGCCAGCGACAGCAAGGCCAGCGCCGCCAACGCCATCGGCACAGTAGACCTCCGGGGAGGAGACGAGAACAGACGGTAGAGCGTTAGCTCACAACACACCTCACCCGGTCCGGCCACACCCTCAGCCTCAGGCTCCCTCTGCCTCAGGCCCCAGGGGTGCATCACATGGTAAAGTCACTGTTCACCATGTTTAGTCAAGTCCCTTCCCAATCATACCATTCACCAAACATCGAAATGCTTCCGATATTCCAATTTGGAAGGTGGAGTCAAAAGTTGAACCCGGGACACTGCGCGTGAGAGAGCAGTGCTTTAACCGCTACGGCTAACGTACCACGATACTCATCGACCGAAGTTTCCGAGAGGTGTAACACATGGTGCAGTCACTGAACACCCAACGGAACATAGTCTCATGTTCAGTCACTTCCAGTCCCTACCAAGTCATTCCAGTCACCAGACACCAAAATGATTCCAAAGACAAAATTCGCGAGAAAAAAAAAAGCCTTATGTCATGTTTGACCGCTGGGAACAAAACCTATGTCGTCCCGGCTCCCGCCAGGACCCCTGCCTTCAACTTCGGTGATCTTACGAGAACCGGTGCATTACGGCTGCTAGTTGGCCCCGGGACACAGCACTAGAACCCGCTACCCGGCTGGCGCCGGACGGATCTCCCGGCAACCCCTAGCCCGCGCTACTGCGCGAGGACCCCTCCGCTTAACCACGGCCTCCGGGACTCCATAATACTGTAGTGCCCTTCAACCGCAGTCTGGTTTGGACCCATAAACCATGGGAGTCCGCCCCTGCGAAGATTTGGGGGACATAGGTTCCCTTCGTACACGGCCGAAGCCGCTGTACTCTACTCGCTACGTACCGAGTAGCGGCATGTCCGCACCTGCCAGATTCAGAGAGAGGAAGACAGAAGCTTCGAACCCTAGAAGCTCCCGTACATCCCCCGAGTCTCCCCCCGGGATTGCTCCCGAGGCACAGAACGTGACGGAAAATGTCGAGCCTCGCTTAGTCTCTTTCAGTAATTCCGTCCACTCTCTCTCTCCGGTCATTTGGTATTGCAGTCACTGTACAAAATGTTCACGATCGGTGTGGCCGTCGCTCAGGCCAGGCCCTACCTGCCGCGATCCATGGCACTGCACTTGGAGCTCACTTGGAGCTCACTGCAGCTCGACGAGCTCGTCCTGTCCCGCTGTCACTCGCGGCGGGCTGGGACTTCCCCTTCCCCACCCCTTCCCCACCCCTTCCCCACCCCTCTCCCACCTACAGGTATCGCCTGTATCGCCTCGCCCAGCCGCAGACAGGTGCAGACAGATGCGGGTCGCGACAAGCGCAGGGAAAGCGTGCCGCGTGGCGCACGCGTGCCGCACACGTGCCCACGCCTGTGCGTGCGAGCTGCGATGCGCACCGCATTACGAGTGAAAGTTAAGGCAGTCTGCAGATAAGGCCGCATGGTGCACCGCCATGTTGAAATGCAATACACCTGCAACCTGCAGGCGCAGGGATCTGTAAAGTTAGGGACGCGGACGCGCGTATATGAGCGTGCGTGCAAGACATGAAGTGTAGTTTGGGCTGCCTACCTTCAGGGCGTGGATTTGTTTATCGGCTTTTCCGGGGTCATGGGTGTCATGAGGGACCAATTTCATGACGAAACTATGTCGAGGGGTCGGTCCGTCCGAACACACTGCGCCTGAAAAAAAAAAAAGAATCGTCTAAATTGTGTTCCGGATTTTGATTAAATTGATATAGGCCGATGGGGAGGTCAAAAAAAGTATGGGTGCACAGTTGCTCAGAAGCGGGCGCGGTTTTGTCGTATGAGGCGCTAGACATTGTAGTTTGGGCTGCCTACCTTCCAGGAGCGTGACCAGGATTTTCGTATAGGAGGGGTATATGTCGCGCTTTTTTCCTACTTACAGGCTGATTGCCACGCGGGTCGCCTGAACTCAGAGTGTGTCCCTCATGGAGCTCTTTTGATCCATGCAATCAATGAATACCCTCCCTTTTTTTTGTGATGACGTGAAGACAACATACTTTCATAGACAGTCCCAAAGGCATGAGGAATGACGAAAAAATACAGAGAAGTCATGGTTTCACATATTTATTCTATCCAATGTTGACCAAAGTACACAGAGAGAAAACAGAAATGAATGCCACAAATCAGACATGTCATTAAAAAGGAAACTGAAAAGTATTATCACACTGTCATACTTCTGAAAAGAACGCACCCTAGTGTGTTGAATATACACCACATAGTCAAAGAATATTTGTCCTTCAGCAGTATTAAGAAAGTATTAAGCAGAGAAAAAAACGAAAGTCACATAGTTGTGGTTTTCAACACCACCTTAATTAAAGAAATGTATGAATTGCTGGTGAAAACTATGCTGATATTGTGCGGTAATACATCGCGAGGTAATACATCGCATTGTACAGTTGTGCTAAATATAATACCATCTGAAAATTCACTTACAACCCTCATTAGGACATCAATGAATATCCTGATTAAACACTGTTCCTTTCAAACATTATTCAAGCAGCAGAAAAGTGACATGTCAATTCAAGTGCAAGCATTAAATATGTACTTGCAAGTTTAATTTAATTCAGGACTGAAAAATTTGGCCATGTCCCATACCTCCAAACCCACAACTCCCCGATTAAACAGCTTGATAAAATTGCTGATAAGGTGATTTTTAGATCAGAATATTAGAGGGCATTTTAAAAGACCACAAAAGTTAGTTCAATAAATTTCTATTGCTAAATTTTTTTTTATAAAAGAAATACAAGCCTTGATGTGGGCAGTGAAATTAAGATGGATTAGTCAAGTAATTCTCTAACAACTTCAACCATAGACATACAAGTTACATTGACTATTTCATGGAAGGAATTTTTTGAGAGAAAACATGCAAAATTGACCGAAGTGAGCAGACTGTATTCGAAAAATTAACAACTTTGAAAGGGTCCCACAAGTACAAGATGTACACGAGGATATAACAGACTTTGCAGCATGGCAGTAACTTTCCACAAAGCCTATTCATTTATTTGACACAAACACACTGAGAGCAGTGCTCCATTATGGGGCCTATATGAGGCTTTTTTATTGCTTTACAAAATACTATTTTAAAAACCATGCATGAAGTCTTCTTGATTAAAATTTTGAACAGATTTTGGCAGTGACCGTGATAGTTGGTACATGGATAGAACACAATATACACATAACACAATAAATTTCTCAACTGTGTTGAAAATATTTTCAAAAAGAACATAGCTTTGAGTGAAAGCTGTTTTCTAAGAAGACGAACATGTAAACTAGCTACAGTGGAAACTGCAGAGTTGCTAACACTAAATAAAACTTCAGGTTTTAACACTTTCTATGGGCTGGTAGACACTGCTGACTCCCAGATACATAAATTGGCCTTAATAAAAAGGAACATGTCAAATAGAGAAACGTTCTTTCTTTTTGCAGAAAGATCAAGAAATCTTCATATACATTGGCATGGAATAGCTCAGTCTACGTACAATTTACAATAATGAATGTGCGATTCATATTTATCACAATTTACTGTACGCGACTTCATAAGAATGTAGAAAAGGAAGATTAGTTTGTAAATTGGTACAAGATGTGTGAAATGAATAGGTACATATGCAGTATAGCAAAATTTCCAATGAAGAAAATTCAAATCCAATTACAAAGGGCAGAGTCCACTGAAGGTTTCAACATGACATCATGGATATAAACTTCAATGACTTACTAAGCACAAACGGTTATCACATTCATTTCCACAATGACTGAATAAATGAAAAACTTTACTGCCATTTCATCACACACACAGCAGAAACCATAACATCATAGAAACATGACAAACATATTTTTCTAGGATCATACATAAAAGAAAACAGAATTTCCAAGGATTTGGAAGGTTATAACTTGTGCACTGTCACACTTATCACACAACAACCATTTAAATTCATTCACTTTAAACAATAAAATAAAGTCGAGTAAAAATGGTGAACTACTTATGCCTCATTGTCTAACTCACTCAAATCATACAGAAGACAACTCATAGTAAAGAATGAATTTGGTATCTCACATAAGGGGGAAAATTATGTACAAATGAACAGCAATACATCTAAAAGTACTGAATGGTTTGTTCTACATCTTACAGCTTCAAGCAAGACGCTAATATATAATGCAACTTACGCTACCGAATAAAGTAAACTCTAACGGCAATATGATTCTTTTTACATATCATGATGATGCTCCTGCTGCAAAGGTTAAAATGTCAAGAAAACACTATCAAATGTCTTATAAGATAAAAGCTAACAATAAATTTATCATGGTTTTCTGAGAGAAAAAGATGCATCCTTGTTATAACGTTAACAGTAAAAAAAAAAAGAGAGTAGTAAAAACATATATGCTGATAAGCCAACAAGGCAAGAGATACATGATTGAAGAAAGTTAAAAAACAAACAAAAAAGACAGTACAAAACACATTTAGGATAAATTAAAAGTGAAACAAAACAGGAGGAAACAAATCTGGAAGGCTTTAATTAATAAAACGCATCAGCAGACACATGCCAGGCCAGCCAACCTCCCTTATGCTAAATGCATTTCATACAGTAGTAATACTGGCAGATGCCAATAGCACAATGCATAGTGCTGACTGATATATTTACAAAAATACCAGGGGAAATTTCCAGATACCCTCAAAACACAGGCTTAGCTATTCAGTTTTGAATGCAAAACTTGATAGCATCAACAAACTTTACACAAACCAGAAATTGGTTAGCGCCTCAAAACCTAATTATGACCTGATTTAGTTAAGAGAAAAGGAAATCCCCAAACTGCAAATTCACATAATCAGTTCTGTTCATAAATGCATCATACGGCAACAAGCAATCAAAAACACAATCTCTGGTGATACTAATCAGTCCAAAACATGATAAAAAAAGCTTGCAAAGGCCACATTAAAAAAAAATGACACACAGCTAAAGAAAGAGAAAAGAAAGCATCACTCAGATATTCTTTCCACACTTCAGTCTCTTCATCAATTTTTGTGGGAACAGTAATACCAAAGTGAAAGTGGCATAATATGTCTTAAAATAAATTAAAAGACAGTAATCAACTACTAAGAGTGAGCAATATGTGTTGGTTATTCACTACACGTAAGTGTGATGTGCTGTTGGAAGTCCAGCGCAACAAGACTTCACAAGCATCTTCAGCACCACTTGGGTGCTACTTGGTTGGGAAAAATTCATCCGTGTTACATTAAATTAATGAGTCCACCAGATTGCAAGTTGCCCACCTATCCCCTGCCCCTGCCCAATCTCAGATGCCTTCTTGACCGTCTATGGCACTGACCTGGAAAAAAATAAGACAGACTTGTTATGAAATAAATCAAATTAGTATGTAAAATCAAGAGATAACGGTAATTTACTGCTTTCATCAACGCACCATTTAACCAGGCAAGGTGCCATGAGGCACCCTCAGAGAGTGAGGCCAGTCGGGGAGGTGGGCGCGGTCTCAGTACGCGGACGCTTCCTTGTACTCAGAGCCCTCCATGGTGAAGAAGTCTTCCAGCTTCCACTGAAGAGTCTCGAATGTTGGCCGCTTCATGGGGTCTTTGTGCCAACACTCTAGCATGATGTCATACAAGGTACTTGGACAGTTGTTGGGACAGGGCATTCGGTAACCATGTTCAACCTGGTGCAGCACCTCCGCGTTTGTCATACCTACAGGGGGAGAAGAGATGTGTAATGATGGGTCTTGAAAACAAATATCTTTCAATTGGATTGTTGTTTCACGGTTATTAAATATTACCTGGATAAGGTATGCGTCCATATGTGACAAGTTCAGTCAGAAGAATACCGAAACTCCACACATCAGACTTAATAGAAAATTTGCTATAATTAGCAGCCTCTGGGGCAGTCCACTTTATTGGGAAACGTGCACCCACACGAGCTTCATATTCATCCTCCTGCAAAATAACAATGGTAATGAAATTGACATACCAATAACACCTCTATATTTGAAACATACTTTCAACAAATATTACCTTGATGAGACGAGCCAAACCAAAGTCAGCGATTTTGACAATATTGCCATCTCCAACTAAAACATTTCTTGCTGCCAAGTCACGGTGAATATAATTTTGAGATTCCAAATATGCCATGCCTGCTGCTATTTGGGCAGACATATCTATCAACTGTGGAAGTTTCAACGCACGGCCTTTGCCTGAACAAGAACAAAGAAGTAAGTACATGTTGAAATATACAAACCAAATTGGTCAAAGATATTTACATATTTACAGCCATAATGTTCCGAATACCAATGCTAACCTTGAAGGTAATCCAACAGGCTTCCATTTTTCATTAACTCTGTAATGATGTAAATTGGTTCTTCCATAGTACAAACAGCATACAATTGAATAAGTTTTGTATGCCGTAACTTCTTCATGATCTGAGCTTCAGCAAGGAAATCCTTTGGATCCATAGTGCCTAGAAAGAAATAAAAAATTTAATATATAATAACAATAACAATAACCAATAATAATTTTCCATGAACATCACACGGTAATAGATTTCCCCCATAGTACAAAACTTACCTGGTTTCAAAGTCTTGATAGCTACAGGAGTTGTGTTGTTCCACAATCCTTCCCAAACCTCTCCAAACTGTCCATGGCCAAGTTTGCGGACAAACTTCAAAGAATTGCGATCTATTTCCCACTGATCACGGGTTGAGTGCGACAGACCTCCAGTCACTGGCTTTTCAATCTAAAAACAAACGAAAAAAACCATTAACATAAGTGAAGTTTTCAAAACCATAGGTGTGAACAGCATTTTCTCACTCAGATGTTCCTTAGTTTTAAATTAGATATAAATGCTTCTGCAAAAGAGATTGATGATGAAGTGGATATGAGAGGCAGGAGTCCATTGATTATGCACATGAAAGTGCTAATCAACACAAGTGTATATTGACATCCTTTCTTTACTACCAAACTTCTACGCAAAAATTGAAGTGTCTTTATGTTGCAGAACAATGGCAACATTCATGCTCTATTAAGACAAAAATTTTACATCTTGAGCAACCGGTGTTCAACACTGTCTTAGTACAGGAGATTTCTATCTTATATGATTACAGCTACCAAATGCTAAATGAGTTTGGTTATTTTTTTCAGGTTGGGTATTAAGTATGGTGCATGCATTCTATTCTAACTCTAAGAGCATCTATAACAATCACACTAGGATCTGGATTGAAAATGGAAAATTAGGGAAGTTGATATTATGGCATTATTTCAAAATAGATTACTGACAAAAATAAATACAGCTGAACACCAATGGCTACAACTGAGCACAAGTAGGCCTGCAAGCTAATTGCTGTCACATACATTGTATTTGTAAAAATGGTATTTAAAATAAAATCAATTGCACTTTATTTTCTGAGATCATTGGTGGTCCTCAACCAAAAGGGTTGAACTCCTGACATATCTGAATCCAACAATACTTCAATTCAGCCTACAGTGACCAGCACCAAATGTGACCAAAAGCATTGCACGCAGGAATCAAAGATCAAAGTTTTTGCTGGTGATGAACAAAATATTGGAAGTATTTGACAATCTATCAAGGCAAAAAAGTGTGAAGTGAATGTGAGTATGACCACCTGTTTATTGTTATTTACCCTTAAACTGAAAGTTTATCACTTGTTTTTTAGGGCAAAATCGGTATACAATGGTATACAACAACAACAACACCAGACAATTTTAAAGTACTGGTGAGAAAATAAGCAACTTTGTTTCTTAGTAAATTTGTGTGTGTGGGGAAGGTGCAGACAACCCAATGTGCACAGATAATTTAGCCTATCATTAACTATTTGTCATTGCAAAGGTATCAACATGCCAGACTGTTTTAAAACGAAACTACTGTAGATGTGTAAAGCTGACATCTCATTGCTTACCAATTTCATCTGAAGCAGGAGACAAAAACGATGTTAGAGTTAAATTTTGCAACAGTAAATTCACCCACCCCATAAAAACAAACAAGGACCACATCAGGATTTTTTTTCCTTTTATTTTTTTCATGGATGTAAGAATATGTTTGTGACTGTACATTGCTTATAATTTAATGTGGTAAAAGGATTTTCAAGATAAGGTAAACTCTTATCTTTTCATTTTGGCACACATTTGGCGAGGTCTCATCATGTTATAGGTTTTGAGTAACTCCACAGCAAGTAAAAGCAAAAGTAAAGAAAACAAGGGGACGACCCGAGTGGAAGCAGTGAGGCAAAAATTCAATTGTGTGTCACAATGCTTTTTTTTTTTTTCAAGGGTAAAAAAAAAGGGCCCCTCCCAGGAATCGGAGAGTGTTGGCCAAACGGACCCACGATTGATTCCGTGACGCACAGTTGCTTTTTTCACCTCAAAGGCAGGTAGCGTAAATTAGTGCACTTACCTGGATGCAAGGCTTTCGCAGGTTGACGCAGAGGCCGTCCGCGTCTTTGCTGTAGTGCTCAACAAGCTCCTGCAGCGTGCGGAATGTAGTTCGGCGAGCGATGAAGAATCCGCCCTCATCCAGCTGCCGGATTCGGTAGTGCTTCACTGTATCTCCGTCTCGAACTGGGAGAAGAAAAAGGGGATTGGGGGGGGGGGGGCTTAAAAAAATTAAAATAGACTCCCGCACGGATGCCGTGAATTTCTAGCTGGATTCATATTCACGGTGCGGTGGGGGTATTTTTTTTTTCCAAGCCAACGAAATTTGAAGGAAAATTGGATAACCAAAACGGCAACCCTAGTTTGAAGTTTGAATGGTTGAAATATGTAATAACGCTGCGCTGAGCTCGGCTCACCAGAGAGGGAGTAGTCGTTCCGCCTGCTCTCCGAGTCCCGGATGAGGAAGGCGCCGTGGTCGTTCTCGGGCAGCAGCAGCTTCTTCTCCGCCTCGATGCGCTTGATCTTGCCGAAGTACCATCTGGGGACACACAGAGGAACCACACAACACGGTCAGACACCATCACAATCACGGTCGTCATTTTACAAGACAGCCCCATGTTCATTCAGTTATTTCTGCCATACTCGACGTCCGCGCCCGCAAAACGATTAAAAAAGCCCGTTGCAGCTGCACTCTCACTCTGTCTACCGGTCAGACGCAGACAGACGGCGCCAGTCCAGCCAGAGGTGGCGCCCGCCAGCTGGCGCCGGCGCCGGCAGGGCACGGCAGTCTCAGCGGCCCAGCCCCGAGCCCGCCGGAGCCGCAGCAAGGCCCCCCGGGCAGGGGCAGGGGCTGCGCCTGCAGCGCCGCTGACAGCGCCATGCAAAAATGCACCACGTATGGCGCGTGACGCAACCCGACGGGCTGCCGGGGACGACGGCCTGACAGCACAGGCCCCCGATGACCGCCGGCCACCCCCGCCGAGCCCACCCACCCCCCAATCATCTCAGAGTCCGCTCACCAGTTCCCTCTCGATACAAATACAAGCCCCACAACTGCCCCTCCCGTCACTTCCCGTCGTCGGCTGCGTGTTCGCCACGGCGGCCGGCACCCGCCCGTCCAATAATCAGCCCCTTCTCCTCCCCCCCTTCGTTCGTGTCGCTTCCCCAGACGGGCGGGACGCGCTCCGGTGGCAACAAGATTGCAAGAGAGTGCATATTTAATTAACGAGGACGGAGACTGGGGGCTCCGGTCCAGGCGGCGCCGCCGCGCCTGCCGCTGCTGGAGCCGAGACGTGGCGGCAAAATACCCCTCATTTTGATATCGGTCCCCCACTCCACGTCTAGTTTGCAATGCATATGATTTTGCGCCAACCCCTCCGAAACGAAGTACGCGAGAAAACAGACTGGCGAGGTCCGGCCGGTTGTCCGCCACGAGCACAAAGCACATTAATTCTCGACCCGCTTCCCGCCCCGCCGTTTCGAATCCGTTTTCAATCCTCGAGATTCAGCACAAGCCCGAGCAGCGCTAGCTCGCCTACCTCGGAAGATACGTCAGACGACCCCCCCCCCCCCCCCCCCCCCCCGGCTCCTTTCGACGCACGCACGA
Organism: Odontothrips loti; assembly: GCA_038380765.1. Classification (NCBI taxonomy): domain Eukaryota; kingdom Metazoa; phylum Arthropoda; class Insecta; order Thysanoptera; family Thripidae; genus Odontothrips; species Odontothrips loti. The sequence goes on from CM076253.1 coordinate 15,768,924, forward strand.
GTACGTACACACACACACACACACACACAAGCAGACATGTCAGGCAGCAGCAGAGTCGCGAACCGCCGAGACAAGACAACCTGTCGGTATGTGGAGCAACAGCTGTGTACCCATCAACAAAAATACACTCACTCACTCACACACACACACACACACACACACACAGGCTTGTCCTGGTAAAGAGGGGCATGAATGTGTGTGTGTGTGTGTGTGTGTGAGCATCTCAAAAATACACGAGGTGCCGGAAGGCGCCGTTCCTGCTGCATTAAAAGAGATGATGCGCCCCCCGCCCCGCAGGATCCGCAGGACAGGGCGAGGGGGACCTCACTTTAAAAAATCGGTGTTCAGTGGCAAAAAAAATAACAAAAAGTCTAATATACGAAACAAAATCCTTAACAAAATAAGCAGGAAAATGCCAAAGAAAAATCAAAATACAGTAGTCAGAGAGAAAACAAAGAAATTCAGGTTAAAATAAATATCGGTTTAAAAGAAATCATTTTTTTTTTGGTCGAGAAAAAGAAAAACGAATCAAAAGAATCAGCCATGATTAAAATCGGTGTACATCTCGATGTCAAGCGATGTACATCGGGCAGTGATGGCCCCCTCGGGACAGGACGGGACGGAACTCTGTGCCGGCACTCGGCGACACTCGGGGCCGGGCCGGAGGGGAGGCGCCTTGGCAACCCGTCGTCTAACCGTCCAGCAGCAGCAGCAGCAGCGGCAGTAGCAGCACAGCCCTGACACGGCGTGGCGCTAGCCTACTTCCAATCCGTGCGCTTCCTGCTCCGAGAAACGAAAAATCTGATGTAATTCGCCTCGCACCAAACGGCCGTGCGACGCGACAGGCACGCCGCGCCGCTGCAGCTGCCGCTGTTCGCTGATATTCTCACACCACAATACAGCTTGTATTAAATCAAATTAAAAACACAAGAATGATAAAACAAAAGGTGCACAACGGGGGAGCGCATAGCGCGCACACTCATCTGATCGGGCGGGTCCGGAGGGTCTGGAGGCAGCACAGCCCCGGCGGGGTAGGCAGGCCCGCCGCGCACCCGACCGCTCGCGCTGCCTAACTTCGCCGAGGACCTGGCCTACCCTGGCCCCGCCCCCGCCCCGCGGCAGGGGCACCGTGTGCTCCCCTCGTCCCAGAAATAGAGTACGGCCGACAGAGACAAACCACAAAACACGGCAGCTTTTCGAAATACTGTTGCTCGTCATTCTAAATTTTGTTTTCCTACCGCGTATGGAACACAGAGTTGCGCCCTGGCGTCACCACATTTCGAGCCGATTTCTAAGGAGGGAGGACGGAGGAGGAGGAGGAGGAGTAGAGGAGGACTAGAGGAAGAGTAGAGGAGGAGTAGAGGAGAAGTTCGAGGAGGAGGAGTAGAGGAGGAGTTCGAGGAGGAGGAGTAGACGAGGAGTTGGAGGAGGAAGAGTAGACGAGGAGTAGAGGAGGAGTTGGAGGAGTAGGAGAGGAGTAGGAGAGGAGAGGAGGAGGGAGGAGGTGGCCCGGGGCAGCGAAATTACCCTCCTCGCAGGCTGATCGCGACGCGCCCATCCTCCTGGCCGGTCCGAGAGTGCTTCTGGGAATGTCGCTCGCCGCTCGAAGTCAGCCGGGGCCGGGGCCGGGCCGGGCCGGGCCGGGCCGGCGGAGCAGCGCAGCCAGCCCGCATTCCTCAACCCTCAGCCTCAGCCTTAGCCTCTACCTCCCGACTCCTCATTCTGTCATCTATCCGCTTCCCGCAGCCCCCTAAAACGTCATTTCCTCACGACAGCGGGCAGGGCACGGCAGGGCACGGCAGGGCACGGCAGGGCACGGCAGGGCAACCAGGCTGGCTCATGCGGCAGTGTGCAGCGAAGGGCGCGCTGGCGCTGCAGAGGTGTGCTGAGCGCGCCCTTTGCTGCCGTTGGCGGCGGCCTTCGAGTCCCCCCGACAGCAGGGAGTGGACCCCCGACTGCACCTGGTCGCAGACGTCCCCAAAACCCGGGTTTCCACTAATTTTCCCAAACAATTTTCTACGACTTTCCAGACAATAATTAAAGAATTTCCACAACCGTTACCACGCGAGCAGATGATACATATCATCACCCACAGGTCTTACAAGAAACAATAATACAAATATAATGTATTAGCGGCTTGTACTCTCATGCGGAGGCAGGCGAGCACGCAGAAGTATATTATACCGCACGGGGAGGCCGCGTTCCGCCGTCTGTTGCCCATCGCGCATTGTTGCGGTCATGGGCCATGCGGGCCATCCTGGGGGGGGGGGGGGGGGGGAGGCTCCCCCTCCCCTCCTCCTGCACCCCCCTCGCCGCTCCAAAATTGCCTCAGGAAGATGTTCTTTCCTTTCAAATATCTTCGTCTCTCTCTTATGATTCACACAAACTAACTAAAAAGAGCAACTAACGATAAGTTCTGCTTCAACAGACACAAAAAGAAGACTTCATTTTCCTAACTTTCTCAACCCTCAAAAAACTAGGAAACATTTAGAGTTGGTATCATCTGCTTCCTATTTGATTCGATTCAATTTTTTTTTGTCGAAATTTTCTCTGCTTTACGGACATTACAAAAATAAATGTGTGGACTTTTCAATTTTTCCATGACCCCCCCAAAGGTTTACCATGACTTTCACGACCATATTTTTCTTCCATGACTGTCCAGGTTTTCCAGGCTTGTGGGAACCCTGAAATCAACACTCACGTTTGGTTGAGGCGCGGCCGCGGCCGCGGCGGGGGCCTACCGGCCAAGCGGTCCTCCCCAGATGTGGTAGAGGACGACGAGGAGGCCGACGAGGCTGAGGTGGTGGACGTCGAGCTCAGCTTCCTATTCCTGCCGCCACCACCCTCCTCCTCCGACTCCAGGCTGCTGCCGCTGCTGCTGCCGCTGCTGCTGCCGCCACTGCTGCTGCTCAGCGCGCGCAGGTTGGCCCAGAGCTGGCGCCGAAGCTGCCTCCACTTGCCGGGGCTGGACGCCGTGAGCGAGGACTCCGAGGGCTCCTCCTCGACGCTCGACATGCGCGACGACGCGTCCGGGATGGAGGCCGTGTCGCTCTGGGCCTTGAGGGCCTCCTCCTCGGCGCGGTGGTGAAACAGACGGCTGCCGATCCAGGCGCGCTTGGCTTCGCGGGCCTCCGCCTTGACGGCCTCTGCCTGGGACTCGCGGTGCAGCGCGGCGAGCGCGTCTTGCTGGCGCTGCGCGCGGCTCTCGGCCTCCGCCAGGGCCTTCTCCGGCCAGCTCGGCCCCGCCGCCCGCACCAGCCGCTGCCAGCTGGGCTCCTCGTCCTCGAACGGGGCCGAGGTCGGGGCCGAGGTCGGGGCCGGGGCCCAGGCCGAGGTCCACGCCTGCACGGGGCTCACGCGGCGCTTGCGCTTCAAAGGCTGCGGGGCTGCCGACGACAGCGTGGTCGGCGGCGGCGGGGGCAGCGGAGGCGGTGGGGGCGGCGGGGGCTCCGCGGGCCATGCCAGGAGGGCGCACGTCTGCGTGGCGCTGGCGCGCCGCTTCCGCCGGATGACGGACGCCGCCGTCAGGTCCAGTTCCGGCTCTGCCTCCAACTCGTCCGACCCTTCTGGCTCCGGGTCATCGGGACATCCGGACTCCGGGCACTCGAGCTGGTCGGGGGGCCATGTCTGCGTGCCACTGCTGCGCCGCCGCGGCCCGGACCGGCCGGGGGTAGCGCCGGAGGCAGTGCCGGAGGTAGCGCCGGAGGTAGCGCCGGAGGTAGCGCCGGAGGTAGCGCCGGAGGTAGCGCCGGAGGTAGCGCCGGAGGTAGCGCCGGAGGTAGCGCCGGAGGTAGCGCCGGAGGTAGCGCCGGAGGTAGCGCCGGAGGTAGCGCCGGAGGTAGCGCCGGAGGTAGCGCCGCCAGGCAGTGCCGGAGGTAGCGCCGGAGGAAGCGCCGGAGGTAGCGCCGGAGGTAGCGCCGGAGGAAGCGCCGGAGGAGGCGCCGGAGGTAGCGCCGGAGGCAGCACCACCGCCGTTTGCTTCGGAAACCTCCTCTTCCTTCTGACTAGGGCTGTCGAGAGTGATGTGGGTCCAGGCCTCCGTGTCGCTGACGCGTCGCTGTCGGCGGGCCGGGGTCGGCGCGGTCCTCACTGGTGGGGGCGGCGGGGGCTCCTTCTTCGGGGGCGGCGGCGGGGCCGGCGCTGGCGGCGGAAGGGGCAGGACGAGGCGCTGGGACGATACGCGGCGCAGGAACTCGGCGACAGCGTCCCAGTGCACCTGGGTGACGGCGCCCGACAGGCGGATGCAGTCGATGCGGAGGGGCACGCCGCCCAGCGACCACACCAGGCCTCCGGGGCCCAGGCCACCGTCGCCCAGCAGCAGCGGGGCCACCGACGCCGCCGCGGGCTGGGGCTCGGCGTCCAGGACCATGTCAGGGGCACATCTGCGGGCGGCCACTGCCGTTATCGTCTGCTGGTATTACTACTGCTGCTGCTACTGCTGCTGCTGCTGCTGGCTAGCGACGTGGACACGGGTGGGCAGCAGGTGCCGCCCCCACCTCGGGGCAAGGACGGGACGGGACGAGCTCACGAGCGAGAGGCTAAGGCCCGGCCGCGTCGACGACAGCGGCGGTCGTAAAACGCCGCGCCAATGCCAGCGAACAAAGCGCGGTGCACCGGTCGGCCGGTCGGCGCGCACTTGACTCCTAACGCCCGCCCCGCTCGCACTGCCCGGGCGGGGCCCCGGGCTGCTGGCAGTGCTGACACCGCCGGGGGCCGGGGGCCGAAGCCTTCGACGGGGGCCTTCGCAGCGCCAGAGGCCCTGGCAGGCCGGGAGCGTGGCAGACGCGTGTCCGTCGCGTGCGCATCGAACACGCACGCACGCACGCATGCACGCAGAGCCAAGTCGACGCAAAACGCCGCGCGACGTGCTGGCAATGACTCATAAGGCCCGGCTCCTGGCGGTGCGGGGACTCCGGGGACGCCGGGGACTCCGGGGACTCCGGGGACTCCGGGGACTCCGGGGACTCCGGGGACTCCGGGGACTCCGGGGACTCCGGGCAGCCGTGGCGTCCGGACCGATGACATGATTCCATATCGATTACAAGAGAGCGCGTCGCGCCGCTTCCTGCTGGCAGAGAGCCTACAGGGCCTTCGGGACTGCCTATAAGTGTAAATTAGCAATGCAACCACACTTTGAGATTCCATAGTACTATCATAAAAATGACTGCATTTTATAAATCTTTTAATTGAATATGTCTTAAAACGCAGTTGTTAAGGGCCCCAAAACTTAAAAGACGCAAGAAACTAAAATAAATTCGAGAATTTTTTTAACGAGAAAGTTTCCCCAGTTTATGAAACGTCGAGAAATCATATAATATACCATTTCTGAGACAAAATTTTTTCTTCTGCTCAAGTCACGGGACAAAATAAAATTACTAATTTCGAAAATTTGGCAAGAAATTCTTTCGTTTCAGACACTGGTAAAAATTTTCATAAAATGCATTCGTTCCTATGATAGTACCATGGAATCCTAAAGCGTGAGCGACATTCATCATTTACACTTGTAGGCACTGCCTTGAGAGGCCGGTTACCCCGGTGCAGCCGGCCCGGTACAATCCGGCCTCGCCCCCTCCCTCCTCCCGGCTCCGACCGGACAGCCAGGCACTGCCAGGGCACTGCCAGGGCACTGACAACAACGCCCGCTTCGCCTCCCAGCGCTTTCTCCGGCCGGGCCTTTGGACGGAGCCGCACCGCATCGGAGCCACGCGTGTGCGCCTCTTGCGTCACCGCTCATCTCAGCGGCAGCGGCAGCGCCTGCAGGCGGCAGGGTAGGCAGCCCCGCGCCGCACGCGCGCATGCCGGCCGGGCCTACCCGGCACGGCGCCTGTCGGCGGCAGGGTAGGCAGCCCCGCGCCGCACGCGCGCATGCCGGCCGGGCCTACCCGGCACGGCGCCTGCCGGCGGCCGGCGGCCCCGCCGCCGAAACTTCTAGTAGGCCGTAAGCGGCAACGCTACCAAGGCGAAGAAGGCGCGGCGTTGCGAAAAACGTAAATGATATGGAGAACTGCGGGTCGCAATTAGTGTTGACACAGTGTGTGGACCGGTTCTGGAGGTGCCGAGGGTGCGCCGAATGTGTGCGAGCGGCTGACAAACTCGTCACCAAGCGCACGGGTGAGGTCCGTGAGCAGGAGAGCGTCAGTCGAGAGAGAGAGGGAGGGAGAGAGAGAGAGAGAGAAAGAGCGAGGGGGAGGGGGGGAGGAGAGAGAGACCACGGAGCAGGAAGGGACGCAGGGGCGCTGGCGGCCGCGTCCGCGTCCCTGGTGTCAGCTGCCTCCGACTGCCAAGGACGAGGCCGCGCCTTGACGTCCGGGAGCCGCCGGGGAGGGGTGAGGGGGGGGGGCCGCCGGGGAGGGGTGAGGGGCGGGGCTGCCCAGGCCGATGCCCGGCGCGAGAGGAGGGCGAGGCGGGGCACACAGACGGCGCGGCCGATTTAAATAATCGGCTCGCTTGACACATTACCCAACAGCCGGGGCGCTGAGAGAGCCATATGAATGACAGACAGCACCCCCCGGCACCCGCCCGCCCCCCTGCGGCCGCTGCCGCTCCGTAAATTCCTCGGCCATTACTTTGGGGCTGGCAAACGGTCCGCGCTGTTACTGTTGTTGTTGTCGGTAATTATGTGAGCGGGGAACGCATTATACCAGAGGGCCGCGGTGCGTCATTGACATGAGTGTGTGGTAGCAGGTGGGGGGGGGAGGTCGATTGGCGCACAACGACCATGCCTGCCGCCGCGGCTGGAAAAATATGGTGAGATTACCGAAGGTGGCATACATGACAACCAACCCTCATCTCTCTCTCTCTCTCTCTCTCTCTCTCTCTCTCTCTCTCTCTCTCTCTCTCTCTCTCTCTCTCTCCTTCTCTTTCTCTTTCTCTGGCGGTGCCAAGTTGCGCAACCGGCGTGTCCGTCCAGGCTGAGCGTCGCGTCTCGGCCGAAGGTGAGGATAGGAGCCGCACACACTTGGAGCCAAGCCACGTCCACGGGGCGACACCACACCACAAATCGACCGGGATCACTGACGGGGTTCCGAAGGCGGCGGCAGCGGCCCTGGGGGACACAGAGGGGGCGCAGCGGGGGCGCAACGAGACCGTGTCCTCCCTGCCGACATCAGCCCTGGCCGCCAAGGCTTTTTGGGCCGAAGCAGGCGCCAGGCGCGGATCCAGGGGCGGCTCTAGGGGGGGGGGGGGGCGATGTACCGCTTTCTGCCTACTTTCAGGCGGATTGTAACGCGAATTGCCTACCTTTGGGGCGCCCTTCTTCCCCCCCCCCTGGATCCGCGCCTGGCAGGCGCAGCGCGGGTGCACAATGTCTTGAGCTACGGCGGACCGCGGCGCGAGGGGGGAAGAGGGGAGGGGAAGGGGGGGGGGGCACGGCAGCGAAAGCGAGAGCGGGTGACGAACTGGTCCTCATCAAGACCAAAGACCCCGACCGGCAACGCATCCGGCTGCGCGCTGAGCACCGGGCCGCGCGCGCACACGGCCACCGCACTCGGGCAGCGCCAAAACCCAACTTATTTTCTTCCTCGCGGAATGCGACAGGATTAGAACCCGCACCCCCCCTACCCCTGGCGGCGCCGTGTCTGTCGCAGAGCGGTGTGCATCGATACGCGACGCCAAAGCAGGAGGCTGGATGACAAACTGGACGACTGGACGCGACGCCGAGTGCGCGCAGAGAAAAGGCATTTCCGAGAAACACCTCTCTCTCTCTCTCTCTCTCTCTCTCTCTCTCTCTCTCTCTCTCCATATAAATACATATATATATATATATATATATATATATATATATAATATATATATATATATATATATATATATATATAGGTCTGCCTCTTCTCCAGCCGCCGCCGCAGCAACGGCAGCGCTTTCAACAGGTACACGGGCCGCACACGCACGCACGCACGTACACGCACGCACTGGGTCAAGGTCACAAGGCGCCCCAGATCCAGCACGGCAAGTGGAAACAAAACCGACTCCGCCTGGGATGGGGCGTGCGGCGGGGCGTGGCGGGGCGTGGCGGGGCGTGGCGAGGCGTGGCGAGGCGTGGCGAGGCGTGGCGAGGCGTGGCGTTGCCGCCGTCAAGCGGGACAGAACACCGGCCAGCTCTCAGGGGGATGTAAATGTCGTATAAAAGCGCGGTCCAATACGGCCAACCTTTTTCTCCCACCCACGCATTCATATTAATTACACGCACGCTGCAGTTTCCCCACTTTCTGCAAACCTCTCCCGATTAACTGTGGTAGGAAGGTTTCCAGAGCCAGAGTCCGAAGCCGTTAGTCGCTCCAAATCAGTTTATAGTAGTGTTTCGATTGCTTGCTTCATTCATTCGTGAAGCAAGCGGACGGACGACAACGCCGCAAACCGCTCCGGGTTTTTTTTTATCTCCTTTTTTTTATGGCGCATCGCAGAGTAACGTCGCGAAAGAACAAGCATATCCCGCGGAATAAAGCAGGAAAACGAAGGAATCGACTGGCTGCAGGCCGGTGCGGTACCGTCTAACAATACGCCGTTCGTCACCCGCGGCCAATTAGAGGGCGGTTAGAGACGGAGAAAGAGAGAGGGAGGGAGACAGACAGACACACAGACCGCCCCCCCCCCCCTCCCCCCGTGACTGGCACTGCGCGCCCGGTGATTGCAGCCGGCCCGCCGCCGGTCCGAAAAACCGCAGAACGACAAGAGGAAAAACAAGGCACTTTTACGGATTTCGATCCGGCGATGAGGAGGCGGCCTGGGGCGGCCGCGGGCAGCGCGCCACAGCGGCGGGCGCCGCGTCCCGCAGCCAAAACGGGCGAAACGGAAACACACAAAAAACCGAATGATCCACACTACGGACGACCCTTTTTACTTTTTTTCTTCCCCAATTCCCGTTTTGCCTCGCCTCGCCGCGGGCTCCACCGGGTGCTCCCGAGCCGGACGGCGTTTATCCGATTCGGTCCCGAAACTGTTTCCCGGCCGCGGTAGCCGGCGGCAGCAGAGCGAGCCGCAGTGGCGGATCCAGGAGCGGCTTTTGGGGGGGGGGGACAAAGTCACGCTTTTTGCCTACTTACAGGCGGAAAAGTTATGCCGGTTGCCTACATTTCCGGCGCCCTTCGCCTTGGGGGGATGGCAATTGACCCCCCCCCCCCCTGGATCCGCGCCTGGCGAGCCGCCTCCTCACAGCAGGACCCCCCCTGTGAGCCACCGCGGCGCTATGCCGTCGAGGGGGGCCCTGTCCAACAAATGCAGCGCGCTTCCGGCGCCCGACGACTGACAAGAACCGAACCGAGTGGCTAAACGTTTCGGAGGGCAAACCAAATCGGGAAAGACACCAACCCTGCTAATAGAACCGGTAAATCTGGAGCCCAAAACCAGAATGTGTAAGGGGCCTGGTAAGCTGATACCGACTGCCTGATATGCAACGCGCCGCAACTGTCGTGGGTTCAAACATCTCTTCTCGCAGCTGGGGTTTGCCCTACCCTGAACCCAGCGGTTTGCTTTTTCTGTACGTGAATGAGCCGCAGCGGTGACTCGCCATTCAGGCGGACACGTCCGTGGGGTTCGCGGTAGCGCCAACGGCCGGGCATGGCCGGGCACCTGCATGCAGCGTGCATGCCGCGGGCCGGGCTGAGTCACCTGGGGCCCCGCCACGGGCCCCGCCACGGGCCCCGCGGGGGTCTCAAGCACGTGACGCCTCATCCATTCAGCCACCGCCACCACCCTGAGCGCCCGCCAATGCCGGGGTAGGCCAGCCCGCACGACACGCGTGCAAGCACAAGTCGTTGTTGCCTACCCACCAAGGCGTTCACACTCCAACCAGATTTTTTTTGTGCTTTTTTGGTGCCGTCTTGCGGCAATATGGTAGCCCTTGATGCAAACGACTCCGTCAGCTGGTTTGGCGTGCGTCCACGAGGACAACAACCCCGCGAGGGGTGTAGATTGGAGGGGCAGAGATAAACACACACACACACACACACACACACACACACACACACACACACTTGCAGGAGGGCGGACAGAGCCGTCAAGTGAGGTAATTGGTGTCATTTAAGAGCCGCGTCTCCGTCGAGGAAGTCCGTGTCAGCCGGCGTGGCAGGCCGCGGGTCGTACCGTACCGCCCCCCTCCCCCCTTTCCCCGAAGTCCGAGGCGGCGGGGACCGCGGATCCTGAGATTGTTTGCTTTGGGGTGGTCAGCGGCGGCAGCACGAGGGAGGAAAGTGTGTCAGTGCCAAGCTGAGGCCCCCGGGCCCCGCCAGGCCCCCGACCGCCCCCAGCCCAGGTAAGGCGAGGCCGTGCCTGTGGCCGTGCCTGTGGCCGTGCCTGTGGCCGTGCCTGTGGCCGTGCCTGTGGCCGTGCCTGTGGCCGTGCCTGTGGCCGTGCCTGTGGCCGTGCCTGTGGCCGTGCCTGGGGCCGTGCCTGTGGCCGTGCCTGTGGCCGTGCCTGTGGCCGTGCCTGTGGCCGTGCCTGTGGCCGTGCCTGTGGCCGTGCCTGTGGCCGTGCCTGTGGCCGTGCCTGTGGCCGTGCCTGTGGCCGTGCCTGTGGCCGTGCCTGTGGCCGTGCCTGTGGCCGTGCCTGTGGCCGTGCCTGTGGCCGTGCCTGTGGCCGTGCCTGTGGCCGTGCCTGTGGCCGTGCCTGTGGCCGTGCCTGTGGCCGTGCCTGTGGCCGTGCCTGTGGCCGTGCCTGTGGCCGTGCCTGTGGCCGTGCCTGTGGCCGTGCCTGTGGCCGTGCCTGTGGCCGTGCCTGTGGCCGTGCCTGTGGCCGTGCCTGTGGCCGTGCCTGTGGCCGTGCCTGTGGCCGTGCCTGTGGCCGTGCCTGTGGCCGTGCCTGTGGCCGTGCCTGTGGCCGTGCCTGTGGCCGTGCCTGGGGCCGTGCCTGTGGCCGTGCCTGTGGCCGTGCCTGTGGCCGTGCCTGTGGCCGTGCCTGTGGCCGTGCCTGTGGCCGTGCCTGTGGCCGTGCCTGTGGCCGTGCCTGTGGCCGTGCCTGTGGCCGTGCCTGTGGCCGTGCCTGTGGCCGTGCCTGGGGCCGTGCCCCGGCCAGCGCTGGCTCCTCCACAGTCCTGCTCCTCCCGGCTGCTGGGCCGGTCCCGCCCGGTCCCACCGAGGCCTCGCGGATGGACATAACGGGAACTGGAAACCGCCCGGGACCTGGCGGATTAGTACATGG
>CM076253.1:15785056-15897556 GCA_038380765.1 Odontothrips loti
ACTGCAGGAGGTGCTAGGCGTGCAGGGGGGCGTCCACAAACCACTTGAATCATCTCGCGAGCGGCGGCGGTGACGCGGACAGCGCCTGCGGTTCCCAGGGTAGGCCAGCCCGCACGGCACGCGTGCATGGAGAGGTCGAGGTTGCCTACCCGGCAGCACCGGCGCCGTTGCAACCCAGGGACTGGCCAGACTACTGTGAGTATGGTTTGCCCTATTCTTTCTTCTCTGAGACGATGTTACATGGTGGACGTGCCTGACGCACGATCCCTTTCTTCCAACGCCTGCAGCAAGTGCCTGACCCGGGCCGGCGGGCTGACCGGCCGCACACACCGCCCCGCCCCGCGCACTACTGCTGCTGCTGCCGCTGCAGCAGCTGCGGCTGCAACCTGCTACCGAGCTGCACGCCGCAGCCACTCGCCTCCGTACTGGTTGGGTATTTTTAGCCGTCCCCGCCCCGTACCGTCCCGGTATAGACTAGTCCAGACGCCTGCCGGCTCCTGGACAAGAAGCCGTCTCTAGCTCTGGAGCGACGCCACGCCACGCCGCTGCAGTGCAAGCGTGCGTGTGAGCGTGTGTGCGTGTGTGGGAAAGCATGCGCAACCGGACCAACAGCAGAATCCTGCCATACAATCGGTCAGTGAACTACTCCGGCTCCAGCGCGCTGTGACACGACGCCGCGCGGGTTCGAGTACCAGCTGAGACATACGACGCCGCGCGGGTTCGAGTGCCGGCTGTGACACATGACGTCACGCGGGTTCAAGTACCGGACACACGACGTCACGCGGGTTCGAGTACCGGCTGAGACACACGACGTCACGCGGGTTCGAGTGCCGGACACGCGACGTCACGCGGGTTCGAGTGCCGGACACGCGACGTCACGCGGGTTCGAGTGCCGGACACGCGACGTCACGCGGGTTCGAGTACCAGCTGAGACACACGACGCCGCGCGGGTTCGAGTGCCGGCTGTGACACATGACGTCACGCGGGTTCAAGTACCGGACACACGACGTCACGCGGGTTCGAGTGCCGGCTGTGACACACCACGTCACGCGGGTTCGAGTGCCGGACACGCGACGTCACGCGGGTTCGAGTACCAGCTGAGACACACGACGCCGCGCGGGTTCGAGTGCCGGCTGTGACACACCACGTCACGCGGGTTCGAGTGCCGGACACGCGACGTCACGCGGGTTCGAGTACCGGCTGTGACACACGACGCCGCGCGGGTTCGAGTGCCGGCTGTGACACATGACGTCACGCGGGTTCAAGTACCGGACACACGACGCCGCGCGGGTTCGAGTACTGCCTTGGTGACGGCACCGCGTTGTCCCATTGGCAACGCACAGCGAGTGACGCCAGCACAGCAGTCCCCCATTATCAACAGCCCGCTGCTATGAGCCTGCCGCCGTGGCCCCGCCCCGCCCCGCCGTGGCTATGGTCCCCCGCCCAGGCCCGTCCTGCCCTGTCCAGCCGGCGGTGCGGAGCGGACGGCGGCCCGTATTCGGTTTCGATTCGACCTTTCAAAGACAGAGCCATCACAGGAGTGGAGGAGCCCCTGGGTACCCGGCCGCACCGCGTAACACACCGCGGCGACCACTGACCCCGCACGGCCGGCCCACAGCCATGCGGTTCACCTCAACAGAGGGTATAACAGCAGCACACCGAAAGCAGAAGGCGGACCAAAACTCGTCCAGTTCAAGTTGAACTCGATTATAATACCCTTCCCAGGCGCCCGCGAAAATTCATCGAACTCGACAGATTTCTTCTGTAAATTCCCACCCTAATTCTATACTTCAGCGCGACCTTTCCTCCCCCTTGTCCCTCCGAACACACGCGTCCGGCCGCGCTGCCGCCACCGCTCCAGCTCCAGACACGTCGCCGGCTGCTGGAGCTGGAGAAATCAGCTGGAGCGGCCAGCAGCGTGCGCAGCGCAGCGTGCCGGCGGCCGACTATTACGCCAAATTAAAACCCCGCGCAGTATAAATACCAACTCGAGGGAAATACGGCCGTTTTGAAAGAAAGAAAAAAGTCTACCTCATTGCAAACATATGCCGCCGCGCGCGCATAGACATATAGATACGGCGAGGCAGCCTGACAATTTCCTAGTAACTTCTATTCACGTAGGTTATATATAATTTTTTTAAGATATCTATATCTCTCCTGGAGGGTCCACGCAGGTTAACCATAAAGTACGAAGATATCATTTCGCAAAGTGACGTTCACAAGTACACTGAATCTTTCCTCCATTTTCTTCGCGTGATTCGACGAAGAAATCGTTCTTGTTTGTTTGTTTTTTTCTAAGTTGCGGGGCCGTTTCGTTTGCGCGCGGACCCCGAGCGGACCCCGAGCGGACCCCGAGCGGACCCCGAGGGCACGCGGCTCGGCACGGCAGCAGCTGCCGCAGCTGCCGCAGCGGTGGTGGTGGCCGCCAGGCTGTCATTACACACAAGTAGCACCTCAAAGAAACCAGCTCTATCCAGGACTCCCTTGCCATCGCCACCGCCGCCGCCGCTGCTGCTGCCCCCTCGGATCAGCAATCATTACACATTTCTTTCTCCCTCCCTCCTTCCCAGCTTCACGGACTCTCGGCTGAGGCGCTTATCCAGTGCACAGGACGACGTCACACTGCAGCGGGCGACACACACACACACACACACACACACGCACACACACACAGAGGCAGGCAGGCAGGCAGGCAGGCAGGTGAGACCAGGCGAGACAGGATACGACGGCCTCCCCAAACTGGACGCGTCCGCATACGCCCGCCGCGACGGGTGGAATATTTTTTTTTTCTGCCCGTCGACATTCGACCCCGTTGGGCGCGCAGCAGGACGCCACGCCCCCCGTCTGCCGCATGCTCCAGCACCGACATGTACAGAGGTGTACCTTCCGCTACAAAAGTCGAAAGCAGTCGGTCCCCGAAAATGTTCCACTCGCTCCGCGGTTACCGGGGGTACCGGGGGTACCGGGGGTGCCGGGGGTGCCGGGGGTGCCGGGGGTGCCGGGGGTGCCGGGGGTACCGGGGGTACCGGGGGTACCGGGGGTACCGGGGGTACCGGGGGTACCGGGGGTACCGGGGGTACCGGGGGTACCGGGGGTGCCGGGGGTGCCGGGGGTACCGGGGGTACCGGGGGTACCGGGGGTACCGGGGGTACCGGGGGTACCGGGGGTACCGGGGGTGCCGGGGGTGCCGGGGGTGCCGGGGGTGCCGGGGGTACCGGGGGTACCGCGGCCGCTGCAGGCTGGTCCGGGCCACGGGGTCCGGCCTGGCCGCCCTGTGCCGTGGCGGGGCCGTGGCGGGGCCGTGCCAGGTCGAGGCTGGCGGGTGGGCCGGGAAACCCGCCACCAACACGACACGGGCCGCGGCTGCTCTGGGCCCGATCTCGCTATACCCCGGCTAGTACCCGGCCCCGGTCAGGCGTTTACCACCACCGGACACCGCCGCCGCGCGCGTCTGGGGGGGTCTGCGGTCGCGCACGTGCGCAAGGCTGTGTGTGTGTGCGTGTGTGACGCCTGTGTCCACTAACTCAACAAGTGTGGTTCATGCAAGCGACTGTCCAAGGGCAAAAGTCGTTTGTTGTTTGTTGGCATCCCATTACCTGTACCTGTACCTGCTCTATTCCACCCAAAAAAAAAAAATTTTAATCCCAATTTAAATAGGAAAGCAGATGATACCAACTCGAAATGTCGTCCAGTTTCTTAAGGGTTTAGGAAGGTTTAAAATAAAGTTGAAATGAAAGCAGAACTTATCTTTTGTTGTATTATGAGGGAGAGCCGCAGATATTTGAAACGGAAGATCTCCAGAGGCAAATTTGTTAACCGGATAGTTAATTTTCGGTTTCGGTAGAGGCCCTTGGCCAAGCAAGCGAGCAAGGCCGAGCCGGCGGCGTTCTGGACAACAATGCTATAGTGGGTGCAGGGAAGTTTGGCAGAGCGGATCCCTTTGCTCTCGGATTCTTTTGTAGAAGGCAATAATTGTGAGGTCGCCAGGGATGCGCTGGGCTGCCTGCCGTAGCCGTGCGGGCCCCGCCTGCAGGTACGTGGGTCTAGTTCCGGAGCACCATAAATGAGCGTTGATAATTGTGTACACAAAGACCCGAGACATTGTCCCCCGAAGCCTTTGACGCCGCTCTGCCAAACTTCCCTGCACCCACTATACCTGAGCAGTGCGCGACAATCTCGCGGCCCGCGGCCCGCCAGCGGCGTCACGGGTCTCCCCCCCCCCCCCCCTGGTGCCGGCCCACCTGATATTATTAATTCGCCGCACTCGCAACGCCTTTTCGACTTATCGGGAGTAAAAGCTAGCTGACACCTCAAACTAATTAAGTTTTGAGTTTTAGCTTTAATGTTAGTGTTTTGAGGTATCATCTGCTAAAAATGTAAACCGTCAGGATATTGTTGACCTAAATTGTGCGGCGATTTGCGAATTGAGGGTGTGAGCGCATCTGTGAGTCCAGCAGCAGCAGCAGCAGCAGCAGGATTCACACGTTGTAAAGATATGACAACACAGGGACGCTACTCCTTGTCCGCGACCGCCACAATATGATCCGACGGCTCTTATCAGCAGACAAGCCGAACAGGTGAGGATGTCAGTTCTCCTCTCCTCACCGCTCCGTCCCAAACCAGACTGGGAGGGGCAGGTTGGTAGGTGGAGGTGGAGGTGGAGGTGGAGGTGGTGGTGGCGGCGGCGGCAGCGGCGGCGGCAGCGGTGGCGGCAGCGGTGGCGGCAGCGGCGGCGGCAGCGGTGGCGGCAGCGGTGGCGGCAGCGGTGGCGGCAGCGGTGGCGGCAGCGGTGGCGGCAGCGGTGGCGGCAGCGGCGGCGGCAGCGGCGGCGGCAGCGAGCCCCACAAGGCCACGAGAGGAGGGAATCGGTTTCAAAACCATTCCCGATTCCTCTGCTCGCATCGATACTGCTTCCTGGCACTTGGGAAACACACACCGCTAACGGGGCGATAGCTAAGCGTTGCCATGCGTGCAGCGCCACCGACCCCGCAGGCTCCGCAGGCTCCGCAGCCCGCAGCGGGTGGTGATGTACCGGTCACCGGCCGTGACAGGCCGACAGGCCATTGTCAGGCCACTATGTCGTTAAATTTTATTTCGCACAAGTCAATATTTTTTTCGATTTTTTTATTCGACAGTTTTTTGATGACGTCAGTTTTTAACGGCGTCAAATTTTTTCAACTTTCGGTGCGACATCAGTTTTTTTAATAAATTACATTTTCTCCACGACGTTAAATTTTGATTTATGGTGTCAAAATTGGAACCTCCCTGTGGTCCTTCATAGTTCAGTGTTCTCAGGCGCCGTGGGCGTTCTTGCGGGGCTTCTAGGAGCCGGAAGAGCAGAGCCTGGCCCGACGGGGCCCGGCGCACTCCAGCACTACCTGTACGGCACGCGCACGCCACGCGCCGCCACGCGTCGCAGGAATGCGACTTGACGCGGACGGGGAAAAGGCGTGCAGCGCAGCATCGTTACGACAAAGTGATAGCGAGGAGATAATACGCATAGAGCAGCAGGGGACGGAGTACACTGTGGGGCGGGGCGGGGAGTTGAGCTGCACCGTTTTTATACAGTTTTTCCCGCCCTCCAGCGCTCTCGTGTGTTGCTCTCCAGCAGCTATTTTCTGTCGTCTCCGGCGCTCTCGTTTTCCTCCAGCGCGTGGCTCCAGCCCAGGCTCCAGCCCAGGCTCCAGCCCAGGCTCCAGGCTGCAGCCCAGGCTCCAGCCTGCAGCCCAGGCTCCAGCCCAGGCTCCAGCCCAGGCTCCAGCCCAGGCTCCAGCCCAGGCTCCAGCCCAGGCTCCAGCCCAGGCTCCAGGCTCCAGCCCAGGCTCCAGCCCAGGCTCCAGCCCAGGCTCCAGCCCAGGCTCCAGCCCAGGCTCCAGCCCAGGCTCCAGCCCAGGCTCCAGCCCAGGCTCCAGCCCAGGCTCCAGCCCAGGCTCCAGGCTGCCTGGCCCAGGGCGGCGGTTCCCAGAAGCAGGCCGGCGGCCGTGGGGGCAGCCCGGAGCCCGGCCAGCCGTCAAACTACGTTTCAAGTCCACGAAAAACGGCCGCGTCCCGGCAAGAGCACAACAGCCCGTTTGGAATCGGCAGCTCCACAACGTCATGAGCATACGAGGAACCGGCGCACCCCCGGCGGGGGCAGCCTTCGGGTGACCGCGGTGTCGTCATCCCGCCGCGGGTTTTATCAGCGCGCACGCCGCGGCGCGGCCCTGCGCGGTGCGGCAGCGGCAGCAGCAGCATACCATGACCAGACGCAAGACCAGGTTCGCCTAGGTTCGTCCGTCCTTCGGGCAGCCAGTCAAGGAGAAGACGGGTGACGGGTCGCCTAGCTCTTTTTCGTGTTTCCCGTAGAGACCATCCTCTAATGCTATCTGCCCGGTGTCCATAAGCAGCCCATTCGTAGGCGCCACCGCGTCTGTGCCCACACCGGCCGGCCGCCGGCCCCGCCGGCCCCGCCGGCCCCTCCAGCCCCTCCGGACGTCGGCGGGCCGCAGGTGCGGGCCAAATTTTCACTCCTTTCTGCTGCGGCATCTCGGCGGGCGGCAAGGCCGTTGGACGCGGAGGCGGGCTCATGCCCGTACCGGCGTAGTGGCGCGGTGAGGGGGGGGGGGGGGGCTGTTGTGCTGACCAGGCGGGCGCTAGCGGCGCTAGGCGGGAGGCGCGCGGTTTGGGGAGGGCGTCGCAGCGTTCCCGCTCCGTGAGATAGTATGCCTCGCCACGACGCAGCCCTCCATGAAGCTCAGAAGGTGTCCGACTGTAGGTGTCCGTCGAGGGTATCCGTCGAGCGTATCTGACTATGGGTGTCCGACTGTGAGTATGAGTCGGTCAGGGTGCCGGTCAGGGTGTCCGTCAGGGTGTCCGTCGAGGGTGTCCGTCGAGGGTGTCCGTCGAGGGTGTCCGTCGAGGGTGTCCGTCGAGGGTGCCCGGGTGTCCGTCAGGGTGTCCGTCAGGGTGTCCGTCGAGGGTGCCCGTCGAGGGTGTCCGTCAGGGTGTTCGTCAGGGTGTCCGTCACCGTCAGAAAGCGAGTCCCCAGGCAGCCACGGGCAGCATCCAGCCCTCCCCGCAGGTCCCGCCGGCCGCCACCGCGTGGTCGGGCACGGCGCACGCACGGCACGGCACGGCACGGCACGGCATGGCCGCGGGCAGACGGAGGCGGGTACGTCGTGATGGAAAATGCTGCCGGCTGACGCCGTGCACTGCCGTGTTTACGGCTCGAAGGTGCAGGAAGACAGACGCGGCCCGTCCCGTCCCGTGCCTGGGCCGGCCGGGGTTGGCTGGGCCGGGCTGCGAAGGGGCTTCCTCGTTGGGCGGCACGATCATAAAACACACGCACACACAAACACACACACACACACACACACACACACACACACACGCAAGCACATTGCCGTCTCTCCCACAACAGAAGCGCCCCGGGCTTCGATGATGGGTGCCCCCCCCCCCTCTCTCTCTCTCTCTCTCTCTCTCTCTCTCTCTCTCTCTCTCTCTCTCTCTCTCTCTCTCTCTCTCTCTCTCTCCGTCTGTCTCTGTCTTTCCTCCCCGCCACACAGCCAAGCATCCAGTTTGAGTGCCCAGGTCTTTGATTCCGCGGTAAGACCATCAGTGCCGCGCCACGCTGCGCCACGAGATGCCACGAGCGAGAAGCGTGCGCGCGCGCGCACACACACACACACACAGCGGGAGACAAAGACGCACGCGCCCGCCGCAGCCGCACCCACCACCACGGCTACAGGCCGGCGAGCCGAGCCCAGCGCAGCGCTGCGGGTGGAAAGCGAAAAGAACAAGTCCGATGCACCGAGTGCACACACACAAACACATACGCCCTACCCGCCGCTATGCCCAACTATGTGTGCGTGCGTGCGCGCGCGTGTGCGTGCGTGCGTGTGCGTGCGCGCGCGCGCGTGTATGTGATCCCCCGACAGTCAGTCTGTCTGGTCGTCTGTGTCCGCGTCGTTCTGTCCGTGCGTCTGTCTTCGTCAAGAGTCCACCCACGCGCCGCGCGTGGCGTCGCGGTCCACGTCTGGGGGAGCCTGGGGGGGGGGGGGGGGAGGGGGGCTGAGGAGCTGCCGTTCATGCTCATACGATATGCACATGAGGGATCACGTACTCTACGCGGGAGCGGGCGGCGCGCTGCTTCTGGCGCTGCTAGCGACGTCCCGCCGTGCCACGCCTCTCCGGGATGGGATGTGAAGACACAGCGACACTTCCTCCTCCCCGTCATCGTCACAACCACGGCACGCCGTCATGCACCCAGCATCATTTTCGATTCCGAGTCCTCGGTTCCCCTATGCTCTGAGCCCGTGGCAGCCGGTGGCTCTTCGGCACTCTTCGGCCTTGGCCGCGCCTACGGGGCAGCTGCCTCCCCCCTTCCCCCTCTCCCGTTACCCACTCGGTTACCCGCACCACTGCAGCACCAGGTTTGCGTTCGTTTTCCATCTCACTCCGACCCGCATAGAGCACACCCAGATGAAGGCGAGAGGCAGCGGAGAGCGAGAGAGACAGCGAGACGGGCCCAACCGCCGACACAAAAGATAGCGGAAGCGGCCACAGTTGTGCCGGACGGTTTGGAGCACATTAGAGGACAATCGCGAGCCGTCCGGGTGAGGCTGTCCCGGTGCGGGTGAGGACGTCCCGCTCCCATACACCAGCACACACGACCGTCTCTATCACTTTCTCTCTCTCTCTCTCTCTCGGAATGACATGTTTCCAAACGCAGTAGGCCTATCCTAATCGATCCAAATTTGAGACAAATACTACCATCAATAACAAAAATGGAGAGGGGGAGGGGAGAGGAAAAAACGTTCCAGCCATTGACAACTGATTTGCAACACAAGACTAGACATTAACAGGATCATATACAACTCTTCATAGAAATGAATAATTGACCGCAGTTATTAATGTTGATGTGCTAATTTGTAGCCAAATTCATCCAACCCCGAATTGTAGAGGAGAGTGCAAATAGGGGCAAGAGATAGTTCGTTCTTTGATAGGGGTTCCACACAAAAATAGTCTGATGAGGGATAGATAAAGCAAGTATGCCACTCTAGAGGGCTTTCCTGGCAACTGATAGCCAGCACGAGATAAAAGTGGTAATATTGTTACAGTTTTCTGCTGAGAGCAAATGGCAACTCTGCAAAGATAGATGGCCTTCTCTCACGAACAAATGGAGCAATTAGACATCATTAAAATACTTCTTCCTGAATGAGGAAACTGGAAGCAACAGTCAATACCTGACTGGAATACTATGAAGTCACATTTAAAGCTACATGACAGAAATGTCAGATCAATGGCCAAGAAGTTACGTCTGACAAGCAACAAAAATATTAAAGAAAGGCCACAATTCAGATGTCCAAAATGACAGTGACTCATCTACATTATGAAATTATGATCTCCTACTAAGAGTAGTGTAAAAAGTTTAAAGCATGTCTACAAAATTATATACATACATGGTACTGAAACATTAAATAATGAGTTGAGTAAAAATCCAGATGAATTGATGAATGAAGAATAGACTAATTATGAAAGACTATCACACATCTTTAACAAAACATCAATGAATTCAGTTTGTTTGGTACTGTTTACATCTCTAAATCTCTTCCAGTTTCTTCAATAATTGACATAATAATATACAAATATGGCTATATCAATCGCTTGTTCACAAGAACAGATTTATGGGAAGAAGTGCACACAAACTTCAACAGTCATGCCAATGCCATAAACCGAAGAGGCTGAACAATGCCAGAGGGTGCTGTCGCAGCAGGTGAAAGTTCACCCACCAAATTTAGCAACTGTGCCACCCATCTTGCTCTGCTTCACGCCTCACCCACATCACAAGCACAATGAGTAGAAACATCAGTACTCACGGTTCTGCCTCGATGGACTTGAGTTTGGCCACATAATTGGATGGAATGTAGCCCTCCTGCTTTGTCGCCTTGCTGCGGGCCAGCCACCAGTCTCCCTGGGTGTCGTTGAGGATCTCTAGGTGCTCCCCCTTCCGGAAGCTCAGGTCCTCGTCGGTGCGGGCGTCGTAGTCGTACAGCGCCACGAAGATCTTGGCGTTCATCCCAGAGGAGTTCATCTCTGGCTCCGGGATGGGTGGCATAGGCCCATTCCTAACCTCACGCGCCGCTGGTTCGTGGGTGGTGATGGGCAGGGGCGGGTTCGAGGTGCTGGGGGCGGCCGCATCCTTGTTGTTAATCGGGGCCACCAGACCGCCGCCGTCGCTCTTGGTGGGCGACCTTTGGCGGCTGAAGCAGTTGCCCATATTGAGGCTACACCTAGGCTGACTTAGGCCCTTGGGCGCACCGTGGGCTCGTCAATGGAGAGAGCCAGAGCCGTAGCCGATCCGTGCCATAAGCCGCCGTGCAACCGCCGGGGGCACACCACATCGAAGTTTCACAGCGCGGGTAGGTTTTAGGCACAAAACAGAAACACTATCGCTCCACACAAACACTTCAAAACACAAACAAAAACGCAAAATTTCACGGACGCCGTCTGTCGAGCACAACAGAACGGCCGCTCCACTGACAACAGAAACAGATTGGAGTGCCTGTGCTCTGTGCCTCCCACTCCCCGGGCTGCGGTGAGGAAGGAGTATAGCGCGATGGATGCCACTTTGTCTCGTCGTCTGCCTCGCTACCTCTCCATGGCCTCTCAGGGAGCCTGCGGCCTTTAAAGAATGATTTGTTTAATACAATTTGAAATTTGGATCCTTTCTTTTTGACGAAGTAATACCACTGATCGCCCACGTCTGAAGCAGTTTGGAGTACAGTCCGATCCCCTTCTAGGAGCTTCCCCCGCCACTGATCACTGATCGTTTCTTTACTCTCGAGGCGCGATTTCTAAGGCGGTTCAAAAATATGCAATCACTGTATATGGCACTGTGGACTGAAAAGCGAAGTGAAGCTGTCAAAAGCTGATGGTCCCTGTGCACTTAATTACGTGGCATGCAGCTCACTAGATAAGTATATGCAACTTTGTAAATCTCTGACTTGTAACATCCCTACTTAAGGCAAGAGATATTGGAGAATCCATGGTGTGATTTGTGTCATGTCATATCAAGGCAAGGGAAAGAGAAAAAAAGTAAATTTTGAGATAAACCATTTTTTACAGATGTAAAAAATTGCCTTTTACTCTTGAAAATACAAAATAAAAATATGATACAGTAATTCATAAAAAATAGTCGTCAGTACATCACAATCTTGCTTACAAACAAAACAGATCTTAAAAAAAGCTTGTATGGATGAACAAAAATTAAATTACAAATAAATAAAAATAATTTCTCCTCACTATCGGTAAAAATGAGAATAAAATTTTCACACTCCTCCTAAAAATCACATTAGTACTGTACTTCAATTAAGTTTCTAACAAATGTGTCCAGAAACAAAACTGATGCATGACAGTGGATCTGAACAATCAGCTTTAAATGTTTGATTTAATAAAGGTGAGATGCCTCCCTCACCTCCACTTCACAGCATGTACAAGTCAAACTCTAGAATAGTGTGAGATACTGTTGTTGCCATAGATAGGTGCAGGAATGTTGGCAGAGTGTCTATAAAGGATGTGCAGTAAGACTTGTAATTTTGATCCTCTTGATCCAAATCACAACAGATAACAGCACATGCAACATCAATGTTCTTTGGCAAAAGAGCTAAACTAAAATACAATTAGCTATATAATACAGGGAAATCTGTAACTTCCTTATGAAAATACTCTTTTTCTTTCAGTCAGAAAATTATTCATAAAGTTGCCTGTCTTGCGAGATAACTCTGAAAATGATGAAAAAATAAAATCAAAATTATTACGTACACACAAAAAGAGACAACCTCCGTAGATAGTGTCCCAAAAAAAATTATTAGGAAGCGTTGTAGCTTACCTCCTCAGCAATAGAGAACAACTTTTGGGCAGTAGCCCCACCCACTTGTTGAACCATTTTATATAAATGACCATTATTGTTCTTAAGAAGCACATGTGGGTGATCAAATTCCTGGAAATCAAGTTAATGTAATGTTAATTTTTCCAATTTCAAACTGTTAAATTTTACCTGACAAAAGAGCTGTTTAGGAAATTTTACATACCGCCACAGAGCCTGCATCCATAACAATGACCTTATCAGAATCCATGATTGTGTGGAGTCTGTGAGCAATAGTAAGTACTGTGCAGTGACCAAATTTATTTCTGATCATTCTCTGAATAAGTTTGTCAGTCCTGAATTAAGAGGAGAATAAAAACATTACTGGTAAGATCTATAGGCAAGGACAGCCCATGTGTGTAGTGAGCAAGAGAGTGCTTACTGTGGATCTACATTTGCTGTAGCTTCATCTAGAATGAGAATGCGATTGTTTCTTAGGATTGCTCTTGCCAAGCAAACAAGCTGGCGAAGGCCTACACTAAGATTTGACCCTCCTTCTTGAATGGGTGATTGGAGGCCATAACCCATTTCTTCAACAACATCTTTTAGCTCAGTCTGTCAAAATAGAACCCAAAAAAATTTAAGAAAAATTTTCAAAAATTAAAATTAAATTGTTCAGTTCAATCAAAATTATTCTTGACTTCAAAAGGGTAAATATTTATACCTCTTGCAAAGCTGCCCAGAGAACATCATCTGGATGCTCATCAAATGGATCCAGGTTCTTCCGCAGGGTAGCGTTAAACAGAACAGCCTCTTGAGGAATAATGGACAGCTTCTTGCGAAGATCATGAACACCTATCATACCAGTGTCTATGCCATCAATTGCGATGCGACCTCGTAAATCTTCAAGTCTGAAAAGTGCTGATATCAAAGAAGACTTTCCTGCTCCAGTACGACCCACAATGCCCACCTATGACCAAAATTGAATCACGCATATTTTCTAAGGTTGCTTTTTAAGAACCAAACATTGTCATTTGCATAATGTGAAAACCTACTTTCTCTCCAGGGTTAATCTGAATGTTGAGACCCTTGAGGACTGGAGGATCATCCAAATCATAGAATAAGAAGAGGTTCTCAAATTCAACTTTTCCTTCATTGGGCCACAGAGGATCAGGTCTCTTCTCTAAATTGAAATTTTATAGAATATTTTAACATACTAAAAAACGTTAGATTTAAATTCACTAGACACTGAAAAACACGTCATTAAGTCTCACCTGGTAGAGACTCCATTGGAGGCTCCGAGGGCAACTGAGAATACTCTACGACTCTTTCCACTGAAGTCATATGATTTTCTACCTCAGCTTCTTGCCGAAGACCCCACTGAAGCATACCAGTTAGAGAGATTGCCTGAGTGATGGCTAAACCAACATTACCCCCAAATACACCTTAAAAGGGGAACAGCCGTGATTACTAACAACACTGACAGCAAAATTAAGGAAATTATTTAAGAGCAGCTTTAATTAATCTTACCCAAGTGGCTTCCAATGAGGAAACCAAAAGTGACCGCAGCAATGAAAATTAAACAGAGCTGGTCAAGCCAGTACCCAAATGCACGATTTGTTGCTATAAACAAATACCATGCTGAAGAGTGTAAATCCTGTTTGAATAAACAAACGTAATATTAGGAAAATCATGGCATTCTCAACAGACATAAAACACCTGAATAAGACGAGATTAATACCTGATGGCGATCAAATTCCTCAATCAACTTGACTTCCATTCGAGAAACTCTCAAGGTAGCAAGACCACTCAATGATGCATTCATGTGACTAAACACAGGGCTACGAGCTTGGAGGAAAAAATAGAAGGATAAGAACAAGGATTACGTGTAAGTGCATTATAAATACTTTATGCATATTTTATGTACTTACTTACACCCTCAAGACGTTTAATACTTCTAGATGTTGTCATGAATACATTTCTCATCCACAATCCAAGGACTGACACTACAAATAAGGGTATGATCAGCCAATAGTTAATGGCTGACACCAATATCATAATGCCCAGTAATTGAGCTCCAATCTATAGGATAAATTGAAAAACTGTCATTTTTTGTAAATAAAAATTAAGTTTAGCAAAGGGACAGGTTTTAGTAAAATAAATTTTTAAGGTAGAGTAATTTGCTAATCACCTGAAAAGCATCTATCATACACAAAGGCAACATTTCATCAATAGCTCCCATATCTTTTGAGAAGCGGTTCAGAATGCGACCTAGAAATTAACAGGTATAAATTAAAACTAAACATCTAAGAATGTTCTAAAATAAAAACTGAGGTAGGAAGTAAAATATTAAGTTTATACCTGAAGTATTATTATAGAAGAAACGCATCTTGGCATGTGTAATGCTTGCAAACATTTTATCATGCAATGTTCGTGAGGCACGCACACACAGATGGAAAAACAGAAATGATCTAGCCAAAGTTACAACAATAGTGCCAATGGATATAGCTGTATAGACATAGATACAAGTTTCTCTACTCGGAGGCCATTCCTCATACCACTTAGCTGATGAAAGCATTGTGGAATTTGATTCTTGCTCAACTTTAATCCTGAAAATAAAAACTGACTACAGTTTTATGTTACTGCATTATAGAACTTGGATATGATTGACAAGCTAAATCAAAATTACCATACGGTGATCCAGTAGTCCCCAGCACTAGCAAAAACTTGACACCATACAAACATTAGAAAAACAAACGTAACATATATGCAGTTGCCAGAAGACTTGAAATATGCAGAGAATATCTGCCAGCCAACAGCACCATGTGCTCTATCTTCAGGGTCTTCAGACTGAACAAATTCTATCATTGATGGATCTATGGACTAAACATGAAATGTTTCAGCAATTAATACATCAACTGAAGCAAGAATTTAAGTTATTGAGAGAGAAAACAAAAAATGTTTCACGTACTGATCTTTTGGAGTCATGCCCTACAGAAGAAATGGCACTCTGCAACAAAAACATGAGTGTAGTAACTTTACATTTTATATGACACTATCACTGCTCAAACAGATTACTTACTATGATAGAATGCCTTGATGGTGAATCACGTTTCAGGAGGGGAGATCTACTGGTGGCAGCTTTCTCGCTCTCCTCATTGTTTTCCTCAGTCTTCTCATTGTCCTGAACTAAACTACCCATTAAAGATGCAAGACCCTTCTCCTTTACTTCAGAAAAAGTTCCATGAGAAACTAGATGACCCTAAACAGGTAGAAAAAAAATAATTTAAAAAAATCCTGAGGATAAATAGAACGCCCACAATCATTAATTCTGAACATACATTGTTAAGAACATAAACTTGATCAACAAAGGGAAGGTACTGCAGTTGATGGGTAACCAAAATCCTAGTCTTCCCATGAAGGTATTTGGAAATACAGTCATGAAATAAATGGGAACTGACATGAGCGTCCACAGCAGACAAAGGATCATCCAAGAGATAGATATCCACTTGGCGGTACAGAGCACTGAAAAAAGATAAAATCAATTTTAACATACATCTTGGGAACCAAATTAAAAATGGACAAAATTTTTAAAAACTTACCGGGCAAGACTGATACGAGCTCTCTGACCTCCACTCAAAGAAACTCCCTTTTCACCAACAATGGTCCTATCACCCTGAGGGAACATGTCAAAGTCTGCCTTAAGGGCACAAACTTTTACCACCTCTTTGTATCGGATTGGATCCATGGGCTCTCCAAATAAAATATTCTGTCGGACTGATGCAGCAAATAACCAGGGCTCCTGTCCAGCATAAGATACTGTGCCTCCAACATGCAAGTTTCCAACAACAAGAGGCAGTTCACCAAGAATAGCATTCAGCAGAGAACTCTGGAAAGTAATTATTCCCATGCGATTGAAGAGGGGAAATTAATATTAACAAAAGCTTCAACTGAACAGATATGTATGTTACCTTGCCAGCTCCAACGGGTCCAATAACAGCCACTAGGGAGCCAGGGGCTATCTTGAGGTTTAAGTCTGCCAGAGTAAGCTCTGATTGATCAGGATCCCACTTGGCAGATGCATCACTCATTACTATTCCTCCCTCTTTATTAAGATCATTTCCTGACCGACTCTTTAACTCTGGGAGTAACATTATTTTCTACAAGGAAAAAAAATGGTTCATGAAAGTGAAAAATAAAAACTTGTAATGTGTGCAAAAACACATATATCATGTAATGGCAATGTACCTGCAGTCTTTTGACAGAAACTAACCCTTCAGCAAATTGGGTAATACCTTGGGGGAAAAATACGGTCATATTATGCTGAAGAATATTAAAGTAGGCTGTGACAATAAATACCTGCAAGGATTTTTCATGTTAAGCAATGAAGAAATTTTAGGCGGCACATCAGCACAACACAATGCAATACTTACGTGTTTGGCAGTGAGTTTATCGTCAGTGAGAGCAAAGGTAAGAAGAGCAGCAAAAATTGAAAATCGCTTGGCAAATATGATGAATGACACAATAGTTCCTCTGATGTAATTTGTTTTCATGACCTCTTTCATTTCTAGCCTATGGAAAGAGTGGAAGAATATAACTGGAAGCAAAATATGATTTGAGAAACAAGCAGTATAAATGGTAAGCTTACTTTCGAGCGACTCCAACTAATTTCTGGAAAGGCACTTCCCAGGCATACATCTTTATGACTTGGATTGCACCAATTATTTCATTCATTAGACGAACCCTTTCATCAGTGCGCAAAGCCACTTTCAAGCGATAGACAGAGGCCAACTTTCCAAAATATCCTGCAACAGGGGATCATGGAATTAATACTGAAAAACATTTATAAATGAAAGGGAAAAGCAAACCAAAGGAAAAACAATTTGTACCTTGGAGAGGAGCATACAGGAGCAGGGAAGCCACACCAACTACGGCAGGCACGGTGCCGATCTCATAAATGAGGAAGCCTGTAATGAGCAATGTCTGAAGAGGACCCAGCCAGAGGTAGTGGATGAAGAGGACAGCTATGTCAAACCTATTTACATCATTTGACAAAAGGTTGACAAGCTGTCCAGGAGTAGTTTCCTTAAGGGCAACCCGATTGAGACGCAAGATCTAAAACAGAAAGGTTTCTTTAAACAAACACAAAATATAAAACAGATAAGGAAATTGTGAAAGTACTAGATACCTTGCGATACGCTAGGGAACATGTTGCTACTCTAATTTTCATTCCCAGGTGTAGAATATTGAGCATGTAAGGATGTATTGTCCAAACAGTGAGTGCAGAACAAATAATCACCAAAGCACCATAAATGTAACCAGCATTCTCATCATCTGTAGAATCTTCAGAAAAATAGGACACTAACCAGCCCAAAAATATAGGTTGCATAACTCTGGAAAAGAGATTCCGAATTTAAAAACATTAAAAAATTTACAGACACTTCATTTGTTATAAAGTAATCAGTCAGGGAGGACATGAGCACACAAACCAACCTTATAAACATTTCCATGATGGCAAGGGGGATGCCAATACACAAAAACTCCTTTCCAAAACATCTCAGCAATGCTTTGAGAAGACTTGGTGTGGTCTTGTTTTCCTCGGCCTCTTTCACCACATCATGCCAGATTCTGCAAAGGCAGGGAGGGTGAGAGTCCAGGAAGTAAAAGAGGCATTTGCAGGTGAACAGAAGAAAAAACCAAAATCAAAGACGACAACTCACCCTTCCAATTTGGCACCCACCAGCCCAGACTCATGTTCCGATAGGGGTTGAAACAGATCCCCTTCTTCGTAGTCTTTCCTAAGACCTGTCCGGAAGATAGGAAGCGTCCAACTGGAACCAGAAATAGGCTTGGTTTACAACATGGTGAACAAATCGCCAGCTTTGAAAAGAAGGCGGGACCCCGTGCTATCGTCAGCGTCCAGCCCAGCCCTGCCACCCTCTAGAATCTTGTATAGAGACTGTACAACCCTCGAGTGGACAACCCGGTGGGCAGGCGGAGGGTCGCGGCGGCTGGCAGCACTGGGTGCCTACCCAGCACGGCGCACGGCTGGGGCTGGGGCTGCACACTGCTGCGTCATCAGAGCCTACTCACAAGAAGGTGAGGCGGGACAGGAAGTTGCTCTTGGCGCGGGGGTTGGGCTTGAGGGGCATGCGGTGGCCGCTGTCCATGGCTGGGCTGTGCTGGCAGGGCTGGCTGTGCTGACGGGGCTGGAACAGACAGCGAGCATGGGCTCCTGGTTACAAAAACAAAACATAACGCCAGGATGGAGACGGAGAGCGCAAAATGCGTGACGCGCTGATACAGTATCGTGGAGTTAATAAGGGGTTAGGGGAGGGTTAGGGGAGGGATGGGGGAGTGGCGGGCGACCCGCCGCCAGCTGAGTCGATATGAGAGCACAGCGCATTCTCCATCGATTGGTCTACATTCGAAATGAGCGGAGGCTTGTAAAGGGAGGGTGTCCTCGCCGGGTCCTCGCCCTCGTGAGTCGGGCTCGGGTGGGACTGGCTGGTCGTGCCGCACAGCACAGCTACGGCTGATGCAAAGTCCGCGGGGGAAGCTGGTGGGCAGGCAGAGGGACTTGGTGAGGGAGAGGGAGGTTGGGTCGCGGACTCCGCAGCGCAGAGCCAGCCTACAGCCGACAGCCCGCCATCCACATACCACTTAACACCCTCCGGATCCCGATAGCCAGACCCAGACACCGCACACCGCCACCCGCCAGAGTGTCTTCCTGCAAGGTCAAAGCCGTGGCCCGCAGCCGCAGCTCCGCCAGATGCCCCGCACTCGAGCGTCATGAGCGCCGAGTATAATCAGCGGACTGGGCCGCGTCGTCACGTAGTTTGTGAATGTCAAGGGGAGCAGACGATAGAGTACTCCGGAGAAGCCCAATACGGAAGTACAGGAAGTCGTGACTAAAAAGAAGAACGCCGTGGAAAATGTGCGAATTTTAGCGAACTCGACTACTCAGTTCCGTTCAGGGCCTCTCCGGAGTGCACTATTCGGCGCCGAACGGGGCGTTCCGCTTCCTACAGCCCGGGGCACTGGCACTGGCCCGCACCCGCCGACAGGTGAAACCGAAACCGGCTGACAAGACAATTGTAATCGACGTCGTGCCCCTAAACACACCTATCGTGTACCGATCACCGAAACGGATTGGGAAATAAATGACAGCGAAACGTATGCATTGACTATGAATCACGAGCAGCGTCTCGGTCAATGAATGGCCGCGGGGGGGGGGGGGGGGGGGGGGGGCTATAATCGTAAGGATCGTGGCGTTCAAAAGGGCTGTGCACACGTGAATGGGCCTCGGACGGGATGGGCCTTGGGGCCTTGGCCCACCACCTGTTCTAGGTTCATGCGATACACGGCGGGCGTTCCGATCATGGATGTAGTGTGTAATGGTTCCGATCCGCCGCCTTCCCTTCCCCCTCCCCTCCCCTTGCCACGATCACCTGCCCTTGCCCCACCCTACCTGTCATCAACACGGACATGCCGTCCATTATCAAACACGGGCTGGTCAAGGCAGGGCAAGCACTGGCGAAAAATAAACACGTACGAGATAAGAGCGGGAAAGTGACCCCAATCAGGAAGGTATTTGGACCCGCACGCGATTAACTCCCCCCCCCCCCCCAATTTGATTCAGCGCGGCAATCGAGCTCGGTTGGGCTCTACAAACGTCATAACCACTTCTTTAGTTGTAACTAAAACTGTTCATAAGGGCGGAGAAAAGAGTAGCGGGGGGGGGGGGGGGGCGAGAAACAGAGAAAGGGAAACCCCCAGGATACGTTGGAATAATTAGATCGTCTAGCTGACACCTGCTAACCGGAGCTCACGCTGCTGCGCCGGCCGGAACCAGCCCCAGCCGGAACCCGATCCGTTGGTAGAATTCTACGAAAACCCGAAGGCACTTGCGTCAGGAAGAAGGAGGGGGGGGGGGGGGGGGGGGGTAGACGAAGCGAGGGGGCGCCCCCTCCCCCTCCTTTCCCCGCTTCCCTCGACATCCCGAGTGGAAACGGTTAGCGAAATGACCTGGTTCAGGCCTGGATTTTCAGGCGACGGTCAGTACTGGGGAACGCTCCCATACCTAGTATTCCGACCATACCGAAACTTTGACATCCTTTGATGTTATGGCAAATAAATGTAGTACAACTCTTTTGAGCGTGCGGATCTGGAATACCTCACCTGACCACTGCTATAAAGTCGCCCCTATAACACACATTTTCGCGCGGTTTCTCACATATAAAAGTCCTATTTATTTGAACGTATAGAAGAGCGTTCCCTTGTACTTCGTACTTGATGACGGCTCGAGGCATTCTTCCTCAGCATCCGCCCTGACCAGGTGGGTAGCGTCTCGGACTTGTGGGCCGAGATACGCTGGTTCCGCCCGTCCAATGCGACGGGAGTGTTTTAATTTTTCGACGTCTGAGAAACGTCATCCGACTGAATACGGACTGACTCAGGCCTGAAAACACGCGGGTATTCAGTCGAAATTCAGTCCCCGGTCAGGCGCCACTCAAGCCACCTCCAGGTCCCAGTCAGTGCTGCGACCAAACTGTGCATTCACTGAGTCTGACCTGGACTAGGCCTGATGGGCGCCTGACCGCGGACTGACCGTCGCCTGAAAATCCAGGCCTGAGCCAGGTCATTTTCAGCTAACCATTTCCACTACATTCACTGTATTTTGAATTGCAATACATATCACTAAAATTTGCGATAAATCGTTAAAGCAAAGAAATAGTGATACACCCCCATGAGGAATAAGGACCAGTTTGCCAGTTTGCAATACAGCAGTTTTGCAATACTTTTCGCACTTTTTGCCATCTGTATTGCAAATCAAAAAACAGTGTTTCGAGTCGTGCCCGTCGGCGCGTGCGGGGCGCCACCAGGCGCCTAAACGCATTCTCACCTGTCCATACAACCATGAAAAACATACAAAATGAGGGACATATGAGGGAAAGGAGGGGGAAGACAGACAAAAGACACATGGAGCGCATGGCATTGCGGCGTCGTGGGGCATGGCGCAGCAGAGCAAACCAATTGGCCCCAGTTATGAGTAGTACCAGCATAAAAGACAGGCACAGAAAGACGCGGCGGAATGAGGGGAGCAGGAGGTCAAGGGTTCTCTCATGGTTACATGAAAGAAATTACACTGTCGTCGTGTGAGCGCTATTTCACTTATGCCGGCAGCGGCCAGCTCCCGAGCAGTGCTGTAGTGTACTGTCTTGTAGTGCAGTGTACTGTACCGACTGTGACAGGGCAGGGCAGCAGGCGAGACGCGTTTCGCCGGGCGGAATCGACCAAACGGCTTGCGTAGAGCGAGGGTTATGCTAGTCCACAGACACACCCCCGGGTCACACATCGCGGATTCATTTACTCGGTCATTCATTCGGCCATTCATTCATTCATTCATTCATTCATTCATTCACTCACTCACTCACTCACTCACTCACTCACTCACTCACTCACTCACTCACTCACTCACTCACTCACTCACTCACTCACTCACTCATTCACTCACTAAATTCATGACATGGCCTGTAAAAAGTGCCACCCATATCGCAATTAATTACGTCTTGCCAAATTTCGCAACAACCACAAAATTATTTGTGGCTGTGAAATTTCAGAAAATTTTCTGCTGGACGTAGTACAAGCAGCTCTCTCGCCTTACGAGCCTAGGAAAGATTACATTATAAAAGAGTTCAAAATATTTCACAGATAACGATGAGATTTCAAAGATTACCCATACAAAGATTACATAGATTTACGGAGATTTTACAAGGTCAGATAAGAGTTTATTTGGGTGTACGAATGTTTACACGAGTGAGGAATCCCTTGAAGTAGTGGTGCAGTGTGCGGTGATTGGTGTTGAGAGCGGAGCGAGCCATCTGCTGAGCGTACGTCGGCGAAAACCCGAGTCAGGCACCTTCTGGGACCCAGCGAGGGGCCCTGCGGAAAACGTCCAGCATCAGCGAGAAACGGGCTGAGGCTGGGCCAGGCTGGGCTAAGCCATTGGTGGGAACGGCATTTCCTTGAAGTTGATTCAGGGAACGAAGCGCCTGCGGAGGCAGCCCGGGCCCATTGAGACCCAATAATACGGCATGCGGCTTCATAAAGGCCGCAAAGGCAGCGCATCGGAAGGCGGGGCGGGGCGGGAGCGTGTTTTGGGAGTCGGCATCGGCAGCCTGCGTGCGGGCGGATCAACTGATCAACTGCTACGTGGTGTGATGGCATTACAGTCCTTAGAAGTTTTGGACGCCGGCCAGCCCTGCAAGAGAGCGACGGAGAGGTTTCCGGCTAGCACGGCTCAGGGTCGACGGGTAGGTCGTTTCATTTACACGCGCCAGCAGATACAGATAACGGGATCGAGTACTCCGGAGAAGCCCAACGCGAAAGTAAGAAGTCATAACGAAGAAGCAAGAGAATGGGGAAAGTAAGACAACGCGCATGCTCGGAACCCTGCTATACTTCAAAAGTCACTCGATTTCCCATACTTTTTCCAGCGTTTCTTCTTCTTCGTCACGACTTCTTACTTCCGTTTCGGACTTCTCCGGAGTACTCTATTGGTTCTACTGGGCGCAGGGTGGCTACAATGTTGTAATATCCGCGCCATAAAAGTGACGCACAACACGCGACGTCGCGTTGTGGGAAGCATCCCGCCGGCCGGAGGTTTGCTGGGGGCTCGGTCGGGGCCAAAGTCCTCCGCTAACGCAAAGGCCCGCGCGACATGACTCGCCTTTCTGCCAGCGAGCCTTACTTCTAGGAATAGGGTATTGCAGCGAATCCTGAAACGGAAGTTTGAAAGCGTGTCCAAAAAGAATAGCACGGCGCTTTTCATCTTCCGATTTTCAGGGTTCGCCGGCATGTAAACCTTACTTTAGAACACCCTGGGCCCCCAAGCAACGCAGCGCACGGGGAATGACCTCTCACTCCCACCTGCCTACAAGAGCTCCGACTCCCCGCTTGGCCACTTCTCTGCTGGTGGCGAATCTACGCGAACAAGACGGGTCGGGGCCCTGAATATAAAAAGGCTCGGGGGCCTAAACGACATTGCGTGGCGTGACACGGCGAACACTACCCGCTCTTCGAGTCACGAGAGCGGAGCGCGTCCATGTGGGCTGTTATTAAGAGGCCACATCTGAGGGGCCGCCTCCCTCTCTCTCTCTCTCCCTCTCCCTCTCCCTCTCTCTCTCTCTCTCTCTCGCGAGTGTACGAGACAAGGACGGGAGAACACGACAGAAGACGCGGGAGAGGGCAAAGCCGCAAAGTGTTGGGAACGAGGTTCGGTCGGAAGCGCGAATCCGGCCGGTATTACGTGGAGGGGGGGGGGGGTAATTATTTGCCGATTTCGGTTCGGAGTCCGCCCGAGATGATGCCTGCGAGCTCCGGCCAGAAACCTTCGGCTGCGCGAACTGGCGGCAGAGAGGCAAAGCAGAGCGAGCAGAGCCAGGCAGAGCTGGAGCACTCCGAACACACTCTTGGTCGGGAGTGTACTGGGTATTGTTATCGCGAGGCCACAGGCGCAGGATGCAAGAGAGAAACGACCACCAACGACCACATACCCCCGGCTGGAACCGCAAAATGGGAGCAATACTCAGTGACTCGACTATTGAGTCTATCGGCAATCTGCTACTACAACAACACGAACATGTCCGCAAACCTCTGCTGGCTCGGAAATCTGTCTTCCGCCGAGCCTCCGATCCGGACATCAGCGTGTCAGCGTCATCGGCTCCGACTGCCGTGCTGCCGCAGCTGCCGCCAAACAAAGCGAAAGCAGCAGCAGTAGCAGCAGCAGCAGCGGAGCGGCCCTAAACACATGGGGCAACCTAACCTAAACGCAGTTGCAAGCGGCAACCTCTGCGGCGCCCTACAGGACTAGGAGAGAGCGCTGGGGTGCCGATCTAAAATTAGACAGGGCACGCGGGGGCCAGCGGGGGCCCTGGGGAGAGGGGGAGGGGGCGGCGTCAGGGAAGCAGACGACACGCTGACACTTACCCGATGCTACGCGTCCAAGTCAAAGTCCTTGCCACAAACCGCAGTGGGGTGTGGCAGGTGGCAGTGATTCCCGGATGGCACCCTACATCCGCAGCACAGCCGACGGCGGCGGCCGGTCGGGGTCGCGGGCGGCGCGTGGGGGTCGTGGGGGTTTGCCGCCGGCTCCTCACCGCGCTCTACGATCAGCTGGCCTGGGCCTCGGCACAGCTGAGCAGACCGGACCGGATCGGTTGGTCTCTGGCGGCGGCCGACAGCCTGCGGCGGGATGGTCGATGCCGACTGAAGCCTCCTGCAGTGGCCGCCGTCGGTGGCGCCGCAGCGGGAGCCGGGCCGGGATTCGCAGGTGGCCGACTAGAGACCGCGGTGCCGCCGGCACCCCCTGCGAATGGCGCCCTGTCCTCTGTCCTCGCCGATGACCGCGGGGGGGGGGGGGGGGGGGGGGGGCGGTCGTGGGGTCCGCCGCGCGCGGCTCCTCCGAGCGTCCGAACGGAACGGACCACGGTCGCGAACACCGAGGGCGTCTACGTGTGTCCCGCTGGGGACCACTGGGGACCCTCGAGCTCGGCGCGTGAGGACGCGGACGGGGGGACGGCTCGGCACCGACTGAGCTGACTGATGGCATGGCATGGCAGCGGCCACCGACGCGCCGGCATTGGCGGGCGGGGGCAGGGGGCACGGGCAGCGGCAGGGCCGGCAGGGGCAGGGCCTGGGCTTGCAGACCCAGCGCGTACCCGAAAGCGAACACCGACTGCGCCCCCCCCCCCCCCTCTCAGCTCTCACCCCCCCTGCTCCTGTTCTCCACGTGTTCGCACAAGTCGGAACCCGCACTGCCCACAACACAACGGGAAGGGGGGAGGCGGCTCGGGGCGGAGGGAGGGAAGGCCGGCGGCGGAACAGTCATGAAGACTATGGCGGCGGCCGGCGGCGGTCCCTGTCTGAAAGGAAAGGCCGACAAGTATAATGAATTCCCTTCCCGACGGAGACGTGGAGCTGTCTCGCCCTGTCCCTGTCGCCTCCACTTTCAGGTTGAGCTGCGTTTGCGCATGCGCGGGGTGCGCTCGTGTGCGCGGTGGTGGCGGAGGCGGTAGCGGCATCGTTGGAGTCGTGCCTCGGCACCGTCCGGCAGCATCAGCTGCGGCAGCGTTGCGGCTGCAGCAGAGGACGTGCTCTGTTGCGCCAGTTCGAGGGGGGGGGGGGGGGGGGGCTGACACCTGCCCGTCAGCGGGCCAAGCCAGTCCCTTGCGGCTCCGGCCCTGCCTCACCGCCAAAGGCACGCGCTCGCCATGTCACATGTTGAGCACGCTGCTAGGACACGCAGGGGGCGTTGACCACTTCAGCCGGGGGGGGGGGGGGGGGGGGGGGGCTTCCGACAGCCGCCGACGCCTTTCCCTCCGTCGCGTCGCATCGGTCGGCACCCGTTTCATCGCCGTTTTCGGCCGTTTCCGTTTTCTCCCCGCGCGCTGCTTCGCACACAAACTTGGCAAGGGCCGGCGGCGCGGGGCGGCGCGGGGCGTGACATTGTCGGGGTGCCTCTTTCTGCAGATAATATTGTTTCCTTATTGCTCTCGTTTCCGTTTCTTGGCTTCGATTTGAAGCAGGTGCGCCATAGCTATACTGGTCGCTAGGACACCACCGCTTTGTAAATGCCGCCCGCCGGCCGACCCGGGCGCTGCCGGCTACCAGCAGCGGCAGCGGCGATGCTTTACGTGTTGCCTTCCTCCAGGGTCAAAGAGCTTTACGGTTTGCCTACCTTCAGGCGGCAAAGGTCCCCCTCGGAACTAAAAGGGGAGAGGGGCGAACGCCTCTTCGCCCCCCCACCCCCACCCCCTAATTACGTCCCTGTCGGGACCCCCAGAGGCGTTTAGGTGATTTGTGCGCGGCCCCTCCTCTGGGCCGGGCCGCTTCTATCCCCTTCCCCTCCACCCTCCCTGTGACGGCCTTGCACAGCCGTGCCCCAGTGTCCCAGTGTGCCGAGACGGGGACGGTCACTGGGGCGGGCCGGGCGCCAGCGCGCGTCAGTGTGGCGTCGGGGGAGGGGGGTCGGCCTTGGTGAGCTCATCGGCCGGCGTCCGCGCCTCCACCCTCCACCCCCCATTCGGCCCCCCACCGCCCCCTTCCCCTTCGGTTTCCTCCCCTGATGGACTGCCGCCGCCGCCCCCCCCTTGCACACACACACACACACGCTTGTTTTCTCGGAAGGTGACGGATGAGCCATGAGACACATCGGAGGGCAAGGTGATTGAAATGGCTGGGTCATGCGAAGCGGAGACCAGCGGGCGCTGGGCACGCAACCTTCACAAGCTGATGCGGTGGAAGTGAAGTGGCTCGGGCGGGATACGTCCTGAAGCGCCCCTAACAGCGTGGTGCGGTGCACAATGGAGTGGCACTCCGGAGAAGCTCATAACGGAAGTGAGAAGTCGCAACGAAGTAGAAGAATGTAGAGGAAGTATGAGAAATCGAGTATTCGGAACCCCGCTGCCCTTCAAAGGCACGCGATTTCTCATATTTTCTCCGGGATTCTTCTTCTTTGTTACGATTTCTAATTTACGATTCGGGCCTCTCCGGAGGCTCAACATGGCTGACCTCTGGTGTCTTCGTTTCATCGTTTTCTCACCTGCAGTGCCCGTGCTGGGCGCCCCCTCCCCGATCACGTCGCGTCCCCGTCCTTGGACTGGAACTGCACCAGGACGACGAGGTACGTGGTCGTGGTGGCCGCGACCTGTGGAAGTGCGCCGATAAGTTTGTGCGAGACATGGGATTGCGTTGGCTGTCTAGACGAGGCGGAGCTGAGTGGCACACCGCCATGCCGTCTCGGGTGTCAAAACGCAAGCGGTAGTGTTCTGCTGTTCTGGTTACTCGCCGGCGGCCGGCGGGGGCTGTGCGCGCGCGAGTGCCAGTGATAAGCGAGAGCTGCTCCTGCCGCGCTCCGCTCCACCCCACTGACTCATGTTCATGTCACGTCCACGTGCGTCCACGGCCCAGTGCGAAGATCCGCCGCCACTCTCCGAGGCCAAAGAAATAACCGTTCCGTACCGCCAGCAGTAGGTCGTAGTTGAGCGTGAACATGGAGCACGTGTGGAGCTCGGCCCGCAGCGACCGCACCTGCCGGCGGAACAGCTGCAGCTGCAACGAGAAGAGCAGGACAGAGACACTGTGTTTCACACACCGGTTCCGGTCGGGCCTTGGTTCGTCCATGAATTACGTGCCAGTGGCTGAGAGGCGCCTGCCAAACGTGACTCCGCGGACGATTCGGGGAGGAATATAACCCTCACGGTGAAGTTTCTGCCAGTGGTAACAGGGCGGCAGCCGGGAGCGCCTGCCAGGGCCGGGGTAGGCCAGCCCGCACCACACGCGTGCGTGCACGAGACCGTGTTGCCTACTCAGCAGGCGCTATTCCTGCTCTCCCCATCGACAACAGCATGAACGTATTTTATGGAAAATGCTGCAATATTTATCCGCGCTTCACGCATCGGAAGGATTGGCGTAATTTATGAACGGCCCCGGGCGTTTATCGGACCGACCTGCTGGTTGGCGGCGTGGTCCCAGGACGTGGGGTCCACCAGGCACACGAGCTGCACCAGGACCTGGTCCTGCCGACAGACACCTCGGTGAGACACTCGTTGGCGTCCTCAAGAGCCCAGAGCCCATCGGCCCGCACTCACCTGCTGCAGCACCTTCTCGCTGCGGTACACGACGACGAACAGGCGGTACACCAGGAAGCACACCTCCAGGGCGTAGTAGGCGGTGTTTTCCGCATTCTGGTCCTCGCCCTCGCCGCCCTGGATGGACTTGACCAGCACGAAGGCGTCGGTGATGAGCTGGATGCGCGTCTGGACCACCTTGCACAGCAGCTGGGGGCCGAAGTACGACGTGAGGTCCTCAACCTGCAGCAGCAGAGCGAAGGTCACGTCCTTAATCATACCTGATTCTTTTTGTCTTATTTTTTCTCAACCCTTTTTTAAAACATTCTTTGGCATTTTTCTGATTTTTTGAACATTTTGTGTCGTCTATTTGACTTTTTATTTTATTTTTTCACGACCTGATATATTTTGATTTTTTTCTTATTTTTTTGCCACTTTACACCGATTTTTCGGCCCGCCCCGACTCCATGCTCATGTTCACCTGTTGGAACACCCGCTGGTGGAGCACTCGCAGGCGGGACAGTGTCGAGTGGCGCGGACCCACTTGTGCGTCCTGGTGGCCGTGCTGGACGCCGTGCTGGAGGCCAGGGCCCCATGCTACCTTGGAGGCCCCCCACGGAGCCCCCGCACGGGCTGCAGGGGCTGCAGCTGCCCTGCCGGTGCCCAGGGCGAAGCCGAGGGGCCCCCCGAGGGGTCCGCCCAGAGGACCGTCCACCAGGGACTCCGCCTAGAACGGCGAATGCGGGAGTGAGGGGTGGGGGAGGCGGCGGCGTGGCCGTCAACTCCTGCCTCGCCGTCGCGGTCGCAGTTCTGCTCTCGGACCTGGTCGCTGGGGAAGAAGCCCCTGGCCAAGTCGCGGAAGCAGAGGGCGAGGCCGCGGTAGGCGCGCTGCAGCAGCACGCAGCTCAGCAGGTACTGGCTCTCGACGGCCAGGGGCACCAGCCGCACCAGCAGTACGGCCACGTTCTGGTACTCCTTGGTGATGTACTCGGTCTGGAGGGTATAGAGGGCGTGCGTGGCGGCCACCATCGCCACGTTAAACCACATGAGCAGGAAGAACACCCAGCTCTCGAGTGGCCGGCACCGCCTGTGGGAGTACAATACCACAGTTACCACTGGCCATGAGATGAGACTTCTTCCGATCGGGGGAGTGGGGGTGATTGGTTACCGCGAGGTGGACGATGGTGACCGGTTGATGGCGTCCAGCTCGGTGAGGGTGACCAGGGCACTGCGCCACGACGCGGCCATGCTGCGGGCGCCGGCCAGCGAGAACCCGGCGCACACCAGCGCGATGACCGTGTTGAGCAGCATGGGGACCTGTCCTGCCCAGAGACGCGGCTGCAGATCCCACCCTGCGTATCCCCAGCAGTATAACCAAGAGTGTAACTCTAACCTCGTAGATGTAGTTGCTGAGCGTGGTGTTGGGGTTGAACACCACCCCGAAGAAGTGGTCGCCCATGAAGTACAGCGCATACACGGAGGAGGCGATGACGGCCACGCAGAAGGGCAGCCAGACGAGCGAGAGGGACAGCCACCGAGGGTCGTCGCCGTCGTGGAGCTGCTCCTCCCCGGGCACATAGCGCAGCGGCAGCAGCCCCAGCAGGCGGGAGATGAGGTAGCCCGGCCAGATGAGGAAGGGGACGCCGCCACCACTGCCGCCCCCGGCAGGCCGCCGCCCCCGGCCCTGGTACCCTGGTGGGCGCGTGACGACGCCGTCCCAGCCGTGGCGGTGGAGGCCCTGCTGCTGCTGCCACGACTTGCTGGCCTTGCCCGCCTTCCCCCACGAGAGGCCGTGAAGGCCGTGCCCGTTGCCCAGGGCGCCGCCCCCGGCCCAGGACCGCGGCGATGTCGCCCCCATGGCCCGGCGGCGGCGTTCTCCCGTCCGCAGCGCCATGGGGAATCCAAGGGCCCCACGTCGACGTCGGTTGGCGATGCGTCTGCAGTCAAGGAGGGGCCTGTAGAGCACCTGCGTCCGTTCGCGGTCCCCGTGGTCACTGCCACTGCGCCATGGGCCGTGAGGGGGGGGGGGGGGGGGGGGCAGTACGCCTCGTTGCCTCTGCTGGACAAACAAGTCGAGTATTTGCGCACGAAGGCAGTCTGCCACGACGCTACGGCAGGCTATGGCCTCTGGACTTCAGGCGCCTTAATTGCCTTGCATTGGGGGGACAAGACGATCTGGCCCACTTTTACTGGGGTCGACGCATGGTCGTCGTTTCAGCATTTGCAATCCTTGTTAGCCCGGGCGTAAGCTGATTGAGGTTCCCGTCCCCATCAAACTTCTGCATTCTACATCTTTCCCCGTGTTCTTTCCCCTCTACCAATCAGAGAATGGCACAAAAAAAATCGCGAGTCTCTCCGCGGCACAGCATTCGAACAAACATGGAACAAGGAACAAACTCCTTCGTAAGGGAAGTGCTAGCCTCGCGCAGTCCATTTTGGGGACCGTGAGAAGAAGGCTGCGAATAGGAAACACGACGACGACGTCGCTTTCTTTTTTCACCGTTTTCACACCACACTTTCTTTTGTCGTTTACGTGCTTTCAATCAGACAAGAAAACATTTGTGAGGACACGCTTGTGGGTATTCCGTACCAGTTGCATCTGGTGAAGGATCGAGATTGAGACTTTCACTACGGTGGCACAGGTAACACTTATGTCTTTTCCTAGTTTTCGGGTAATCCTTTCTCGTGCAGCAACTTGTTGCTTCGGTGTACACTGCACAGCCAACAGCCGGCCTGTGTGGCAGGTTATGTTTGTTCTGTTCATTTTCACGTATGTCACACTAGAAGAGTTGTCGTCACTTTGTCTAGGACTTTGTGCTTATTGTCTTTTTAAATTTTTAACAGAAGTCATGAACGGTGAAGGAGGTGAAGGCAAGTCGGCTGAGGCCCCAAAAGATTATTTTAAAAGCTATGAAGACTTAGAGGTAAGTTTCCATTTTGTCCAGCTGATGTATTATACTTGAGTAATTTTCTACTGATTTCCTTATGATTATGTTCTTTTTTCAACTCTCAGTACTCTTCCCTTTCGTGCCTTCTGTTCAATCAAGTTTGTTTCTTTTTCAAAAGGTTCACCATGTTATGCTAAATGATCAACCTAGAACAGATGCTTATCGACATGCCATCAATGCAAACAAAGCAATCTTCAAAGATAAAATTGTCATTGATGTTGGAGCTGGCACTGGCAAGTGATTTTTGTCCATTAAGTGCTTTCTATATATCTCCCTATTTATATTGTATCATTGTTTCCTCTCCTCCCAATAGGTATCTTATCAGTGTTCTGTGCTCTGGCTGGAGCCAAGAAGGTTTTTGCTATTGAAGCTAGCAACTTAGCGGAGCTTATGAAA
This sequence comes from Odontothrips loti, assembly GCA_038380765.1. Lineage (NCBI taxonomy): Eukaryota > Metazoa > Arthropoda > Insecta > Thysanoptera > Thripidae > Odontothrips > Odontothrips loti. Next base: position 15,815,878 of record CM076253.1, read on the forward strand.
GAAGTCATTAAAGAGAACAAACTGACAGATACCATTGAGGTTTGTGCTACTGTCATAATAATCAAAACTAAAATTGCTTGCTATTGTCCGTAATACTTAAAAGTTTGTTGCTACACCAGGTAATTCAAGGTCGGGTTGAAGATGTAGAGTTGCCGAATGGAGAAAAGGCTGATATTCTGGTATCAGAGTGGATGGGTTTTTACCTCTTGCATGAAGGCATGCTAGACTCTGTTCTCAATGCACGAGATCGACTATTGAAGCCTGACGGGGCAATGTTTCCTGAAAAAGCTGACATATGGGCAGCACCATGCTGTCTACCATCACTGTATGACTTTTGGGAAGATGTCCACGGTGTAAGCTATATTCTTACCCTTAATTACTTGTTAGAGAAAGTGCTATTCATTTCTGGATTATATTTCTGATTTTGCTTCACTTTTTAAAAAAACATTATAGGTTTCAATGCAGTGTGTTGGGAAAGCATGGCGTCAAAAAAAAGCTAGCAGCCCAGAGGTGATGACCATTGAAAATGAGGACCTCCTTGGGGCAGGAAACCTTGTTGCGAGTATCAACCTTGCTACAGTTTGTCTGGCTGACCTAGACAAGCTAAGCGTAAAACATGTTGTGGCCTCTAATAGCGCTGGAAGGTTCGAAATCTCTATTTCCATTCTAGCCCTTTTCCTCAAGTTATGAACTCAATAATGACACCTTCCTATATATTTTGCAGGTATCAGGGAGTGTGCGTTTGGTTTACTGTCCGATTCCCTTCAGGTCTTATCCTATCAACTGCTCCCTCTGCACCCCCGACTCATTGGAAGCAAACTGCAATTGTTCTGCCTGAAGAACGAAGTGTTGAGGAGGCTGAACCACTTGCCTGGGAATTAACTATGACACGAGACCCAGAAGCTAATCGCCATTACAACATAGAATTGACTATGTTGGATCCTGATGAGGAGAAACACCCAACACCATGCAGTTGTCATATGACCAAGTGCATTGTAATCCGTACTTTTATTGAACAACAAGAGGAAGGTGAGGATGAAGACTTTGATGAGGATGATGAAGAAATGGAAGATGATGATGCTGAATATGAAAGTGATGCAGAAATGAATAGTGAACGGCAAGATACAAATGATGTGAACAAGACCAAAGAAAATGGAACTGAAAGTCACTAATTACAATAAATTTGGTTCAAGACTTTTACAGTGTTAATTTTTCCTTCTCTTTCTTTTTTTGCATGATTTTGTAGTTTGGTGCAGTTATATTTTTGTCATGTGTCAAATTGTACCACTTTGAGACTGCTTTTTTTGTAATGGAATCTTCATTTCTTTGTGGATAGTGCTATAAAATCAATGGTATTTAGTTTGAAGTCATGTTTATCAAAGTGTTTGACAGGGTGGCTGTTGATGTTTACAACCATTAGCACAAGTAAAGTACCATAATGTTAAATTTGCTTTGCATTTCAAGAAATGCATTTGTTGAAGTGTTTCTACATTGTTTATTCTAATGTACCCTTGTAAATACAGTATATTTTTCTCTCGTGTTGCACGTTACATAATTGCTGTGAAGCATGACTTTCTTAGCATACAAAACCTGAGTATGGGAAATATGATTGTGCATCTAGAGAGCTGGTCTCTTTTCATTTTAAATTTCAGGAAGTTACAGTTTTTTTTGCATCTTAGTGATAAATTGGTAAAAAAATTAATTTTCAGCAAGTTTTTTTTGTTATCAGTTACAATTCTAGGAGTAGTAGTGGTACCAAATTTGTGTGCCAATTTTTTCCTTTCATATTGAGGTTGTATTGATTGTCTCCGAACTCTGATCCCCATTTCTGTTTTTAAAGATCAAGGAAGTACCTGATATCCTCATGCATTTAGGATTGTGACTGCTAGTGTGAAGTAATTCTTATGTATAAAAGAAAATTCAACCGTTGTTGACCGTGTTGTGAGAGATTATTGTTCCTAATTTTGTGTTTATTAACTTGCATGATGAGTGTATTTTATTGTGAAGTCATATTTTAGACTCTGTTAGGAAACGACGTTTGTGAATGTTATTTATTTTTAAACTCATAACTTTGTCATGTGGCTGGCAAAGCACATCTTCAAGTGTTAAGCATGTCTTTCCTGGCCAACAAATACAGCCTTTGGTGCGTGTATGCAAATTTCGATAATTGACTGACTTACTGTGCTATGATACGTATGTGATAGTTATTTGTGACCAACTGCGGGATTAAAGCAGTTACAACATAATCTATCAGCATTAGTGAAGAGAACTGTTATTTTAACTTTTTGTTGCAAAAGGGATAAGAGCTGGAAGCACCACATGCTCGGACAACGAAACCCATTCATGCCATGAGTAACAAAAATTATTTTTGAAAATGGTTTCAATCGAATCATGAATGGAAATATCCTTGGTCTAGGGACTGCCCACTGCTTCCCCAACACCCCCTGTGCTCCGGGCAGTTTGAGCAATGGTTGATTTGATCGCTCCTTAGGTTTTCCATGTTATTTCAGTGCAAGAAGCAAGGTGCATGTTTGTCATTATTTTAATGAGAAATAAAATATCAATTGATAAAAACTTAGTATTGTATTCACTAAAATTATAACAGTATCCAGGTCCTCTCAGTTCACAGTAAGTGTTTGGCACAACATTACATAAATACTTCTTTAAAAACACACCGTGGAACAACACGTGAAATGAGAATACTGCATCTCTCTTCTATTTTACTTAATTTAATGGGATAAAACTAGCAGAAATAGTCTATTGAAAGTGCAGATTGGTAGGTTCTCAACCATTAGTATCAAAATACTATATATTAAAATTAATCATGAACATCAGAAGATCCAGTAAGGAAATTTGTAAACAATGAAATGAGTGCATGCTAACCTTAAAATTGAAGACGGACATCCAATGCAGCAATTTTAATGAATGCATTAGAAACAAAGGCTTTCAAATTCACTGCTTCTTCGTCCACATCACAGTGAAAACATTTATCCTTTCTGAACACAGAACACTTTTAACATGCAAGATACACAACAGAACATATTCAAAATTTGACTGTCCAACGGAGGATTAGCTTAAATAACAGTCTTAAGAAAGACCCTGAGTTCATTGCACTTGCATGCATCACAAATAGAAATTGGTATAGAATTTGCAAAGGTGATAGCTCAGTGGTAGTATAGAATCTAAAAACAATAGTATTCCATATGTTCTTGAAGTTCTAAGAAAATACCACCTCTTTCATTATCACACAATTACATGATAAAAACAGGACAAATTATGGCACAAGGATAGCTCTAGAGAGACAGACTGCACAACACATACTGGATGGAGTGGGGAGTACATTAAATTCTTTAAGAAAATGAAACTAGAGCTGTAAAACAAGGGATTTAGCACAAGATATTTATTTTAAGAGAAAAATCAATAAAATCTTTCATATACTATAATAGTATTAAGATGGATCTAGACTTATGAATTAATACACAACTGTAGCATTAATTCAAGGCCCAAGGACATGATAATGTTAAAAGAGCAAAGTATCTTTGGCACGACATGATACACGCTTCATTTAAGTAACAGTTCCAAGACCAAACAGGTCAGTAGAAGTGATATGTAGCTCAAATGAAACAAAGTGTAAATAATCAGCTAGTATTGCCAATCATCAATCATCATCAAGTTCCAGGTCAAGTTCCAGATCTAAAATCTCTATTTTACGGAGAGTGTTGATGAAGAGATATCTTGAGAAAAGCAAATAGAGAGATCGAAACCACACCAATTGTGAAGCATGGGCTAACATAGCTTGCTGAAAAAAAAACGAAAAAAAACAATAATTTCAAAACATATCAAAATTGACTTAAGTTACTCCTAGATTTCAATGCAATATGTACCTTAATAGTATGGCGTTCTTGGAAAGAGGCAACATACTTATGAGAAGACATCATGTATGATATGGGTATATCTAACAGAAAAGAATATTTTCTTAAAATACTTGTGGTTTCAAGTGCATATGCTTGGCAGTCTGCAAACAGATTTAAACAAGATGTAAAATACAATACACTTCAACTTTGCCTGTGAATTCAATTTTCAACCATACTCACGTAAAGGCAATCTCTTTTCCACATGAAGAAGAGCCATGGCATAGAAGAGTGAGCAATGGTTGGCATGTTCACTGACTCCATGTTTATCAAAAGTTATCAACTGAAAGAAGAGAAAGCAAATAAAGGTCAAAGAAAAGAAAGAAAAACAGTGCTGAACCAAGGACACACTTTCAATACATCACTTACAGTATCTATTGATAGTGCTTCCATGTGGTTGAGTATAAGAGTTGAGACTATGTCTTCTCGCCACTTCACCTTGGGATCATCAGGCAGCAATGTACTCCTGAAATCACATAAATCGAACTTAGTGCCAAATGAATAGGGAGGTAGTAGGCAGTGCACATCAATTTCTTTCTTACATGACAAGGGTAATGTTACTGTCTGGAATTCCTAGAATACGACAACTCTCCCACAGTTCCTTCTTCCGTCTACCACCCTCCTTGTCATAGTTGCCTACAAAAGATACCAACACAGCTTTATAAGTAGAGAGCAGTACGTTTGATTGATACGTTGCAGTGGTCAGAGGATCGACTGGCATACCGTCACAGTGACACACCTTTCGAGAGACACAACAAGTAGAGTTCGCAGTCCTTCTGCTGGGCCAGTTTCATGATGACAGGCCCGAAGAACATGCACTCATCGTCCGGGTGCGCTATGACGAACATAACCCTCCTGGCCGTGCGAAGCAGCCCCCCACTCTGCCCTGGGGTCTGGGCCACCCGCCAGTGGGCGACCACCAGGTAGACGACGACACAGAACACGACATAGCACGCGAGCCCGGCCAGGATGCTGCCTGCTGTCTCCCTGCCGTAGTTGAGCGTCTCCTGGATTGTTGCATCGTAGTAGACAGACACCAGTTTGCGAATTTCGTCGAAGCGCAAATGGGGGTCCGCAGCGAACGGCACGGACACGGGCATTGTTCCGTTCAGCGTTCAGGTTCGAACGCTCACGGCCTCGGCTCCTGACACGGTCGCACAGGTGGCATCAAGGACAGAGGAAGGAAGGCGCATAATCTCGGAAAGTGGAAGTGCCTTGGAAACCGTGTTAAAGGCACTGCAATTAAAATACTTTGAAAAGTACCAAGCGGAACGGCTGTGTTTATGTTATTAGTGGTGACTGCTGATGTTTCTCATACGCTCCAGTATGAGAAATCAGACGGACAGTATAAGTGACTGTTCACAACAGTGGATACCAGAGAGCGCTAGGAGCACGATGGTGGAAAACGTCAAGTAGGCTGTGGACACAGGACGTTTGTCTTGCGACTCTCGCGACCAAATCCCTCTGAAATCAACCGGGTCTTAAGACGTAGAGCTTATTGAGAGGTCATGCGTAATTCTTAAGCGTGGATATTAAAAATGTTGCATCCGGTTTGAATCCCTCCGTATCAATACTTTCAGTGCATGGTATTCGATTTTTGAGACTCGCTCCCAGCCCTTTGCCTTCCGCTTCTTCTCGTCTTGTAAACGAGAAAGGGTGCGCTTTATACGGAATCAACTTTTTCCCTACGTATGTACATATTTTATTCATTCTATGCATCCAGTTAGTATTATTATATTTGTTTTCTTATTATGTTGTACAGTATGCTGTTCCCGTTTCCCATTTACATCTACTTTGGCATTGTTTCCATTTAATGTTAGGTTAGTCGTCTTTTGTTTATGCTCCTAACTCATAGTGTTCACTACATACTGTCTAATTTATTTTGTAATTTTTACCAACCGTGATTAATGTATTTTGTTCAAACATTTTTTAGAACTTTGACTGAAAATATTGCACCCCAGTATCCCTACATCGTAATATTTTAAATTATTTTCATTACTAATTCAATTACAATATTATTTCTGACTGTTGCAGTAAGCTGAATTTGAAAAATTTAATTCGGAACAAAATGGGGAGGAGCCTTAACAGAGATTCTGATACTACACCCTCTGTGCCAGAGCGTAGAAGTTTAAGACATTCTAAACAACCAGAGGAAGAACTGAAGACCAACACTGTGGCAAAGGGTAGAAGGTCTTTGGGAAAGAAGAAAGATGACAAAGTTGATAATAAAAGTGAAGAGAGTCAAGATGAGCTAGAAGAAGGAGGCAGTGAGAAGAATCCTGATTCAACTGATGTTGAGACATCTAATGCTAAACCTACCACTTCCAGAAGAAGTGGGCGGAAGAGGCTGCTAAGTGATGGAGAAGATGCAGAAGAAGAGGGAGACAGTGAGAAAAAAGATTATACAGAAGGAGACCATGAAGCTGAGAAGGAAGATAGTGCAGAAGACGATGACAAAGAAGGAAAGAAGGATGAAAATGAAGATAAACCAGAGTCAGATAAAGCAGAATTGAAAAATGGCAAAACTGAAGGAGCTCCTAAAAGCAAGGCAAAGAAAAAAAGAAAGCCACCAGTCAAAAAGAAGAAAGTAGAGCAAGATGAATCAGAAATGTGGACTCCTTTGGAACCTTTGGACGGTGATGAGAGGAAGGAGGCCCAGAAGAAGACGCAGTCAAAAAGTGACCGAAGAAAGCAAGCTCTGGTTGAAAGACAGGCTCCTGCTGAGCCTATGCTTCAAAAGCAACCACCCAGGCAGCGACGCAACAGTGATGCTAATGAATGTGTGGTCTTAGGTAGTGTTTCTCGCAATCAACGGAGATCAAAAACTATAGTTACTGTGGACATTGATGATGAGGCATCAGAGACTGGAAGCATTCAAATTGTTGCCGAACCTGATGTTGATAGCGTATTTGACTTCAAGCGACTTTTGATTCAATACCGAAATGTAAACTTACCGTCTTCCCTGTGGGGTGTCCATAAAGATCCCAGGAATGAATTTGTTAGCTTTACACGATTTAATCCTGACTATCCCGAAACAAATGGTGTCATTGTCGACAGGGCTGTTGTTTTTAAGGGATGTCTCAACCCTGAAGCATTTATCAATCAAGAGAAAATAGAACTCCCAGAAATGTTTAATGTAGTGGAAACAAGTTATGAAGCATCACAGGTTATTCAGTTTGTCAACAATACTGTCGTACCTCCTCCCAGTCATCCACCTGAAGAACCTCCTGAGACCACTTGTTCAGAAAATTTTTAGACTTGACCAATGTATTTCATTATCTTATGAATCTATCCTGTGTTTCTGTATATTGTCTGATTTTAATATTTTGTTTTAATTTTTGTCTGCTGAAGTCAGTAATTGGAATGTAATTTTTTAGTGTGGTTAGAATTTGTCTGAAAATGTTAACCTGCACATGTAAGCTCTTTAGGGGCCTGAAATGTAATTGCATATTTAAGTGAGTACTTGGTTTACAGTTCACCTAAATTTGTTTTTCTTTTTATCTTAATACCTCCCAGGAACTGTAGAAGGACCTGAGTTAGTTATTATTTGCATGCTTAGTACCTGTATTTGTTGAAAAATATTGACAATGGGTCACCTGCTGTACAGATTAATTAGAGAGTTGTATTAAATTCTCAGTAATTGTTACAATCAATTGTAATTTTCCTCAACAATCTCCAGTGAAAATGATCATTTCAAATTTTTATCTAAAGATCTTTATTTAAAAAAATCAGTACAAAGAGCACAGAAAGTAGACACAAACAAATAAATAATGATAAACTCTGTAAGATTACAACATAATTATTGATAAAGTATTTGGTAAAATAAGTTACTAATTGGATAAAAAAATCTCAAGGGCATTGGTCAAGCAAAAAGAGCAGTGATAAAGTTCTGATTTACACATTATGTCTTTGATAAATGAACTAAGAAGCATAAAGCCAAGCTAAGAACACCTAACACAAAGAAGCAGTTGCCCATAAAATGAGGTAGAATTACAGGACTCATTGCCTTTAATTCAGTAAAATAAATTCTAATTTGTGGTAGTGCTGGTAAGTAGAACAAAGATTTCTAAGCAAAAGTTATGTGAGGTATATCATATTCTAAGTAAAAGGGGTCAATGGCTCACATTCATATTAATTTAAGTGAAAGCTTGTAGTTGCAAAGAGCTCACTGTGTCATCTGTCATCATTTTGATGTGTTAGAACACAGGCCAGTCAACAAATTAAAAATCACATCAGTCTTTGGCGCACAAAATCCTTTACACACAAATCATGGCCTAGAATACTGTGTCTCAGCAACCTGAAAGGGCACGTTGGTAAAGTAATTTCAAAATGTCTTAATCAACCATTTTCCATGGTGCAAAATTTAAACCTTAAAAAAAATTAATTGAAACAAGCGTCAGCAATAAATATACCAGTACATGTTGAAGAGACCAGCTCTTAATAAGTTCAACCAATTCAAAACTTTCTTTTCATATACATGGACTCAACAGCAAGAACAAAGTTAGTTAAGGCATTTCTGTCAGAAAACTAAGAATTTGCAGCTGTTGGTTGTGGGCGGTGAAGTTGAGGTCCACTTACAGATTCCTTCAGTTCCTTTCCTTTGGTCTCAATTGGAAGCATGAAACATGCAACTGCTGCCAGCAGAGCTGCTATTCCATACACAGTCATTGCCAAGAGAAGGGAAGAATTCAGCAATACCTTAGCAAATACAAACAAAGTTATTGCTTAAGGTTCACATTTTACCATTTGAATGTCCTGTGGGATGAAAGAAATTACTGTATTTCTTTACCTGGGCGACATAGGGTGTTACCATGGCACCTAGTCGAGCCATTGCACTGCAACTCCCAACTCCAACTGCACGCAGAGGGGTAGGATAGACCTGTAACAAAGATGAGCAGTGACTGGAACTGTTGTGTATGGTGAATTTCAAAAGATAGCAATAGAAAAGAATTAAAGCAAAAATGTTACCTCTGGTGTATAAACATAAGCAGCCTGAAACACTCCAGCAATGATACCACGAGCAACAAACAACATTGCAGTGAGAAAGCTCCTCCTGTATTGAGAAATTTTACAAAGATAACAAACAAACAAGCTACAAAATACCAAACCAATATTACAATGCAATCTTTCATACTCAGCACTGCAGATTAATAAAAAGTAAATACATATGGCAAAAATAACAAATTGCACTGCCATCGTGCGTTTTCGGCCAAAGCGTTCAATGACAAATATGGTGGCAAATATTCCTGAAACATGAGGTTAAAAATAAGAATTTTCTCAAAATTCATTGCCAAACTTGACTTCTGCTCCAAACACGATACTTGCCTGGAAATTCGGCTAATGTTGTCCACAAGAGATCTATATAATCAGTTGTTGTGAGTTCTTTGCAGTCAGCAGAACAAGTTTCAACAGGTTTCAGCTGACTGGAAAATGATCCTCCATCACCAGAACATCTGGTTGCAGAGGCCTCAAATAGTTCTGTTGTCATCAAAACCACTCCATAGTAGCAAAAAGCACAAGCCATCCTACAAGAAAGGCACACCACAGATAAAACATAGTTTGATGATAGGTTTAAGAAAGCACAAATTGCATGGTGATGAACATACCAAATAAACCACAACAAAAGTGATGTTCGTCGCAATTCAGCACCGAGGAGGTCTCGGAGCTGACCTCGTCGTCCCACCGAAGCATCATCTACAACAAGTCTTCCCAGAAGCATGGGTTTTCCATTATCTTTTGCAACCTGCCAATAAACAAATAAATAAAGAATATTTCACGTTTCCTGGCTACAATTTTTTTTAAAGAAAGCAAAATCCTTTCACAGTTGCTCACCTTCTGTAATGTTTCTAAGGCTTTATCTGGTTGACCAGAAGCCACATGGTAACGTGCACTTTCAGGGAGCCACTACCAATAAAGAAAAATAAAAGATGAATATTAAAATCATTGCTTTCAGTTTAAAAGAATCAATAGTTGAGTGCTACGAACTCAGCTTACAGGACAGATGCATGCAAATGCCATAAGTGGTGTTGTTGAAAGAGCCAGCAGCCACTGCCAGCCCAGTGTTGGCATCACTAGCAATGCTAGAAGCACCTCAAAGCAAGCACCCAGTGCCCAGAAACACTGAAAATAAAAGGATATTTCATGAATTATCACATACATCTAACACTGTTTATGTTTTGTTTTTTTAAATGGAATGTATTCACTCACATCAAGTAAAACAACACACTTAGCCCTCTGTTTGGTTGGTAAAAATTCTGCATACAATGTCACCCTTGAATTTATAAACAAAACATAATTGAAATGCTGTCAAACTTTTAGAAACCATGGCAATCTTATTTCACAAGAACTTAAAATTGACTTACGATTGAGGCACACAGCCAATAGCAAAACCAACAAGGCCACGGAGGAATAAAATCCAGAGAAAATTGGGTGCAAAAGCACTTAAAAGCCCATAATAAAAGAGAAGGGCAGCACACATAGTAAGAGCCTAAAAACATTTTTAAAAAAATAAAAAATAATGAATCACCCTATAGCATGATGAATTGCAAATAAATTTACACAGTTTACCTTTTTTCTACCATAACGATCACTGACATTGCCCCAAAATGTAGAGCTAAGCATCATGCCTAAGAATACAACCTGCGCAAGAAAGAGGCCTTAAGAACATTTCATCATTTTCAAACACTTTAATAAAGTGGAAGCAACTTTCAGCTTACTGTTGTTGTAAGTGCCTGCTGATAACGAGTAATATGCCATTCACAATGAAGCGCTGGTGAAAGAATGCTTAAAATGGTCATTTCCATTGAATCTGCCATCCAACAAAGACCAGTAAATAAAGATAACTGTACTTGGAATTTGCCAAATCCAAATGCATTTACTGCTTGGGTTACAGTGAAAGTGTCTGAAATAAAACATCAATTTAGCACAATGTAATGCTTATATTATGTTTCATACAAATGTAACAGTGTGTTATAAAATAAAGACATACCATCAGGAACCACGGATACAGACGTCATCTCCATTTCTTGACCAAGAAGGTCATTACTGTCATCTCCTCCATATATTGAATTTGGAGCTGGTTCACTCCGCAATGAATCTGGCGGAGAGTGAGGAGCTGGATCTGTATGACCATCTAGGTCCTCATAGTTTCCTCCCCGGCCTTTCACTTTACGCCTTGCAGCAGAAATTATTTGTGCCATTTCCAACTGTTTAATTGCTTACATGAATTGTGATAAAAGCTACAAAATAGAAAACACAAGATTACTGATACTTTTGGATTAAACACGGTGAACTGAACTGAACTGAACTGAACTGCGCAGTCCCACGCATCAGCTTCAGCGCAGACCTTCCCTCACCTGTTGCTCACCGTCCCAGACGTGTGTATTTTTCACAGCCGTACCAAATCCATCGTGTTTCTCCAGGTGTCCGCAAGGGCGCAAGGAACAGACCAATGAGGGCGAGTGCAGACGTTTCATTCATGTCTGGGCATCGCACCACCCTCGCAGAGTCACAGGCGTTTTGAGCTACATGACAGAACGCCTCACCGCTGTACCGGGAGGGGGTCTTTGTGATGCGGGGGCTGTTCACCTCGGCACCTGGGCACCTCTACGCCTACAAGCAGTACACCTGGCAAGGAGGGAGGCACTGCCCGCTAGCCGCTGATCCTTCTTCTCTGTTGGGTTCGCCTGGGTTCCCGTTAGGTGTGGTTAAGTCTTTGGCGTGTCCGCTCTCCGCCGCTCGCTCCGCTCGGCTCTGCTCTGGGCTCCGCGGCGCGGCGGCTCCTCCGGGCCGAGACAGGGCCCACCTCGGCCCACCGCCACGCCACGCCACGCCCGCTACGCCCCGCGACTCGGCGCTATGCACTGCCGCGCCGCGGGAGGGGCTGGTGGGCTGGTGGGCCGCTACGCTACGCTGCGCCACTCCACGCCGTGCGGCGGCTGGACTCTCCTCGCTTGTTACCTGGCTCCAGAGCTATTCCAGATACTCCAGAGCTGGCCACCTCCACAGCTCCAGAGAGATCCGGACCGGAGGCCTGGCCCCGGCCTCGGTGGCGTGGGTGTCTAGCAGCGGAGGACACAGGAATCGCCTGCTTCCCACACACCGCCATGCCGTTGGTGGCCCCATTGATGTTTGAACCACACCAATTAAACCCTCACCCTCAGCGGCCTCAGGCCTCTCAGCGAGCTTTCCAGGTCGGCATGGCCGGCGGCGAGGCGAGGGCGGCGCCGCGGCGCCTCCAAACCGCGCTGCAACGCGGTGGCGTCGGATGGGCGGCCTACGTGCCGGGCGCGCACCGCGTGGCGCAGGGAAGGTCCGCTCAGCGCTAGCCGCCAGGCCGCTTGTGCTGGTCTGCTTCAGCCATGTAACCTAAACATGCAGGTTACATGCTTCGGCCGGCTGTTCTCCTGGGGCACGTGGCCGGTGCGGGGACGGGGGAGGGCCCGTGCCGGCCCGAGTCCGTCCACCCCCGGAGCCCCGGCCCGCCGCCCCCGCCCTCCTTGACCCCTGCTCCACCTGCCCTCCTGGGCCCACTCCGAGGCCCCCGCACCCCCTCCCCTCCGGGCCCGAGTGGTCAGGCAACCCGCATCGCACGCAAGGCAAGGCAAGGCGCTGCCGAGACGGCGGCCGGGCCCCGGGCCACGTCCACTCCGGGGTGAGGCCTCTAGTTGCAGGGGTGCCACCGCCACCGCCGCTGCCGTCACCGCCGGCCCGTCCCCGTCCCTGTCCGCCCCCAGTGGCTCGGCTCGGCACCTGCACGACACGCCGCGGGACGCGCCGAAGGGTCCGACGGAGGCCCGACCCTCCCGGCCCGACCGCCTCTGAGCTCGCCTAGTCCGCGCCGCGACCCTCCTCTGCCCCCTGTGGCTCCCGGTCGACCGGATGAAGCGAGGCTGCTGTTGCTGGTGCTGCCCCGGGGACGCCTCCAGGTAAGTCCAGTCCTTGTGTTGGCTGCAGCTTCTCCTGTGCTCTCACGCGCAGGGGCAGGCGCCGCAGGGGCGTAGCGGCAGCGGTGGCAGCGGTGGAGGCGGCAGCGGCGCCTCAGTAAAATTATACAGCCGTTTTGTCCGCGCTTTGTACCACTTCATATACCGCTTAAAACAGAAACAACCCCCTGTTTTCGGCCGCGATAATAACTACACACACACACACACACATAATTGAACGAGCCAAGTCGTGTTCATTTTCGTCGGTGTTTCCCAATTTGTGTGTGTGTGTGTGTGTGTGTGTGTGTCCGTGGCCGTGGCCGTGGCTAATTCCAGGCATAATGCACGTATTAGCCGTAGCCGTCGCCTTATCGCCATGCAGCGACGACGAGAGACGCCCACTTTTCCCGTCGATGGGGTGGAAACAGCGTTGCGTCTCCTCGATTATTCAAAGCGTGCGTTATTCTCGCCGCATTATTCTGCCCCCCCCCCTTCCGGCTCTTCCGGCCTGCTGGCTCTCGCTGACTAACCCTGAGAAGACAAGCCTACGTAGGAAATCAGCCACTGTCTCGTCGCCTCTGCTGACCTCCCCCCGAGAATGTTGTTGTTGTTGTTATTATTGTGTTTTTGTGTTTTTTTCGCGCTCGACGGCGGCAGAAGGACTCGGCCTAGACCTCCCCTGGCCGACACGTGAAGTTTCAATTTCTGTTTTTGCGCGCGAAAGGACGCCCGCCCTGGTTATATTTACGTGTGTGTGTGTGTGTGATAACACGCACGCACGTCACCCACCCCCATGCAAGCGCACGCACGCACGCGGGCCGGTCGACGCCGTCGTGAACGGCGTCTGCGATACTGATAGCGCCAAGGCAACACGCGGCGCCGACCAGACCCGACACGACCGCCACTTGTGCCGCTACACTACAATACGATGTTGTCCCCCGCGGAGGTGAGGTGGCCATGACACAGTGGCGGCCAGGCCTGGCGCACACACAGGTGGTCTGCGGGGCCTCTCTCTCTCTCGCTCTCTCTCTCTCTCTCTCTCTCTCTCTCTCTCTCTCTCTCTCTCTCTCTCTCTCTCTCTCTCTCTCTCTCTCTCTCTCTCTCTCTCTCTCTCTCTCTCTCTCTCTCTCTCTCTCTCTCTCTCTGTCACACACACACACACACACACACACACACGCACCGCACCGTGGTCCTCGTCCTTTTGAGGCCGCCCTGTGAGGTGGGCAGGGCACCTTTACGACGGCGGTGGAGGCAGGTGGCGGGGGCTGCGGGTGCGGGGGCTTAGCGCAGATAGGCCACAGCAGCTCGGCAGCCCATCGGCCGCAGCCCGCAGCCGCCCGTCTGTCTGGCTGCTGGACTACTCACAACGCTGTGGATCCTGTAGCTTATGGTATCCAGCCCGACCATCGAGGCGCACCTCTATTCCACCCCCCATCCCCATTCACATGCACGGGGGACGAACGTTTGGGCCGCGAGAGCTAAGTGAGTACAATCGGACCATCCATGAAACACTGCAGTATCCGGGCCTGGCCATTAATACAGCGCCTGCTGGGTAGGCAACCACGACTGCTGCATGCGCGCGTGTCGTGCGGGCTGGCCTACCCCGGCTCCCGCAGGCGCTCGGCGTCGCCGCCGTTTACGATTTGAGGTTGGGGGAAGTCCGAGGGGAAGTCGGACGTACTCTATGGACGACGCTCAAGGGTGCGGGGCCCCAGCCGGCCCCTGCCGGAGCCCTAGCCGGCCGCTGCCGGAGCCGTAGCCGGCCCCTGCCGGAGCCCTAGCCGGTCCCTGCCGGAGCCCTAGCCGGCCCCTGCCGGAGCCCGTGCCGCCCTGCCGTCGCCGGGGTCGAGGACCCCCAGACCCCCCTGGCCGCCGCCGCCGTCGCTCGGTGGTCCGCTCGGCGCCGCTGCCCGTCATCGCTCTGCGCCGAGGCCGCGGAGGCCAACGACGTCGCCGCCGCGGTGTTCGCGAGGCCGCCGCCTGGCCTCACTTCCTCTTCTCCGACTAAGCCAATCGTGGCGTGTGTCGATCCACAGTGTATCGTTGCGGGGGTGCACAGCAGGCTGATTCCGCAGACACTTCAAGCCGGGGCTCTCTCTCGCGCTCTCCTAGCAGCACCCCACGAGTGCGACAGAGACAGAGCCACGAAGAGAGCGCTGCAGAATCAGACTCAAGGGCTGGCCCGTGGTTACCGGTGGATAAACCCGGCCTGGCCGCCGTTTGAGCAGCGTCCCGCTATAACCATCCCCCGCCCCCACCCCCAATCACCTTACCCCTATCTGACCTGCTTTTGGTCATTGGGGTCACCCGCTCCGCCGTTTGGTTTCCGGAAAGCCGGAACGCGCGCACCCCGTCGGACGGTGGTGCATGGCTCGGGTCGGCTCGGCCTCGGCTCGGCTCGTGTCGCGTGTGCTGTGGGCTTGCCTTCCTGTGACGGGGCTAATGACTGCCACAGCTACAGAGAGAGAGAGAGAGAGAGAGAGAGAGAGAGGCAGAAGAGAGAGAGAGAGAGAGAGAGAGAGAGAGAGAGAGAGAGAGAGAGAGAGAGAGAGAGAGAGAGAGACAGAGAGAGAGAGAGAGAGAGAGAGAGAGAGAGAGAGAGAGAGAGAGAGAGAGAGAGAGAGAGAGAGAGAGAGAGAGAGAGAGAGAGAGAGAGAGAGAGAGAGAGAGAGAGAGAGAGAGAGAGACGAGACTGACGAGACTCGCCGTCGGAGCACGCCATCGCAGGCCGCTGGGCCCGTTCGTCCCCTTGCCGTCCCTTCCCTTCCCTTCCGCTGACGGCGTGGACAATGGTCTGCTCGCGTGGCCTGCACCACACCGCACCCCACCACAGCGGGGTACTGCCGACACAAACCCCACAGCCACAACCACCACCGGCGTCACCACCGACCACCTTTACCAACCCCACTGAACGGAGTAACGCGGTATGCACCGCAGTTAGCGAAGGGAAAACGGGGGAAAGGGGGGGGGGGTGTAGACGAGACTGCACACCTTTTTGAGCCTGCGAGGAAGCTGCGGTCGCCTCGGCCATTCACCATTCACAGTTGCTGTTCCGCGGTACGGTGGTACGGTACGGTACGGTATGGTACACCCATTTCCGGGAACGGCGGGGGCGTGTCCCTGCCTGCACGCACGCTGCCATGCTGTTGTAGGGCGTGAGTGTGGGGTGGTAGGGGGAGGGGGGGGGGGGGGGACTCGCGAACTTCGAACTCGTCCAGGTCAGGCACGGGGGCTGGCGGGGGTCGGTGTAGGACGGCGCGGAGAGGAGGGACACACGCCACACGCCGCGGGCCGGCGAGTCGCGGTGCACACACACACACGCACACACACACACGCACACGGGCCCGGCCTGGCGGGTGGGGCCTCACTCTCCATAGCGAGTGTGCGCAGAGCATAATCAGAGACAGCAGGTGCCACACAGGCCTGGTTCGGCGCGCGGAGGGCGGGTAGTGTTTGGCGTCGTGCACCTCGCGGACCAGTGAAACATCAGCAGCGGCAGCAGCAGCACTCCTCCACCGGCACGGTCAGCCAACGGCAGGCAGCCCTTGGGTGAAGTGTTTGGAAAGTTACTCGGTGTGTAAAAGGTGCGTGTGTTGTGTCTGTGGTTAGCACTCACGGCAGCCCGGTCTTTTTGTTGTTAATAATCATATGTGATGATTTGTAAAATGTCGCGGGGTAATAGGGTCACAGTTCGGGAATGATTTACATACTCCTTGAGTTGGTCAGAATGTGAAAAATCGGTGGTGCGCTGGCTAGAATCTGTGCTGATTGCTGCTTCGTTTTTCTAAGAAAGGGGCGCAGGCTGGGGAGGGGGGCTTCATTATGCTTACAATAGTCAAGGAGACGGGAAAGGGGCTGCGGCTGCGGTAAATCAGGATGAAAATAAATAAAATATGAGAAATAGAGCGCTTCACTTCGTTTGTTGCCTCAGCCTACGTCCTTCAAAGTCCAAACGGTTGTCTATCAATGTCAGAAGTGAAAAATTAAGAAATCTTTAAAAAAATCGGGAGAATCATAGCATGATTCAAAGCCGTTTCTCGCTGTCTGTACCGAGCCTCAGTATTTTTCTTCAAAAGATCGATCGAATGGAAACAGTAATATCGTCCCTAAGAACCGCTCGGCACTTCCACCCCGCACAATTTGTTTTTCCCCGCGGGCTGAAGCGCGTGGTCTGTACCCCCTCGCCGTTGGCTTTTTCAGCTGGACGTTCCGGGATCAGGGTTGTTAACGTTAATTTGACGATTAACGGCGTTTATTAACGTCGTTAACGTTAATTTATCGGTAACGGTAACGCGTTAAAAATATCATGAACGGTAACGTTAACGCGGTGCGTTGACAAGGGTCTTTAACGATTAACGCCGTTAACGTTAACGCGCACTTTCAAATTGCAGCGTGTTCCCGCCCGCGCCCCGCCGCCGCCCGTTCTACTTTATCCGACATGAAGCATAGAAATAGTTAAAGCAAACCTTAAATTGATTTTTATCTTAATTTTCCTTGTTCCCAGCTGTGACAGTGACAATGCACGTGCATAATTAAACGCAGTTCCCGCTTTTTATTGATTTAAATAAATTAAAATTAACGTTAACGGCGTTAATCCGTTACTTTTTCGTTAACGCGTTACTTTTTCGAACTAACGTTAACTTTAACGTAGCGCGTTAACGCCTATTTATAACGGGTTATCGTTAGCGCGTTAACAAAAAATATCAACGTTAACAACGCTGTCCGGGATCATTCCCGACCACTGTCAATGCCGCACTGCATATGTGGCAGGGCCCAGGGGAAGGCCGGGGGAGGGAGAGAGAGATAGAGAGAGAAAGGAACACATCCCCGTGCAGAGAAGCTCGCCAATTTGGAATGCAAAATACGTCCAAGCGCGTCGTTGTTGCGAGTGGGCTTGCTCAACGCATACAGCAGGGCCAGCTAGAGAAAGAGGAGGGGACACTAGGGGACAGGGAGGAATGCAACGAGTAGAGGGGTGGGGGGCAGTAGTCAAGGTGCAAAGGGGTTTTGAGGTCCTATTCACCGCGCTATTAGGGTCATATTCGGGAATTCGACAGTACTAGACGGAAGGGGGAATGGGTGGGGGGTTACAGCCGGACACGAAGTGCTGTGGGCTGTCGGGGGGTCGGAGGCACACCGCTGTCACACCGTCACGCCGGCGGGGCGGGGGCGGGGGGCGGGGGCGGGGGCGCGAGGGAGCACGTCCAGGGCATGACCGGCTCCGGGCCGGCGGGGCGGGGCGGGGGGCAGCGGGCTCCGCTTTGCGTGCCGTGCCCACCACTACACCATCCCCTTATCCTTATCGCCCATCTCGGGGGCCCACAGCCCACAGCCGGCCCAGCCTGACCTGGGTCGCGTCCGAGTACCGGCCGCCGGGCCTCCGTCGGACTCTACCCTCCCGTGATGATGAGGACGGCTCGGCTCGTCTTGGCCGCCGCCGCCCTGGACGCAGCCCTCCCTCCGCGGTCGCGGGCTGGCCCAGGTGCCAGGTGAATGGAGCGGGTTGGCCGGACAACGGCAGCGTGGCGGGGACGGGGCGAAAGGGGGAGGGGGAGTCCGATGCGCGGGGGCGGGAGGGGCGGGAGGGGACCGCCACGATCAGTGCCTTCTGTTTATACGGCCGAGGCGAAAATAAAACGGCGCCCCGAATCGCGGCGTGAAACGAAAATGACCCAGTTTATGAGCGATCCATCCCCAGTGTGCACTTGTGGGAGGCATCGTAAAGGGAAACCAGAGCGCGGGCTGAGAGGCTGGACAGTGTGCGCCGTACTAATTGATGTCGTGGGTTTCTGTTTGTTTTCGTCGCTCCAACCAGTTTCTGCGAGCCATGGTGACATCGGCCATGCGCGGAAGGGCGACCTTCTTGGTCCTGACGGTAAGTGTGTGTCTCTATCTCAGAAAGTGTGTTTCCGGATTCTTGCTCTTTGCCGGCCCCCACTGGAGGCTAAGTCTGCTCCCTGCCCCATCCAGGTGTCCGTGATGCTGGCCGTGTCCTCCGCGGCGCCGCCCCCCAAGCGCAGGCAGGTCCAGGAGGCTCCGCCGGCCCCGGCCGCCACCACAACGCCAGCAGCCACGACCTCGGACCCCTCTGCGCCCACGGCCACGGCCTCTGCTTCTGGTACGGAGGCTCACACGACGGACGCTAGCGCCCCCACTGATAGCCCGACAGCCACTGGAGACACTGGCTCGGCAGATCCTGCTGCGACAGCTCCTGGCAAACCGACTGGTTCACCAGCTTCTGAGCCACCGGGACCTGGTCCGACTGCATCTGGGCCGCCAGTCACTTCTGCCTCGCCAACGCCTGGTCAGACAGTTACTGTGGCACCAGCTGCTGTTACCCCATCTCCCGGCACGCCAGCTCCTGGTACACCACCACCTACCGATCCACCAGCGTCTGTTACGACAGCCTCTGGAGGACCAGTGACAGTTTCACCAGTTAGTGTCACAGCAGTAACTGTTCCAACAGGCACTGTAACACCAGTCCCTGGTGCACCAGTTTCTGTTTCGCCAACCGCTGGTACACGGGCTCCAGTTACACCCACTCCTACTGCGGCATCTGGTTCGTCAGGGACAGGTGCTGCAACTCCAACTCCTTCTGGCTCTCAGTCTCCACCTCCTCCTCGCCCTCGACCTCCGACAACGCCTCGGCCGACTCGGCCTCAGTCTCCGCGTCCTCCTGGCTCACAGACCACGCCTAGGCCAGCTAGGCCGCCTAGACCTACTCCTCGCACGCCGCCCCCTAACACGACCCCCTCTCCTGCCCCTCCAGCTCCCGGGTCCACGGCGGGTCCCCGCGTGACGCCGGCAGTCAACGCGACGACGCCCACCTTGTCGACGGCGGCCTCGGGCCAGACCGCCGCGCTCTCCAACAGCACGACCAGAGAGGACGACATCAGCTCGGTCTCGGACACGGCGTCGCCGGACTCCTCCCCGACCCCGACAGACATGGGCAGCACCGAACCCATCACTGACGAACCGGACCAGCAGACCACGACGACGTCCAGGCCGCTGCTGCCCATCCCCGTCCCCATCCCCATACCGATCCCCATCCCCGCCCCGATACCCATCCCCTTCCCGATCGGCCATGGCCATGGCCACGGGGGTGGCGGGTCGGACGATCTGTTCGACATCTTGGACGTGGATGACGAGGAGGTGCTGGACGTCCTGGCCGACACCATGCACGTCCTGGTGCCTAAGTCATTGCTGGCGCTGATGGTGGCGGACGCGATCGACGGTGAAGATCGCCTTGAGATCGGCACCAAGAAAGATCGTGACAGTAGCAGTAGCAGCAGCAGCGGCGAGGACATCTGGACGGACTGGGGAGGCCTGCTGGAAAGACGTCGCCGCCGTAGGGACGCCGACAAAAGCGACGAGGACGGTGAGGACGACGACGACGACGACGAGGATGAGGGTGACCACGAGGACGCGGACGATGAGCTGGCGTGGCTCATCCTCGCCGGCAAAAAGGCCGTCGCCAACGTGCTAAACAGGGGTCGGTTGGCCGACAAGCCGCGGCTCCGAACGGCCGACAGCTCCAAGGTCACTCGTCAGTTCGCGGAGAACCTGAAGAGGGTCTTCTATCGCGCGAGGAACAGAGTTCAGGGCCGGGGGACGAGCCGGACGGACGCGCCGTCCGCGCTCAGCGCACCCTCGCCGAGCAAGGACCGACGGCAACGCCTCAAGGACAACCTGGCCGCGATGGCCGGCAGGGCCCTCAACGTGAGCGCGGACGAGGTGTCGAGGGCGTTCGGTGACATGGCCACGCGCTGGGTGGGGGAAGCGCTGATCGAGCTGCTCTTCGAGGAGGAGGACGACGATGACGACAACGGGACAGACGGCGACGACGACGACCTGTGGAACCTCAACTGGGATGCTGGCGTCAACGTCAACGGCAGCTTCAACCTGGTCGGCAACGCGTCCTCGGTGCCCGCCGTCCCTCCCACCGCCCCTCGGCCCGCCAGGGGGTCGCCGCCGGCACGGGGGCACCAGCGCGGAAGGGCGGGGCGGCACGGGCCGCGGGTCGGACCCGGAAGCGAACAGCTGGACCTGTCGCCGACCAGCGTCGCCTACTTCCTGGTCGAGCTTCTGGGCACCGTGGCTGGCTTGGGCTGGGGCGTCCTCTTCCTGGGCACGCACGCGGCGGGGGCGGGTTGACGCGGTTGGCCCCGGAGCTGCCGTGCGGCGTGACGGGGGACGGGACGGGACGCAGGACACGCGCCAGCTGTGTGTCGACGCGGAGCCAAGTGGGTTACGGTGATAAGGGCTCGTGCCGCGCGGCCACGCACGGCGGTGGGGGGGGGGGGGGGGGGGACCGCGAGGCGAGGACTGCAAGGTGGCGAGGACCCACGGCAGGCCGCAGCGGGATCAGCTGGAGTTTCGCACGAAAGAGGCGAGTTCGCCGAGTAGGAAGTGGTGTGGTGCGGCAGCCCCAGAGGACACTTTGGACTTTGGGTGCAATAAATGGCGTGATAAGGGTTGGGGGGGGGGGGGGTAGAAAACCGGGAAACGAGGGAGGACCAATTACGGTTTTGATTTTTGTGCTCGAAGTAAGTAGCCCACAACACGGAAGCAAAGAGTTCGACGTTTCCCGAAACAGTGCCAATTTTATGACTCTCCGAAAGATGAATGTAGCAGATTGCTTTTCTATGTACACCGCTTAGGTTATTCGTGTCGTGGTGACGGTACGCGTAGCTACGGTACCTCCCGGTGAACTCAGGAATATATTAAGAGACCAAAAGGTTAGATTGGAAATTGCCTCCATGATAAGAAGGTTTGCAAATCTTGTTTTTAAAGATGTGTTTTTGAAAGCACTGCTTTTACAGTTTGTGATACCCGGGGGAAAAAATAGAAGTGCAAAGTTTATGAAATGCCATGTGGATCTTTTTCTTGTTTTGTTGTTGTTGTTGTTATTATTATTATTATTATTACTATTGATGCTTGTTATGTCGTTTATAATTTTGTAATGTCAATTTTGAATAAAAACACCACGTGAGATTGGGTGGATACCTGTGGGCTTGAGACTTGGAACGCCTTGCCACCCACATTTCTTTCTTCTGGTCCGGTTCCCGATGGCATCGAGTCTCGATCGAGTCCACGAAGCGGTAAAAGGGACTGTGTGGTGCGATGGGCGTGTTAGTAGGATTTCCCCGCATGAGAGTCCGGCGCAGCACCGCTACCGCTACACACAAGGCCCTGGGCTGGGCTGGGCTGGGCTGGGCTGGGCTGGGCTGGGCCCTAGCTCTCTCAGCTGAAACATCGATCTGACCCGCATGCTCCGTTTGAGCGTTACGTCAGTGCCCCCCCCTCCTCCCAGGGTGCGTATGTGCGCGGTGCGTTGCACAAGCAACAGCGAGATTCTGGTGACATTCTAATAAGAACGGGGCCCGGGACGGGTGGTGCTGGGCGGGGGAACGACATTGACCGAAAAAGCAGCCGTGAACTGCAGAAAATAGGAAATTATAGAACATCTTTATTTCTATAGTGAAGCCGTTGTCAGTCATGTACTTAAACACAAAGCAGATAATTTAAAAGGCACCAGCTCCTTGCGCCACGTCATACGTATAGCTGCATTTAGTCTCACAATAAATTATAGATCCATAAATGGATGCTAGCACTTACACATAGACTTACCCTAACTCGACAAACACATTAAAATATCTAAATGGTAACACACTGGTTTAGGTTTAAGAACTATCTTCCATAATAATGATCACAGCAAATCTCTCATTAAGATGAGCCTAAATTTTAGTCAGCCCTTGTAAAAACCGTCTTTTTACGAAAAATATAGTCAATTTCCTATTTTGCTACAACATTTCATTTACTTGGCTGCTGCTGTAATGGCCCCAGCGGTCGACACGAAAAAGGCGCACAGTTTTACAGGGGCGCCGGAAGTGCTCTTTACCAGGGGGGGGGGGGGGGGGGGGGGCAAAATTTTTGTCATGCCCCCCCCAAAAAAAAAAAAAAAAAAACATTTTATAAATGTTATATGGTTATTTTCCTGTCGCTAAAAATCATAACGTTGCGTATTATTGTACACTGGGAGTCTTATTTAGCGGTCCACTTTTTGCAGAGCCTGTCATTTCGTTCCAAGTAGACCTGGAGCGTTCGAATTTTGAGGAAGCATGTCCCACCCAAGGGTCCTTCTCGAAGGCCCCAAAGCCGCAACTTTGTTGATTCATTCTAAGGGGTTGAACCACCCTTGGGACATTGTCGAAAATCGCCCCAGAAAATGCGACCCAGATCAACCATTTAAGTGCCAAAAATCTGAAGAAACTGAAAAATTAGACATTTTTTAAAGATCTCTTCTTGCTTTTCTTTGGTTTCTCCTCTTAAAGCACATTATTGAACCGTGTTGCGTGCTGCTGGTGCCCGCCCGCCTGTCTGCTTGCCTCCATTTTCTCAGTTTTACGCCCCCCCCCTGTCGAATTCCAGGGGGGGGGGGGCAGCCGGCCTACCCTGCACCCCACTTCCGGCGCCCCTGCAGTTTTATACGATCGACATCACATGGCATATCAGATACAACGGTGAGTTGTGCGCCGGGCGGGTAGGCAAGCCCGGCAAGCCACGCAACGGCCAGCGGGGTGGGGCCGAGGGGAAGTCCTCGTGATCACCAGAGTGCAGCAATAACCAAAACTGTGACCAGAAATGGGCGAACGGCATTTAAAAATAAATAAAAATAAAACAACGCAGATTTGGCCTAGGGGGCATCCACAAATCACATAACGAACGCCGTCTCCCTGGCTGAGACCCGTGCCCCTCATGAATAATGTCTTTGTCCATCAGAGGTCTCTGACACCATGTCCACCCCGACCGCAAACGACTAACTGCATGACGTACCCCCCTCCCCCCTCAATCTACGTTATCTGCAGGCACAAACCGTGCAGCAAATCGACCAGGCAATCGGTATGGCAATGATTACAACGTTGCAGGTTGCAGTTGCAGTAAGGCGATAACGACAATGGTGATGGAAAGGAGGGGGGGGGGTACAGCAGTGGCCGCCTCTCATAAAACAGAACTAAAACACGAGCTTTTCCAGGGCAACGTAACCTGAACGAAACCTCTTTGACGGAGGGGAGGGGAGGTCAGGGGAGGGGATGGGTGGACGGCTATCACTGGGTCGTATCGTCGGGGTTGCGGACTAGCTGCCCGGCTCAGGGCTCATGGGCTCAGGGCGCGTACTCGAGCGGGGGGATGCCGTCGAGGCTCTTGGAGAGATCCGAGTCATCCTTTTGAAGCTCCTCGAGGAAGACCTCGGCGCGCTTCCGCGTCTTCTTGTTCACGATCTGGTCCTTGTCGAGCACGGCGGTCAGGAGCACGCCCAGCTGGTCCCTGCCCGTGAGCTGTGACGTCTTGACGAGGTCCGCGAGCACGGCGTCCGAGAAGCCCTGGATCTGCTTGAAGTTCTGCTTCTTGGCCTCGGCGGCCAGCGCGAAGCGCAGCTTCACGATCTTCAGGAGGGACCTTGAGGGGCGGGCGGGCGCGCGGTCGCTGCTGCCCACGGCGGCCGCCTCCCCGCGGATGCTGTTGAGCAGGAAGGCGTCGTCCTTGAGCTCCTCGAACTCGGCTGTGTCCAGGATCTCACTAAGGGCGTCGTCGCTCGTTCGCGTAACCTTGTCCACGTCGTCGACCACCTCGGACGTCGGGAACATGACAAAGCTCTTGAACTCGTCCGGGACAAAAGCCTGCTTGGCGGCCAGAGGGGCGTCGCGTCTGGTACGGCGGGAGGAAGACACATCCTCGGTCTCGTCGTCGTCGACCATCATGACCATCTCCGGGGCGTCAGACGGCACCATGTCCATCATCATCATCATGGGCACCGTCTCCTCGTTGACGATGGGCACATCCTTCTGCACCACTGGCATGTCTGCCTGCATGTCCTCGTCCATGTCGTCCACGACCCTGCCGTCCGTGGTCACGACCGTAGTGGCGTCCCCGGTGGTATACTCGACGGCGTCCTTGTCGTCTACGGCTCTGCTGTCCGTGGTGACGACCTTAGTGGCGTCCCCGGTGGTATACTCGACGGCGTCCTTGTCGTCCACGGCTCCGCTGTCCGGGGTGACGTCTTCAACGGCGTCGATGGCAGCGTCCTCGGCGGGGGACACAGTAGACTCCTTCTCGGTGTCCTTGGCGTCCTCCTTGGCTTGGGTGGTGATGGTGAGGGGGTGGCCGAGCCCGCTGGAGACCTGCGCCAGAAGCTGGGCCACGCTCTGGACCGGGCCCTCGATGACGAAGTGTTCGGCCGTGCCGTTTCCACCTCCGTTACCCGGAAGGACCGGCACGATCTCGATGTCCACCGCCACGATAGGGTTGTGGTGGGAGGGAGCGGGGGTCGTCTCCGTGGCCTGCTCCGGCGTCTCGACGGCTGCCTGCTCGCGCTCCTCCAAGGAATCCACCAGGTGGGTCAGCACCTGCACGAGCGGCGGCAGGTACGAGTCCGAGAACTTGGGCTTCTTCCGGGGCGTTTCCTGGCCGAGGCCGGCGTGGGGGCCGAGGCGGTGAGTTGAGGCTAGGTCTGCGGTGTCGGGTTCTGCAACATCAAATAGGGGTGGGGTAAGGCGGGGGACTCGCCACGCTACGGGGCGTGCCGAGTGCCGCGCGCCAAGAACCTGTCACTCACCTGAGCCCGGAGTGCTCGCCGCCGGCGCCGCCACCCCCACTGGGACGTCATCGGCCACCAGCCGGAGGACGCCGTCTGCGGGATCACGCTGACCGTCACGTAGAAGTGCATGGGCGGCGTCCAGTGCAGCCCCAGCAGCCACGTCAGGGGCAGCGGCCACCGCGTCGCCACCGACCAGTGCAGGCTGAGGCCCAGCTGGAAGGAGCCCAGCATCCCCAGCCCCGACAGGCTCGGCCACAGCCCGCGCCGCGCCCGCGACCCCGGGCCCCGTCCCCGTACCCTCACCACCAGCACCCTCCGGGGCAGCTGGCACGGCTGGCGCGGTCTGGGCGAGAAATGTCTTGGACGCCGCCGCCGCCTCGGCAGTCACCGAGACGGCTGCGGCTGCCTCTGCCGGCTCCGGGGCCTCCGAGGCGAGGACGGCCGCCGCCGACGGCAAGGGGATGACGGCTGCATGGCACACCTGAAACATTCAACAGTGTCGGCGTCATCGTCGGAGCCCCGTTCGTGGCGTTTGGCGTCGTGTCAATTTCTTTCGACAGGGGGGGGGGGGGGGGAGCGAGGGTGACGGGGCGGGGTCGTGAGTGGGGCCGTGCGATGCAGTATTAATCGCCTCGCCGCCGTGGCTCGTGACATCATGACGGCACGGAACAGCCCGCGGCACCACGGTGACGACGGCGATGTGGCGGTGGCGGTGAGCGCGGCTGACGGCTGCACAATGCAGGGCGGCCGCGGCCGGGGCCTTCTCGGAAATGTTGTGACGGTGTCCGGGTTCGGGTCGGACCGGATCGGGCAACCCTCCGCCGCGCCCCACCACGACCAGGCAGAGACCCGTTCGGACCGACCACAACACAGCACAGCAGCAGCACAGCAGCAACAGCAACAACAGCAGCAACAACAGCAGCAGCAACAGCAGCAGCAACAGCAGCAGCAGCAGCAACAGCAGCAACAGCGCCAAATGACTCACACTGCTGCAGTGCCGAAGGGAAGGGAGGGGCGGGGGAGGGGGAGGGGGGGGGGTGCCTGGGCAGGGTCAGCGGGTGCTTGTCCGCTTGTTTTCCCACGCATCGCCAGTAAACCAAATACAATCTATTTAGGGAATATCATCATCTCCATCACAGTCAGCGCTACTGCGCGTAAACAGTGTCACTTCGCGACACGACTCCCCCCCCCCTCCCCCGCTTGCCTTGTCACTGCACCCTTGACGCCATCCCGCACTCCGTTGCAAAACAGCGCGCTACACACGCTACGTCTCTCGCATTACGGTGGAGCACTCTCGTGCGTGACGCGGGTTAGAAACCTCGCCGGAAGCGAGATCGATTCCCCTTTGCTTTCATTGGTTTTACAGTCCATGCCCGGCTCGGCATCACGAACCCGTGAGTCAGAGATGGGAGGCTGCCCCCCCCCCCCCCCCGGTCTCTCCTTGTTCTCATAGTTATGCGTTGCTTAGATTCGACTGGAGGCGAGAGAGCCGCGCCCGGCTCGTGCCCGTGCCTTGCCATCCTCCCCGGCATGCCGGACGGACGGGACGGGTAATATGCAGGCCATCCATGGGCGACCGAAAAAAAAAAGAGTGACACACCTGCATATGGCCTCGCCTTACCTGGCCCGGCCGGGCAGGGCTGCACTCACTACTCATAAACGTCGGCCGGCCAACAACCGGGGCAGCGCGGCCGGCGCGGCGCGGAGCGAGTTGAGCCGGAGCGGAGCGCCGATAAGGCAGGAGTTGTTGATTAGTCTAAGAAGGCGTTGGAGCCGTCGGAGCTAATGACAGGTGCGTTCGGCCGAGCCGACCCGTGCGGTCAGGCGGTCATGAGAGCGGGCCGTGGGCGGAGCTCTGCGGAGCTCTGCCGCGTGACAGCATACCCATATTCCAGGTGTCCCGGACTTGCCCCGTGCCAAGGCAAAGGTAGGCAAGCCCGCAACGCCCTAGCTCCGTCTCTTTCTGTCTCGGCCAGACGCGTGAGACAGAAAGAGACGGAGCAAAGTGCACGTGCCTTCCCGAGTGGAACGGAGCTCCGTAGATTTGACGTAAATTTGGCGTGGTAGGAATGTCAAAAATACGTCAAACTAACGTCACATTTTTACGATAAAATAACGTCAACTGTACGGCAAAACCGTTTGGTGTAGAAATGGCGTGAGTTTGATGTATTTTTGAACTTATAGCGCAGGATTTAACGTCAAAGGGACGTCAACTATACGTCATAGTGCGCCCCTCACACAGCAGCTCGTCACAGGCACGTCCGCCTCCTTATCCTATTATAAGTGTCTGATTGGCAATGCGGCGTCGCCCCGTCTCCAAAGAAAGTCGGGAACGACTGATCCCGGCAGCAGCGACCCTTTTTCTCGCCAGGCCGCGAATTTGGCGTATATTTGACGTATAACTGACGTCCCTTTGACGTTAAATCCTGCGCTATAAGTTCAAAAATACGTCAAACTCACACCATTTCTACGCCAAACGGTTTTGCCGTACAGTTGACGTTATTTCAACGTAAAAACGTGACGTAAGTTTGACGTATTTTTGACGTACCTACCACGCCAAATTTACGTCAAATCTACGGAGCTTCGTTGGACTCGGGTTGGCACGGAACAAATGGTACCGTGAATCGGGGTGTAGTACCTGGACCACGCAAAACGCGGCTGGAGCTTGGGCCAAAAAGATAATCAAAGATAGGAAAAACTAATACGACTAAAATTTGGTCGATCCTTCCAGGACATTTTCCTCCGACAAAATCGACTAAAATTCGTATCGATTTCCTTTTGTTTTAAAGTTTATCTCGCTTTTCTGAGTGTGCAGTACGTTTGCGGGGTGCTCGAGGTATACTCGTCAGACTCACCGTGAGGGCGCAGGCGAGCAGGGCGAGTGCGGCGGTGGGCGCCGCGGGGGTGCCGAGCCGGAGCATGGCGGACCCCGTGGAGTGCAGGCGGAGGCACGGAGGCACGGGGGCACGGGTGCAGTGCAGCGGCAGTGCAGCGGCGGTGCAGCGGCAGTGCACGGGCAGTAGTGGCCGCAAGGGCGGGCGCGTGGAGAGTGAGACAGACACAGACACAGACGTCCCGGCCCGTCCCGAACCCGGCAGTCCATCCCGTCAGCCCCGTCCCGTCCCGTGGGTGGCGTGGCGTGGCGTGGCGGCCGGGCCAGACGTTGAGCCGTGGCGTGGGGCGGCGCGACCGGAGAGGCGGGCTGGGGGCGGCCGGGGGCGGCCGGACGGCCGGAGGGCGCCCGGGGGCGGCGACCGCCACGCGCCATCATCCCCGCAGACGAGCCCCAGACACGGAGATCTCTTCCAGAATCTGTTCCAGAAGGCTCCAGACCGACGATGCGGCCGCCGCGCGGCAATTCCTCTGGACGACGACGAACCGACAGAAAATGGAAGAGGGACAAGCAGGGAAGTTATCCTCAGAGGGGGTAACTTGACCCACCTTCAGATGGAATTTCATTTTCCAGGGGAAAAAAATAGTCATACAGCGTGTGAACATTTCAGCCGGTCGTGGTTATGAAAACGGCATGATGAAAAAGCTGGACCCCTGGTTACAGTAGCGCGTGGACGCCCCCGCCCGGTGGTCCAGCGGTGCAGCTCCCGCGGCTCGGGGTGGGAAAAAGAGAAAGTCAGCCGCCAGCGCGGGGTCGGGGAGGGGGTGGGGGCGGGGGCGGGGGTGATTATATTTATCCCCGGATTGATGCGCCACGTCAGCGCGGAATGTTTTGGCGGACGAGAGAAACGGGTCCGTAGCAGGCGCTCGTTGTGTGCGCTTCTGCAGCAGTAATTAATTGCGGACGTCTACTCAAACATGCCATTTTTGTTCTTCAGGTGTGAAGTTTTGGGAACACGCACACACCTACTCACACCCACACACACACACACAGAGCGCCTGACGCCATCGGCCTCGGCAAAGACGTCACCACGACGACAGAGGGCTGAGTCACTTGTACGGGAAAAGGGAGAAATGTTTCGACTTGAACGCGGCCAACGCAAACACAGGTGACGGCGGTCCAAACAAATGCGAGACTGCACGCGGACACGGGGGGACAGGGCGGGGACGGTTCAGTTAGTTCGGCACGAGGCCGCGTTCCGTTATCTCGACCCTTCGTAGCGCGTCCTCCTCCCCGCATATTTGCACATGTGTGTCGGGTGCGAATAAATATAGGCGGCAAAAGCAAACTAGAGCGCGAGCTTCACGGCGGAATGTTTGTTATCGGGACGGGAAGTGCGGCGATGGCGCGGAGGCGCTATGGAAAGTCGGGCCGTGGGTCGGGTCGGGCCGGGCGCCGCGGGCCACAAGCACGCGATGGCTGGTCACTGAACTTGGCCCCGTCCGTTCGCCAGCGCTGCAGGCGCTGCAGGCGCTGCAGGCACAAGGTGCCTCTAATGAAGGTTGACAAGCACCCACTGCCGTCGTTAAGGCCCCCGCGGCCCCTGCGGCCCCCCGCGGCCCCCGCGGCCCCCGCGGCCCCCGCCGCCTCCCGCGGCCCCCGACCCCCGCCGCCCCCCGCGCCGGCGAATGACCCCCAAGAGTGTCCACCCTCAGCCTCAGGTAAGCGCCGTGGTCACAGCACGCAGAGTGGAGAGTGTGCCGGCAGCGCCCGCCAGCCCCGAAGTGGTGCCCCCAGCCCGGAGCTACAGTCGGCAGCCGCAGCACTAAATATGATGCAGACGAACCCCCGGACCGGACCGAGGGGAGTGGCCGCAAAATCTTCCTGCTCGTGCGGGCGAGCCGGGCTACGCTCGTCTTCTCTCTCTCTCTCTCTCTCTCTCTCTCTCTCTCTCTCTCTCTCTCTCTCTCTCTCTCTCTCTCTCTCTCTCTCTCTCTCTCCCTCTCTCTCTCTCTCTCCCTCTCTCTCACCCATCTGATGGCAGTGAGTGGGAGTGAGAGGGCATCCATAAACCACGTGACCGAATTGGGGGGAAGGGGGGTCAGCCACAGGTCACGCTCCTCAATTAAATACATGGGAAGGTTAGGTTAGCCAGGTCACGCGGGGGGAGCGGGGGTCTACAAGTGGCCTATTTTGGGTCACGTGGTATATGGATGCCCTCTGACACAGAAGATGTGCGTAGCCCGACTCACCTGCCCGAGCAGCAACACTATGCCCCCGACCCAGCCTCCAGCCAGGCGTTCAGTCCGGTTGAGGCGCGGAGCCGAGACGTAGCCGTCGTCGTCCAACCAACACCGCTGGTAAACCCGGAGCCTTCTCGCCGGCTGCTTCCAATAACCTTGTCCACGACGTTCACGTGCCCCAGTGCGTCGGGTATCAGCGGCGAGGCAGGCCCGGGGACCCGGGGGCCGGCACAGGACCAACAGGGGGGGGGGGGGGGGGGGGGGGGGCAGGCCGGGGCTGGCCTTGAACCCCTCCACGCCGCGCCGCACCGCGACCTCCCCGCCAGTCAGCGCATCAGGCTGCTGATTCAGATAACCTGCGGCCAAAACTAACCCCTTTCCACAGGGGAACAAACACGGCGCCACGCACCGCGGTGCTGCCGCGCGCAGCCCCAAGGCAGCCACGCACCCGCGCGCGCGCACACACACACACACACACACACACGCACTCACACCCCAGGCGTTCCAGATGCGGCGTGGGAAACGGGCCCCGGAGGCCCAACAACGAAACGGTACATAAATGGGAGGTTCTTGTCCAGCCCGTAGGCGGTAGTGATGTTGTCATGTTATCGACACTGCCGGCAGCACCCCCTGGCAGCAACCCTGCAACACCCCCTACAGCACCTCCGGCAGCAACCCTGCAATACCCCCTACAGCACCCCCGGCAGCAACCCTGCAACACCCCCTACAGCACCCCCGGCAGCAACCCTGCAACACCCCCTACAGCACCCCCGGCAGCAACCCTGCAACACCCCCTACAGCACCCCCGGCAGCAACCCTGCAACACCCCCTACAGCAACCCTCCAGCAACCCCCTGCAGCACCCCGTAACCCCCGGCAGCGCCCCCTACAGAGCCCCCTGAAACATCCCCTGCACCGATCCCTACAGAACCCGCTGCAGCACCCCCCACATGAACCCCTGCAGCACCCCCTGCATAATCTGCAGCATCCTCTACATAAACACCTGCAGCACCCTCTGAAGCAACCCCTTGCAGCATCCTTTAAGCAAACCCCTGCAGCACCCGTGCAGCACATCACCCGCGGCATCGGTCATACCTACGTTATTTGACTGGGCGTATAACGTCGCGCCGCTCTGTCCCGCTCCCGCCTCTTGTCATGCACTCACAGGAAAACAGCATACCGGGTAAGGGGGGGGGGGGGGAAGGAAGCAGCGGGGTTTATTTCGACTACAAATCCGGGGGTGAGGGGCGGTCGGCGATGGGGCTGACCAGCGAACTGTGAGGTTCACCAGCCCGCAAGGCTCCGCAAGGGTCCGGGCCCAAACCGGAGGGGAGGGGAGCGGAGGGGAGGGTCGGCGTCAGGGTGCTCCGGGGGGGGGGGGGGGGTTGACACATGCCTGCGCAGCAGCAGCATGTGTGGCCGCTGCCCACCCTTTCTGCGCCGCGGGGAGCGCGAGGATGTGGAAAATTTAATTATACGGAAATAAAAGGAAGCTCGGGCCTGCGACCTGCTAGGTCAGGGAGAACGGGTGCGGCTCCTCCCGACTGCAGTCGAATTATAAAAGGGGGGGAGGGGAGGGGGGAGGGGGTGGAATCTATGACATAGCCCACGACCGCCGGCGAAGCCACGAAAGTGCACGGGGCGCCGGGGGTGGAGGGCTCGATTTATACGGAATCGCAGAGACGGTTGGCGACTTCAGGGGGCGTTTTTTAAAATTCGCGTGGCCACCTCTCCGTCTCCGGGGTGCTGGCCTGACCCGCGGCCCTTGGACGGGAACTGGAACTTGTAGCCGGTGGTGGAGGGCGAGATAAAGATAGACGGCTAGACGTGTGGAAGCAGGGAGAGGCGAAAGGGGTGAAGCAGGGAGCCGGATGAGGGCGGCGGAGGGGCGGGCGGGCGGCGCGGCGGGCGGCGGCGCCGTGTCTGCCGTCCCGTCAGTGCCATGACAGAGGCCGCTGTCGGGGCCCGCCGTGAGGTTCGCGGCGCTGCGGCGTGCCCCCGCCTTGGGCACCTCGTCGGGCACCTCGTTGGCGGCCAGCGTGGGCTCTGATCCTGACGAGCGCGGCGTGAGGTGCGGAGCTGCGGAGCCCCGAAAAGGCACTGCATGACGCGGACATGATTCTCCATCGCCATCTTGACCACCGTCATGGCGCAAGGTGGGAAGAGGTAAGTAGGGCCAGTATGGCTAAGTCCAGGGAAACGGAGGTAGGCTACTGGTGGTCTCCAGACCGGCTGGCCCGTCACTTGGACAGCATTCTCTTACTAAACAAAGCGGTCGCTGGTGTGTCAACACTTAGGTTTGCAAAACGAACGCGAAATTGTGAATTGGAGGTAACCGCACCAGACGATGACGTAGCCCTGCACGAGGTGCTTACTGACTTGATTGACTTCCCAGGACAAGGCAGGACAGGGTCGGGTGGGCACGGGAGGTAAGCTGTCAGCTGTCGCCAGCCTTGCCTTGCCTGCCTGTAGGAAACTCCTGGGTGCCTCCCTGGGGAGCCGAACCCGCGCCCGGCTAAAGGCTAAGTAAGTGACAGATGTTGACTCTGGCACTCCACGCTCTGCTCCGCGTGTTCCAGGTCGCCATGGCCGTGGCCCGCACCGTGGGCCTCGGCCGGAGGTGCCGGAGGACGCGGACCAACCCTGCGCGACTTGGCGAGGCGGCCGCTAGAGCGCGCCAGGGGTATCTTCAGCAGCGCCGCCGCGGGGGCCGCCGACATGGGCAACGGTGAGTCAGCGCCTGCGAGCGCCAGGGTAGGCCAGCCCGCACGACACGCGTGCGCGCAGGAGTCGTGGTTGCCCACCCAGCAGGCGCCATCAGTCAACGTTGTGCGCAGACTGGCCAAGTCCGGTTTGACCTGGCGGGAGTATCGTGGACGTACTGCCTGGGCCGGAAGCAGGAGCAGGAGGAAAATTTAGTAAAAATTCCAGAATCTCTGGAAATATGCGTGGTCTTCAATTAATGGACCGGGACAGGCGAGCGAGTCTGCGCCGTGCGGTAGGCAACCCATCGTACTCCTCCCCGGCAGCGCGCGGTGGCGGGCGGCGGGACGGGCGAGCCGAGCCGAGCCGAGCCGAGCCGAGCCGAGCCGAGTCGGCGGAGCAGCGGCAGCACAGCGCCTGCAAGCGTCCGTCCGGGCTTCGGTTCAGCGCTGCGGCGTGAGATTATCTTGTCGTTTTCTAGACGAGAGCAAGAACGGCGAATTCCTGAGCGATTCGGTTCGTGCACTAAGCGGCGGCGGCTGTGGCGGCATGCTCCGCCGTGCACACCGAATAAAGACATTTCCCCCACAAGCCTGTTTGTTCAAGATGTCGGCGGTGCCGCGACGTGCCGGCTCCGATGCGGGCACGCACGCGCGCACGCGCTCGCAGACACCACCCACCTGATTTCCGATGGTATCACGAAACACGAGAAGCCCCCCGGGCTGGGGCCTGGGCCGTGCTGTCGTGCCTCCGGGGGACCGTGTTCCGGCCGTGTGCCGTGCTCTGTGCTGTTATGCATCCTCGGGCGGGAATCACGAGGAGCAGTGGCCGTGTCTGCGGGGCGGGGTTAACAACACGTCGCGACGTCCCCGACGTCCCCGACGTTCACCACGATCCCGACGTCCACCACGACCGCGACGTCCACGACGGTCCAGTGGCGGATCCAGGAGCGGCTTTAAGGGGGCGCCTGCGAGGATCACGATGACCTCGACGTCCTCGGCGTCGGCGTCCCCGTCGTCCGCGACGTTCCCTGTCGTCCCCGACGTTCTCGACGTCCCCGATCTCCACGACGACCCCGCGATCTCCACGACGACCCCGATGTCCAATAACGATACCCCGACGTCCTCGACGTCCCCGATATCCACGACGACCCTGACGTCCTCCATGTCCCCGACGTCCTTGGTGTCCCCGACGTCCGGCCACCCCATAGTCTCCACGGCGCGCGTGGAGTCCATCAAAGTTTTCCTCCGAGGAATTTTTCGGTGTGGTCGCCGCCGTCG
This sequence comes from Odontothrips loti, assembly GCA_038380765.1. NCBI lineage: Eukaryota > Metazoa > Arthropoda > Insecta > Thysanoptera > Thripidae > Odontothrips > Odontothrips loti. The sequence goes on from CM076253.1 coordinate 15,850,369, forward strand.
GTCGGCCGAGCCCCGCTTTGGCCTCCGCTCTGGGTCTCTGCTCAGGCCCCGGCTCCGGCCTCAGCTCTCCCTGCTGCCGAGCTTGTTTCGGAATGCCCGGTGAACGTGAAGCACGCCTCAGCTCGCTCCTCGTGCACAGCTATTACTCGGGGGGCGTGGCGGGGCGGGGGAGGGGCGGGGGAGGGGCGGGGCGGCGGGGGCCGAGACCGAGAGGCACCGAGAGGTCAGCGCAGCGCGGCCGCGGAGCACCGCGAAGCAACAGGCGCGGCGGGAGCGGGGCCAGCGGCGGAGAAGCGGCGTGTCTTCACTTCCTCTGAGGGGTCGCCCACGTACCACACAAAGCCATCCCCGTGCCGTGGCCAGGGACGTCTTCGACAAGCACTCCGATCAGCACTGAGGGGGGGGGGGGGGAGGGAGGGGGAACAGGTGGATACACAGCAGGTATATCGATCAAATTTCGATGAAATCTGATTGCAGCGCGGTGAGGTAAGGCTTTGGGTCGGACGTCAGGACATGCCATCGGTGATATAATGATGCACCGCGTTGAATCACGCCTGCATAATGTTGTTTTTGTTTTTGTTTGTTCGTCGTGATAAGATTACCCGCGTCGAGTGGCCCAGTGGCGCTCGGCCCGGCCCGGCCCGCGTCCTTGTCGGACCGGCAGCCACGCGCCACTGTCCAAGAACACTCGGATGATCCTCAAAATGGGCGGCGTGCGGCGCGTGCATGGAAACGGGACGGCTCCTGCTAGTAGGGTATTACGCCGCCGCCGCTGCAGTCGGGGTCTTGCATAAAGGAGGCGACTTTAGCCTTTTCCCACATTATGCTATCATTTCGCTGAGTATGGGACACCCGAAGACTCTCGCCGCAGTTTTTCAGACGCAGTCCTGCTGTGGTCGGACATTCCTTGTCAGGCCCTCCATCACTGATAAGGCTCGATTCGCTTGTCGCGCTCGGACTAAGGGATGCAGTTTTTTACGAGGTCTCTCCACCCGGTGTGGAACGGATTTTGGTTTATTCGTCGTACTTTTGGCGTTTCTTGAACGCCGAACATCCGGGAAATTAACACCATAGAAAAACAGCAAAAATGCGCCAAATCAATGGCAAATGCAGTTTGGCGTAGGTTTCATGTAAATGTGGCGTCCTTTTTGGTAATAAATCTGTTGAATTTTCCGCCGCCGGCGGGCGATCAAGTCAAGAGCCGTCTCCGTAGGAACTCCGGTCCCTGTCGAACATTGTCAGCCGCCTCCTCTCCCTCCCTCCCAGTGTCGCTGTGGCCGAGCGCACTGGGGCACGTCGCCGTTCAAGCTTTTGGCGTACTTTTGGCGTCTTTTTGGCGGAAAATTCAACAGATTTATTACCAAAAGGACGTCACAATACCATGAAACCTACGCCAACTGCATTTGCCATTGATTTTGCGTACTTATGCTGTTTTTCTATGGTGTTAATTTCACGTATGTTTGGCGTCCAAGAAACGCCAAAAGTACAACAAGTATACCACAATCCGTTCCACACGGGACACGGAGACTCGCAACTCATTTTTAAGTTGATTTTCAGACAAGCAGTACAGTTTTGTTCGGAGGTCTAAAATTTTGTGAGGGGGAACTAAATTTTAGATGTCCTCAACGAAACGTTAGTTGCTCTAACAAACAGGTTCGTTACAGGCACTAAACTAGTTTTCCTGCTTTTTACTGCTTTAGTGAACCTCTGCGTCGGAGCATCTAAAATTTAGTTCCCCCAACAAAATTTTAACTCTCCGAATAATAATTTACTGCTTGTGTGAAAATCAACTTAAAATAATTAGTTGCGACCACTAATCTTTTTTTCTCCGTACAGTCTCCGCCCACGGCACTGTAGTAGCAGGTGGTCCGGGCCGGGGAGACGAGGATGGACGCTGCCGACGGAGCCGGGCCCGGCCGGACCCACAGGCCACAGGACCCGTAGGGCCCGCAGGACCTGCAGGGCCCAGCCCAGCACACTCTCGGTTTCTGCCGCTGCGCCCTCCTCTCCCCTCCCCTCTCTTGGTCTGAGCTCCCCCCCCCCCCCCCCTCTCTCCTCCTTCTCCGTCCGCGGCGTGTCTTCTCGCGTGGTGTGGCGTGGTGTAGCGCGGTGAGGCGCGGCTTGGCACGGCCACGGCCATGCCGATGCCGGCATCAGTCGGCTTCGGCTCAGTGAGAGTCGAGACGAGTCGAGCTCAGCCCACGCTGTTCCGCCCTGCCGTTCGGCCCCCGTTCGCCGCCTGCCCGCCGGCCGCACCGCGTGTGCACGTCAGGGGAGCCGTCTGCGGCCTCCTGTAGCACCTCACCGTCGTCAGTGTCACTCCGGTGTCAGGCTGTCTCCACCCAGGCCAACGCCGCCCCGATGCACGAGCGACCCCTAGAAGGTGTGTGTGTGTGTGTGTGTGTGTGTTAGTGCAGCAGTGATTGTGTGTCATTAGTGCTAGTGGAGTACGCATTTGCCCGCTCCTGCCGGCCACCTTGCCCGGGGGCCTCGCACTCGGAATACGCACCACGACGGCGACGGCCTCCGCCACCGACGGTCCCGGAGACGGCTCGGTTCACCAAGGTCCAGGTAGGCCATGGGCGTGCCGGAGGCCGCAGGGCCGCAGCCACAGGCGGCACTCAGCCAGCGCTAGGTCCTGCCGAAAGAGCGGCACGCAAGGCGACAACGGCAGGCGGCCGCCCCGCCGTCGTGCCGGACATCGTGGACGTGATGCCGGTGATTCGGCCCCCGACCCGACCCAACCCGACGCCACCGGACCGGTTCGCTTCCAGCACCGGCGGCGGCCAGCTGATGCCCCGTCACAGCGCCGCCCGCCCCGTCACATAGGCATAGAAGGCCCCGCGAACCTTCCCTCCCTCCCTCCCGCCCCCCTTCCCCCCGCGTCTCCGGCGGACTCCTTCGGGCTCTAACGGGGGCCTCTCCGGCCGGCTCCAGCGGCCGACAGGCACTGTTTTTTTTTTTTTTTTGTGTGTGTGTGTGTGTGTGTGAGAGAGAGAGAGAGAGAGAGAGAGAGAGAGAGAAAGAGATAGACAGACAGACAGACAGACAGACAGACAGAGAGACAGAGAGACAGAGAGACAGAGAGAGAGACAGAGAGAGAGAGACAGACAGACAGACAGACAGAGAGACAGAGAGACAGAGAGAGAGAGAGCACAGCGGGCTCCCCATGGTTATGTCCAAGAGGGGCTATGACACCTGAGTCGCTGCGGGGTCAGGCCGGCGGTTCCGAGGACCAAGGTGACGTCCGTCAAGTGCGTCCGAGTTCCTCTCACCTGAATCCTCGAACCGTGACGCCGAGCGCCTGCAAGTGGCAGGGTAGGCCAGCCCGCTCGACATGCGTACGTGCAGAAGTCGCGGTTTCCTGCCCTGCAGGCGTTACATGTCGGACGGCCAAATTGAGCTCTTGCCCTTGCGACGATATCGTTAGATCCCTCGGCCTGTGCGCATCCCGATTGTGGCTGTTCTGAAAACCCCGGGCCGTATTTGTGAGTGAATGTATGAGGACGCAGCGCATAAGTTTTGGTTTGGGGGGGGACAGATGCGGATGTCATGTGTTGGGTGCTGTGTCGGTGATGCGGGTCCACTTGCCCGCGGCAGCGCCCCGCGCCCGCACATGTGCCAGGCGTCGTAAGTTATGCGTGAGGATGGGATGCGAAGTCCGCAGTCCGCATGTCACCCGTCGCCGCTGCTCCCCGCTGCTCTCGCCCTTCCCGCGCCGAGGCGAGTCGCCGATAAAATTAAATAAAAAAAAAGAAAACCAGATGGAAAACATGTGCACGTCAGAAGATAAACAATAAATGCAACCAGAGGAGCCCAAGTGTGCTCTGCTTTGATGAGGTTTCGGGGTTTACACTCCCACACACACACACACTGCGATCCGCATGCCATAAATGAAACCTTCCCAACAGCAATAAACCTGCAATTGGCTCGTTTCAAACACACGTGCAGCTGCAGTGAGTTTCTACCGCGAATAAAACTGTAACACACACACACACACACACACAAACACGTGCAAAAAGAGGTTGAGTGGAATTCGAATTATACAAATTCTGACTGTGTCGTCCTGCCTGTGACGCCGCCCCGCCTCTGGGAGCGTTCGCCAAATCTCGCAGCTCTGGTCGGTACCACAAAGCGAAGAGTTTTCTTTTTTTGTGTGAAGCAAAAAGTTCATCTCGTACCTCCTCCGCCATCTTATTCACACTCTCTAGCGTGCGTGAACGGCGCGGGTACCACCAGGCAGCCCCCCCCCCCCCCGGCCCCTCTGTTTGCGAGAGGATGGAGGATAAGCAAATACGCGGCAAGCTCAGTGGGGAGCCAGCGCAGCACAGCACAGCAGCCGGCAGCACCACCAACAGCGTCAAGTGGCGCAGCGGTCGCGGAGAAAATCACCGAATAACAAAAGTCAGCTCTGTCGCGCGTCCTCCAGCGCATAGCGCAAATTTGGTACACTGTGTGTGAGTCAGCGCGGGCAGCAAAATGGAAACGATACCGCGGTAGCAGCCAATAGCAGCTAGCAGCGTGCTAACAGATCAGAGCCTGATGCGCACCAAGGCTGCACACTGGCTGTTGACTGATCGAGACCACACACACTCTCGCATAGACTTAGATACAGTATTGGATGCTAGTTTATATAATTATCATTTGTACAAAACTACTTATAATCGCCAGTTTGTAAACATATAGTACACTGTAAAATATTTTCGTCATATGAAGAGGAAAGCTGTGACGATTTACTGATCACTTGAACGTTTCGTCACTTTACGACGTTTATTCGTCTCGTGACCAGATATTCGTGTGATGGATATGAGTCGTCACATCTAAGCGAAGTGGAAGAAAACATACTTTTCTAGCTGTTTGGGCTAAAACATTTTAAGTGACGACGTACTCGTCACTTGCTCTCTGACGACTTATTTGTTCTTTAGATTTGTGGAATTGTGTATTCTGCACAAAACGTGTGTAATACGAACAAAATTGAATTTTATCTCACGATTGCTCAAAATGCTGTGTATTGTCATGTCCGATATTGTACGTAAGTCTCTCCACCACCTCACCACGCCGGCATAACTTTTCCTCCTGTAAGTAGGCAAAAAGCGGGGCATTGCTCCCCCCCCCCCCCCTGAAGCCGCTCCTAGGTCCGCCACTGGGCCACCCAACTTAGCCACAGCTAGAGCTCTAGCTCTCGGCCCTAGAGGGTGCCACAGAGAGCCTCGCAGACGTCCCAAGCAGCGCGGCCCGACGACGCGCAAAAAAACAACCAAAAAAACTAAAACAAAAAAACGCAGATAGCAAAACGTCACGGACGGGCGACAGCTGTCTCTTTATGGTGTGTGTGTGTGTGTGTGTGTGTGTGTGTGTGTGTGTGTGTGTGTGTGTTTGTGTGCTGGCGCGCGCGGACATAAGCCACGACGGGCAACCGCAGACATAAAGTGGTAGACGCGACAGCAGCACAGCGCGGTCCGACGTGAGCACGTATGTGCGGTTGGTCACTCGCGGATTTGTACTAAACATACATTTGATTATGAAAGCGATGTCAGAGGAAATAACGAGGAGAAAAGTCGAAAGGGGGAATAGAAAAGTAAGGCTGTGACGACGAGCCGTGTTTGTGACTTCCTCTGCGGGCAGGTTACCACTGAAGCCGATAATTTGGGCCCGCGAGCGAGTTTTTGTCGTGTTCCGTAGTAAAAACCTCTCGCGGCCGGAGTCCACGTTTCGGACGAACCTCTCAAGGTGGATCGGCATGAGGTCCTCGCCTTCCTCACGCGATCCTTTTCACAGACTGCACACGCCAATCGCTGAATGAATGAATGAATTAATGAATGAACGAATAAATGAATGCATGGGTGGGTGGTTGGGCAAATGCAATGGATGGATGATGAATGAATAGGCAAATGAACGGGAAATGACTGACCAGATAATTGAATGAAGGAATGGACAAATGGATGAATCAATAAATTAACGAATGAATGGATAAATGGATGAACGAGTAAATGGGTAAATGAATGAATTGATGAATTGATGATTAATTGAATGGGTAGATGGATGACTGAATATGGGTAGATGACTAAATGAATGGGTAGATGACTAAATGAATATGGCTAGCGCTGAATGAATGAATGAAAAGGTAGACAAATGAATGAATGGCGATCAGGTTGTCCAGCCACGTACTCGTCTTCGGCACAGTATGTTGCATTCAGTGTTGGCAGCCAGGTTCCGCCACCAGCCACCTTCAGACTCATCAATGCGTCGGCCTCCGGCCTCCAGACTCCTGCCTGATTGCCGTTTCACTTTTTACTTCGGACGGTTGGCTTTCTGACGCTGATGACAGGCGCTCGGTTTCTTGTATGTCTGGTTGGCGCGTCAGCAGGCATGCGCCTACTGCGGAGGGTGGGTGGCGCCGTAGTGCTGGTGACTCCCTATCTCTCTCTGACAGCGCACCTCCCGGGTCTGTGCGAGGGAGATAGTGATGGGCTGCGTCACTATCATTCTCACTTTTTACTCCCACGGCCAGCACGCGCCGCGCTAAACGCCCCCCTGCGCTTTTGTGATGCACGCGTCTCTGTCGTTAAGGAAATTAATTAAGTCTAGGAAAAAGTGCTGCCATTGGCACTTCAGCGGCTTGAAGGGAAACAGACTGCTCCCAGCAGATGCATCTTGAAGGTTTCCAAACCTATTTGAAAAACGTCTTGCGATTTGTTGTTCACCGCTGCACGTTGGCTGACCTGTTTGAGAACACAAACGGGCGGGTCGTTGAGGAGGCGCAGCGCGCAGCAGCGGTCAGCAGAGGCCGGCCGGCCCCGCTCTAAAGCAAAACATTATTATTACCGAAGAGGGAAGGGGCGGGAGGGGAATGGGTGTATTTTTAGGCGGAAGATACGTGCGAGCAACAGTGGAGTGGGAAGAAACGTGAGAAAAATAAGGAGAAGAAGAATGGTACTAGGAAAAGAAGACTAGAAGAAGAGGAAGAATATGTTTTCCTGGATAAAGAGGACCCGCGAAGCGAATCCGGCGAGGGAAACAGTGTTTTGTAGGGAGGGGGTTGTAGGGTGGCGGCGACGCGTCCCCTGTACCACCGTGCGCCGTAGTTTATGGAAATGCCCGGGGCGTCCTGAATCAATCAAGGCGGCAGCTCGTTATGCTTTGTCAAAGTAAAAACAAGAGGGGCGTTTGGTCCGGGCGGTACCACGGCGAACGGCAGGGGACCAAGCTAGGCCCCTCTAGCCGCCCCACCGCAGCAGCTCATGCTGTCCCCATGGCTGCTCAGCTTCTGCAGCGGCTCATATCGGACTCTGCGCGTCTTCTTCCTGCCATCCGCAGCGGCGTTCATCCGTCGATCAGATCCAGAGCCGCCATGGATCGCTCGCACTCGGCTGCCGGCTCCTGTAGTATATCGTCGCTTTTTCTTTCGTCCACCTCAAATGGCAACAAAACCCCCCGCGACCGCACCGTATAAATTTCTCTTCCCGCCTTGTTTACGCGGGCTCAGGAGGAAGCACCTAACCCCTTCCCCCCCCCCCCCCCCCCCCAACTCGTTCTCCCGTTTACGCCGCGGGATGTCGTAAATTCCAGGGTAATTCGCGCGTGGTGAGGTGGTGGTGGTGGCTGCTAGCTGCTAGTGTGTGTGTGTGTGGTTTGTGTTATACGTGGCTTACCCCCCCCCCCCCCAAAAAAAAAAAAAAAAAAAAAAAAAAAACAGCCTCCTGCTCACGGCGATGTTGATAGGGAATGCAAAATTTTCATACGGCATTTATTTGTGAATGAGCGAATCAGCGGATGTCCTCTATGGATGTCCTCTTGGAATTTTTTTCGCCCGATCATAAGTATATTCCCATTCTAACAAAAATAATTTTTCTTGGTTCCGAATCACTTTGTTTTTCTTTCTGAGAGTGTTTTGAACCCGCTATCCCTGGCGCTGGGGCTCTTCTCGCTACCGATTCGGCCAAGTGGCTTGGGCGTTTCGTTCTTTGGGCCGTTTTCGTCCGTGACCTTGGCCCCGACCAGGGCCATGTGCAGACCAGCTCTGCTCTCCATCTCAAGGTCAGGTCGATCTCCGCTGGGAGCGTCACCGCACCGCGCCGCGGCGGCGGCGGCGGACAGATCGTGAGCACCAGTCTAGCTAGCAGCACCAGCAGCTAGCGACCGCGCACAGTCCTGGGTTCAAATACCCGCGAATACCCCCGTGATTGCACTCGCCGGCCGGATCCCATGATGCAAAGACGACAAGTCACTGACACGGCCCGGTACGTGCGCCGTCAACTCCAGCTGCGGTGGAGCGTCAAGTTGGTGCGCCAGCTGTGCTGAGGCTGCGCCGAGGCTGTGCTGGACCACAGCATCTCCAGTATGGAGATCCCTCGGGGGACCGGTCATTATATGGTGTGTGTGTGTGTGTGTGTGATAGAGAGAGAGAGAGAGAGAGAGAGAGAGAGAGAGAGAGAGAGAGAGAGAGAGAGAGAGAGAGAGAGAGAGAGAGAGAGAGAGAGACAGAGAGACAGAGAGACAGAGAGAGAGACAGAGACAGAGAGACAGAGATGAGGCCGTGTTCCCGAGCCTGCAATTAATCGCTCATTATCATACGACAGAGGAGGGATAGCCCCGGCAACCCCGGCACGTTTCCGGCGATCGCGCGCAGTGTTGCCAAACCCGGCGAGTGAAACCGGAACGGAGGAGGGGCGTAAGTTGTAAGTGCGTGCCTCTCGCGCTGCCAACATTGCGCCTCCGAAATCGGTCCGCGCGAGTCGTCGCCGCCAGAGCTGCCAACCACCCAGCGCGCACATTACGTTGGAATGCGGAGGTCAGCGCTCTCCGCGCAACATTTAGACAATCGGCCTCTCGCGTGGCGCTGCTGCCATTGGCGGGGCGCAGACGGGTGGCCAGCCGGGCGGCACGGCATCGAGACATCGACACATCGACGACTCGGGCCCACCGCGCTCCTTTGTACGACGATTGGTAGGCGCCAAGTATAGAGGTGGCACGGCCAGGGCCTGCGAGAAAATAACGCAGTTTTTTTTTTCGTAGGTTCATTCGGTAATTCCGTGAGTTATCATTGCTGTTGGCGGCATGTGTGTGTGTGTGTGTGTGTGTGTGTGTGTGTGTGAGTGTGTGTCCTAGCTTGTGGTGACGTACTCTAGTGTTCTTACCCGTCCCGCCCTCCTCGCTCGCGCGCGCGCGCGCGCGGGGGGCGTGTGTGTGTGTGTGTGTGTGTGTGTGTCAACTGGATCTCGCCAGACTGCATCAGATCCCACGCCCCCGCTGCCACCCTCCCCCGCCTCTGCCTCTTTCCTGCTTGCGCGATTATCGTTATTACGATGCCAGCGGCCGACTCGCCACGCTCGCCACGACACCAGCCAGCGACCGCTGCCAACTACTCGACAGCGGGCGCATTGCGGACGCCGGCCCCGGCCAGCCCGATAGAACACGCCGGAGAAAATGAACACATCGCCGCAAGTTATTGGATCGACACCTGGCGCGAAAATGAAAGAATTTCAAAAATAAAAATGGGAGCGCTATGTTGGGTTCAAGATAATTCGGAAAAGGTTAGGGGTCGACCAGCTATTCCATGTATATGTGATTCTGAGACACCTTTGACCCCTCCCCCTTCTCCTTCAATGCCCCAATGGGTTCTGTTGATAAGCCGCGAACTGCAAGCGCTTCCACGCGGACACTGCAGCCCACATTCTGCTTCTGCTTCTGGCATCGCCCGCGTTGGCCGTTGCCACAATTTGCTTATTTGTGTTCTCTCGTGTTCCGTCGTCCGCAGATTACAATGTTGCCAATCGTCCGCGCAGAATCAGATGCTATCAAATGCCTTCCAAACGCAATTTCTCGTCAGGGTTCCTTGTTAGACCTCGCCTCCGTTTCGGGCCTCTCCCGGAGTACCATGTACCTATTCATGTACTTACACTGGGAGTGATTTTGTGGCCGTCTTTGGAGAGCCGTGACCACAGGCCTCGGGGCCCGGCCCGGGGCTCGGTGTGTCCAGCCCAGGCCGACGTGTCCCGGACAGCACCGCCCTGCCCACGGCGAGGCACGGTCCGGCCCGAGCCCTCAGCTGATCTTGATAAAATGACAAAAGCCAAGAGACGGCCGGCCATATTAGAACTGGTCTCGTGTGCGGCCCCATGGGATTGGGCCTGCTCTGTTATCAGTGCCACTGGTCGGAAACAGGGAATCGAGCATAGACATAAATCATTATCATACTTTTACTGTGACGTGAATTGGTCGTTTAATTCATAGGACAAAATTATCATTGACAAACAATACATGCTAGGTGGTAGGCTGGTACAGCTGCCGCATCCCTCATGAACAAATTACTCCATCGGCCTCTCCGTGTGCAGCCGGGGGAGCCGGAGGTGCGGCCGGGGGCTGGGCTGGGGGCATGGCTCGGCCGGTCTCGGTGCCGGCCTTCGTGTGCTGCCGGAGGTGCGTGCGCAGTGTGCCGCTCTGTCCGAACGCCAGGCCGCACAGCGTGCAGGCGTACGGCCGGTCTCCCGTGTGCACCGAGAGGTGGCTCTTGAGGGCGTCGGCGCGGCTGAAGCTCCGGCCGCACTCGGAGCACCGGAAGGCGCGCTCACCCGTGTGCCGCAGGAAGTGCTTTCGGAGCACATCGCTCCGGCTGAAGGTGCGCGGGCAGGCGGTGCAGGAGAACAGGCGCTCCCCCGAGTGCACGCGCCCGTGCTTCTCCAGGTCCACCTTCTGCGAGAACCGCTTGCCGCAGGTGTCGCAGGGGAAGGGCCGCACGGGGAGGTGGGAGTTGAGGTGCCGCCGGAGGTCGTGGACGCGCCCGAACTGTGCCCCGCACTCGGAGCAGCTGAAGCTGTGGACCTCGTCCGCCGCGTCGTCGGCGTGCAGGTGGAGCGCGTGCCGCCTGAGGCTGGACGGATGCGAGAATGTGTCCTCGCACACGGGGCAGACGAGGCGGGCGCCGCCGACAGCTGGGCCGTGCGCCGCCCTCATGTGCCGGTACAGATGGCCGGACTGCACGAAGGCGCGCGGGCACAGCGGGCACCCGTTGTCCTCCGCGGACGGGTGGCGGTCGCGGAGGTGCGCGATCATCTCCGTGGATGACGTGCTATGGTGCTCGCACAGGGGGCACTTCGCCATGGCCGGGCACGGCGACGTCAACCTGCGGACCTGCGGTGCGGAACTGAAAAACGTGAAAAACGCAACGTGCGATTGTTGACGCTTGGATGCCGCGCCAGGCCATTGTCGCGACGAAGGCGCGATCGAGTATGAGAAATTTTCGGTCCCGGCTGCCGATTGCGGCCGATGCGCAACGCAACGCGATAGTGAAATAAAGACAACGGGACAGCAGCACTTACCGCACCACGACACGTCCGCTCGAGTTACCGGACACCACCCAGACGCCGCGGGGTCAAATACCGATGTTTCCGCTCGCCTTTCGGACCTTGCAGTGCCGCACGTGCCGCACAGCCACAGCTGGCACGCAGCGCACACACAGCGGCCGCCGCCGGCCGCCGCCCACCGCCGCCCTGCGCGCTAGGTCGGATGTCGGATGCGAGGTGAAAGTCTGTCGTAGCGCGCGCGTCTGCGACCGCGAGCTAGAGTGGGGGAAAGGGCCCGTGCATTCTTATGCGCGTACGGCGCACGCCGAGACGTGGACAGTCCGCCGCCGCCGCTGCCGCAACACTGCCATTGGGCGGCCAGCAGCAGCTTATGGGCTGGGCGGCGGCAAGCTATATGTGGCGTCGGCCGGGACGGGAATGGCCACCGACACAGACGGGCGTCCGGGCGTCGACAGACCTCCCCGTTGGACTCCCCGCCTGCCGGTAGCTCAGGGCAGGGGCAGGAGGGAATAGGGTAATCCGGAGTAGAGCTTGACCGGAAACGAGAAGACGACAAGAATCACAAAAGCGGGTACGGAAATCTGCGGTACGAAAAGTTAGGCAGCACGTGCCGACTCGAAAATTTGGAGTCTGAGCTCTCGCTGACGATATATCACGGCCATTTGGTAGAGTCAGACAGCGCCGGAACTACTCCGCGCGGCCTGAGGATGCACGTCCCCGGGCCGCGCGGTTCAAGTCTGCGCTGTCGGACCCTATCAAATGGTCGTGACATATCGTCAGCGAGAGCTCAGACTCCAAATTTTTGAGTCGGCTCGTGGCTGACGGCGCGGCACGTGCTGCGTATCTTTTCATACCGTAGACTTCCGTATCTGCTTTTGTGATTCTTTTCGTCTTCTCGTTTCCGGTCAAGCTCTACTCCGGAATACCCTATTTGCGAAGGGGAGCCCGTCAGCGTCGGGTGTCTCTCCTTCCTCCCTAATGGACGCAACAGCAACAGGGCCTCCAACACGTTCACATTCATTTTCACGCGATAACGTCAGCCTGGCCGCGCACTTGGCTTTCGGTTTCTGTCTCCTTCTGCAGCAGCTCCAAGCCCCCCCCCCCCCCCCCACTCCCCCTGCCCTGTGACCCGTCTCCTCGTTAATGACACGCTCATTTCCGAGATGGTCTTTCGCCGAAGTTCATTTACTACACGACGGAAAAGCGTTCGACGTCGGCTGATTAATATTCACCACCGCGGTGACGTCACCCTCCGAATCTGCGTGCCGGGCACCGGGCCGCAGTGGCAGCCGCACTGTGAATACAAACAAAGCGGAGAGTGAAAAAATGCGGTCCAGCGCGGTTTGTGTTTGTCCCTGTTTGTACCCGGCCTCCTGTCCCGACTCGGTCCCTCGCCGTGTTTCTTGCACGCCGGAAAAAGTTCTCTACGCTTAATTTGTTTTGAGCAGGAATTAACTCGTATTACTCGGTGAGAGTAAAATACCTTAATTCTCCGGCGTGTACGTAGCGAACAACAACAACAGACCCCCCCCCCCTCCCTCGCTGCCCCCTCCCCCTCCCTCTGAGGCGCCGGCCGGCCGGCGTGCGTGGCGATCGTCAGACAAGGATAGAAGCAAGTGGCTATCGGCGAGTCCCCATCCATCTTTCTCTCTCCATCGACCCAAAGGAGTGACAGAGACAAGAACACGGTGCCCAATAATAGAAGAATTCACCGCGAGCTCGAAACTTGTTGTGAAGTCTGCGTGGACTGGTTTGAGTGAATTGGCCTCCGGCGTCCCTTGCGGCCACCGCTTCCCGGGCCCTTAATTTTTCAAAAAAAAAAAAAAAAAAAAAAAAAAAAAAGAGTTATATGAGAACGAGGTCCTGACAGAAGGGCTTCGGGCCACACCTGGTGTGCGACGTGATTCGAATATGTGAAACTTTGTTTTCAGGCGCTCGTTCGTGGAGATTTTACAAGTAGGCTAAGTGTAGGTAAAAAAAAATCACAGCAGGCAAAAAATATCTAGCACTGAACCGCCCTCGTTAACCGAACAATTAGTGTATGTAATGAGTTCATCACGCACTTGACAAAAACACTAAAGTGATAATTTCTCGGTGGGGAAAAAAAAGGGAAAGGAAGAGGATAAGGACAAGAAGGTTTTGGACACCCTATCATAGGTGCCCTCTCAAAGGAAATGAGTAGCGGCCCTTCGTGATGCACTCTCATGTCACCCATAGAAACCCTCAACCGGGGGTCGAACCTCTGATGCCCGCGCAGTCCACAATCTATAAATTTTTGGATAAAATGCCTAATCCTGAGAGGAGCGTGACAAAAAAAATTTCAACCTGCGTATGATTGTTTTTCCAGCGTAATTTCATTACCTGCACTTTACCTATCCCTGTTGTCCGTCCGGAATGTACACTCCAGCTCATACGTATGTGTGGACTTTCTTTGCCTTTGAATCCCCGCTGCTCTTGGTTGCCCGGGACTCGTCGGGCGTTCAATACACTCTACACTACACCACACACACACACACACACACACACACACACACCTCATCTCTGATCTTTCAATTACAACCTGGAGGAGTGGAGGATCGGACCGCACGGAGTTACTGCCCGGACAGGCCGCGGCATCCGCTCCGCTGTCGTGCCAGCGGTCAGCTCCACAGACTCCGCAGGCTCCGCACTCGGCGGTCTCTGCAGCTGGCCCGTCCGGCTACCAATCTATAGACCCCGACACGGCTGCATTCGAAATGAACTGTCCGTAAAGGCAGTGCAAAAGCGGCGTGTGGTAAAGTCACAACGCCGCAACTGCGTCAGCTGCTGCCACTGGACTGAGCCGCATTCGCTGCGGAGCGCCGCCGACTGCGTTTAATCCTTAAAGGGCAGAGCCCGGCAGGAGTGCGCGGCGCTTCCCACGACGGAGACCTGGAGACCCCGCCGAGAGGCAGCCGGAGGCAGCACAGCGCAGACAGACCGCTACCGACAACAGCAGCAGCGGTACAAAAGAAAACGAAAACGAAACAAAATTGTGGTAAATCATGTGGTCGGTATAATTCTCGTTGAAGACTTTTATTGGCATCAACACCAGCGATGTTTATCGAGGTGGGAAAGGTTTACGGTTTAATGGTCGGTCGCCGATAAGATCTCCGGCATGGTATTTCTAGTACCCTGCTGCACCTTTACGGGCCGGCAACTGCTAGGGAGCGGCGCAGAAGTAAGCTGCTCTCTATGAACCGAAGACAACGTCCCGCACCCGGCCACCGCAGCCGAAGGAGCTGAACTGAAGGCGAGGCTTAGTGTTTGTCATCATTTCTTGTTTCACTGAAAAGGACGAAAATAAAAACGTTGCAGGCGGCTTAAAATGCCTGCCGGGAAGGACGACATGTCTAGCGGCCGCGTGAGATGGATTCTTCCTCTTGACCTCACAGCCGGCGGCCAAGGCGCGTCTGCAGCGCCAGCGCCGGTTCCCGAACCAATTCAGCCTGGTGGCTTCGGTTGATTCGGCGCAGCGCAGCTTGGCCCGGCCTCTCAGTCTCGTTCGAGAGGCGACGGGGTGGGGCCGCCGGGGCCGGGGCCGGGGCCGGGGCCCGTCGTGCAGATAATCGTCTCAGAAGATATTCGCACGCGATGCATCTTGCACCTCGCCCTGATTGGCTGGCCGCCCGCCCCCGGCCGGGCCGCTGTACTTACTGCCGACCGGATCCCCACAACTCGCGGCCGGGACCGCGGACTTGAGTGGCGGGCAGGGCAGCCGAAGCCGAAGCCGAAGCGCTCTGCCCGGCTCGGCCTGACCGCCGTAGCCATAAACACCGCCGCTATCACGCCGGGCCGGGCCGGGCCGCCGCTCTCCCCGCCGCAGTCGGGCAGCGATGGTGCGCGCCAAGGAGTGGAGGATTCGGCAACTCGGGCCGAACGGGCCGAGCGAAGACATGTTTCCCGCGTACGTGAGCAGGTCTGTCGCGGGGGCCGTAACGTGTCCGAGCGTACTGCCGAGCCCTGCCACGAGGTGACACGGCATGACACGACACGACCCACCCCAAGGCCCTCCCCTCGCCCTGACACGGCGTAGCCACGGCGCGCGGCGGCGGTACTCCCGCGCAGGGGGTATCTCCTAGGGCGCCCTGGCCGAGCCCCCCCCCCCCCCCCCTCCGGAGCGTCACGCGCGTCACGGGGTATCGGCATCGAACGCTCACGAAAAAAAATATCAAAACAAGAATCGAAAAAAAAATGATCAGAAAATAATGGAAAGGTAGAGAGAAAAAAATCGAAGGAAATCAAAAGAATCAGTCGCAGGGTTTTAAAGTGGTGTGCATCGAACAGAGGCAGTAACGGCCAATGGAAGCAGAGCAGCGGAACAGAGCAGGACAGAGCACCGCACAGACACTCGGATGACCGGCACCACATGCATAATGCATCGCAGGCTGCAGCTGTGACACTGCTGACGGCACCGGCGCACTGCCTCTGTCCGCGCGGCTTGGAGTGTTTGCCCACCGCGTCCCCGCAGAGCCTTCAAATTAGCGTTGTCCGTGTGCACTGCGCGCTGCGTCCCGCTGCTGCAGTTGGGCGCAGCGCGCAGCCCGTGCTGCCAGGCGCCAGGCGTCACATGGCGCCTGCGGACGCAAGGATAGGCCAGCCCGCACGACACGCGTGCATGCATCAGTCCATGTTGCCTACCCACCAGGCGCCGTTTGCGCTCGCATTAGCCTAAATAGGGCACGCGCGCTTGCTGCACCATCGCGGTCGTACCGAACGGTCGGTCCCAAATTGGAATATATCGCCGGAATGTATATTACACGGCGTGCCCGCGTGGAAATAGCCGGGGCTGGCTTTATGCGCTCGGCTCAGCCCGGCTCTGCCTGTCTGCTTTGTGTTCGGCCTGTCCATCTGCACTTATGTAACGGCGTGCTACGCTGCGCTGCGCCAGGCCTCCTGGCCGTGCGGTGCGGTGGGACGTGGGTCGGCGGCGTGGTGTGGGCCAGTTTCAGCTGGTCGTCCTCGCCCGCCCGCCGCCGCCGGCGCCGCCGTTGTTCGGGTTCGGGGCTCCGCACTTGACTCGGCCTGCCCTCGGGTCAGGGTCAGGAGGATGGGATGAGATGAGCGGCAAAAGCTGCTGAGGTGGGATCCTTCCGCAAGCCGTCCTCTTCCTCTCCGCCGCGACAACAACGCCTCTTGCCTCATTCTGTTAACAAACATTTTGATTTTAAAACCCCTCCGCTAGACGGCTACTGTCGCTGCTGCTGCTGCTGCTGCTGCTGCTGCTGCTGCTGCTGCTGCTCTGCTGCTGCTGCTGCTGCTGCTGCTGCTGCTGCTGCTGCTGCTGCTGCTGCTGCTGCTGCTGCTGCTGCTGCTGCTGCTGCTGCTGCTGCTGCTGCTGCTGCTGCTGCTGCTGCTGCTGCTGCTGCTGCTGCTGCTGCTCTGCTGCTGCTGCTGCTGCTGCTGCTGCTGCTGCTGCTGCTGCTGCTGCTGCTGCTGCTGCTTGTGTTCGCAGAAATGTCATGACGCGGTATGACTGGCTCCTCTTGTCCCCGCATGGTTTTTTCATTATTTTTTTTTTTGTTTTTCTGCCAATTTGATTCACAGCTGAGCCGCTGAGGTCGAACGTCCGGAACGAACTGGTGGGGGGAATCCCCCGTCATTGGAGTCTATATTTCTCATACCCGGCAACGATCTATCTCGCAGGAACTCGAGTCAGTCGCCTGTGATGCCGTGGCTGGTCTCGGTTCGTCCCTCGGTGTTTACTGCCACCAGCTCGATATTGTTTTCGCCTGTTTTCTCCCGATGGCCCGCGGCGGGGCCATGGCAGGGCTGGGCGCGGTGTGCGCGTCCTTGTGGGAGTGGGCCGGGAGTGGAGTGTCCGACATGCCATTACCATTACCATCATCGTCATCATGCGAGAGCCGGCGGGGGCCGCGGGGGCCGCGGGGGCGCCGCCGGGGGGCGTCATCGGGGGGCGTCGTGTCGTCGCGTGCAGGGGCATTCCGCCCGCCGGTCGGCTCACACTCATTCCCCCGATGAACCAGATAGGCCGACATGCGGCCCCCGTCGTTGGCGGCAGCCGCCCCCTGCCCCGGCCGCGTTGTCACGGTAGCCGATGTGACATTCAGGCGGCGCGTGGCGGCGCGTGGCGGCGCAGGGTGTTTCGCCTGCCCGATGACGTCACCGATACGCCCCGCTGGCGCGATACGCTGGCGCGGCCGGCGCGGCCGGCGCTGCCCCGTCCGGCAGGACAGCACACTCTCCATCCAGGACTCTCGCCTACGCACGTTCATTGCATCGACCCGTCGGCCGCCATTACCGCTCCCCGAATCACAATAACAGTGCCGCGGGCCGCCTCAGGTCGGCTGAGGCCGACGGGGACCTGCGCTGCCGGCCGCTGTCCCGCTCAGCCCAGCCCAACTCGGCCCAGACCGGACATTCCTGGACAGCAGCCACGGCGGATACCATATCGTAGGGCGCAGGTTCAAATTACCAGATGAAGTGGGTACGATTTTCGCGGCTGCGTCGCGCGCGTGGTATTGGACTATCCCTTCCGTACCCTCCCCGCTGATGAGGCCCTTGTCCCTCTCCCCGCGGCCCCGCCCTATCTGCGTGATGACGCGTCTGATGTCTGCGGGCTAATGGCTCTCTTGGCCTCCAACGGGAGCGCTGGCCACGGCGCGCGGCGCTGGCTCCCCGGCCCGCCCCGCCCTGAGCCTGCTATGGCTATGGCTGCGGGGCTCGGAGTAATTCTTACATTAGCGGGGGTGATGCGCTGTAGCAAACAACTAGTGCCAAGATTTGGGTTCGAAACGTGCGCAGAAACAGCTCGGCCGCCGCCAAGTTACCTCCCACCGCGGTGGCCCCGGCCCCTCTGACGTCGGCCGTGCGTGTGTGTGTGTGTGTGTGTGGGTGTGTGTGTGTTTGTGGCTGTGTGTGTGTGTGTGTGTGTGTGTGTGTGCCTGGCTGTGTGTGTGCGTGTGTGTATGTGTGTTTAGTGTGTGTGTGTGTGTGTGTGTGTGTGTGTGTGTGTGTGTGTGTGTGTGTGTGCGTGCGGGGTGAGGCGGCGGCGAACCAAGGGTAGCAATTCAGGGGACAGTGTGGCAGGCGTGCCGGCGGGGGGCTAATTACAGGCGACATTGGTCTGACCGCAAGTACACGACCCCTCCGGGCTCCGCCCTGGGTGCTACCCTTCGGACCCCTTTCGGACCCCCTGCGGCCGCCCTGTCATTGGCTCACGTCCAGCCCTACCCCGCGTGCACGCGTCCAGCACGTCGCCCTACATGGACCGGGCAGGGCCGGGGCCAGCTGCACCGCGCGCCGCGCGCCCCAGTCCTGATCTTGGCCGCGTCTTGGCGTGCGCTCAAAGTTTGCCCTCCACGCCGAGCCCATCCCCACGGCACCGGCGTGGAGGAAGTTGGCCGTCGGGCGCCGAAACGGAGCGCTATGCCAAGTAAGTCAGCCGTCATTCAGACAACTTGTGAGGCGAGGCAGCCGGCGGCTACCGCGGCCTACGAGACCTCCGGGACCTCCGTAACCTTCGAGGCGTAACCTCCCCCGGGCGTCACGGCCTGACGTGGTGCTCTAATGACAGCAAATGCGCCCCCCTGCGTCTGCTGCCCGCCTGGCCTGGGGCCAGAAGTGTATCCAGGCAGGTGCTGTCATGCCGTCGTGCAGGTGTCGCCGGGGCCTCACCGGCGTGAGTGCGCCCGCAGCAGCACCGCCGGCGCTTCTGATCGATAGCTATGGAAAATTCAGCACGGCGCGCGTCACAGAGTGCCGGCAGTGCTGGGGAGAGCAGAGCAGAGTGGAGCTGCGGGGTCCATGGCGCTCAGAGGCCAGGCAGAGCGGCGCAGGGCGGCGCAGGGCGGCGCAGGGCGGCGCAGGGCGGCGCAGGGCGGCGCAGGGCGGCGCGTGTGCGGTGCCCTGACCAATTCATGAAGGAGCGCAGCCCCCCTGTCCGGTCCGGTCAGGCGGGGACCGCGGCCTGGCGCGTCGCGTCCACATCAGGCCGCCTGGCCACGCCCGGTGGGTGGTGGCCCCCGTGGTGCCCCGTGGTGCCCCGTGGTGCCCCGTGGTGCCCCGTGGTGCCCCGTGGTGCCCCGTGGTGCCCCGTATGGTGCCCCGTGGTGCCCCGTGGTGCCCCGTGGCCCCCAGCAGTCCCGCTGTCTCCGGACCCCCCGCGGCTATGGCATTTCAATTTACCATTGCTGCTGCGCTCCTGCTCCTGCTCTGCTCCGCTACCCCGTCTCTACCCCGTCGTTTCGCTTCTCCCGATCCGGACGTCCACTGTCCAATTTTCCCCCGTTCTTCCGCCCCTTTCCGTCCCCGCTGGCCGCTGCCGGAACCTTTTAGCTGCCGTCGGTCACCGTGTTTGCGGGTCCTGTGCCCTGCTATGGCCGTTCGATCGAGATTTTACATTTCCTCTCTCGTCAACCGTATGGATGGGCCAGGCCAGAGATGGCAGCAGCCCTGCGGTAGGGCCGGGCCGGGGCGGCCAAGGCACAAGGTGCGGTCTCGGCTGCCGGCTCCCGTCTCGGATCCCGCGGCTCCCGGCTCCCGGCTCCCGGCTCCCGGCTCCCGGCTCCCGGCTCCCGGCTCCCGGCTCCCGGCTCCCGGCTCCCGGCTCCCGGCCCCGGCCCCGGCTCCCTCCCGGCTCCCGGCTCCCGGCCCCGGCTCCCGGCTCCCGGCCCCCGGCTCCCGGCCCCGGCTCCCGGCTCCCGGCTCCCGGCCCCGGCTCCCGGCTCCCGGCTCCCGGCTCCCGGCCCCGGCTCCCGGCTCCCGGCTCCCGGCTCCCGGCTCCCGGCTCCCGGCTCCCGGCTCCCGGCCCCCGGCTCCCGGCTCCCGGCTCCCGGCTCCCGGCTCCCGGCTCCCGGCTCCCGGCTCCCGGCCCCCGGCTCCCGGCTCCCGGCCCCGGCTCCCGGCTCCCGGCTCCCGGCTCCCGGCCCCGGCTCCCGGCTCCCGGCTCCCGGCTCCCGGCCCGGCCCGGCTCCCGGCTCCCGGCTCCCGGCCCCGGCTCCCGGCTCCCGGCTCCCGGCTCCCGGCTCCCGGCTCCCGGCCCCGGCTCCCGGCTCCCGGCTCCCGGCCCCGGCTCCCGGCTCCCGGCTCCCGGCTCCCGGCTCCCGGCCCCCGGCTCCCGGCTCCCGGCTCCCGGCTCCCGGCTCCCGGCTCCCGGCTCCCGGCTCCCGGCTCCCGGCTCCCGGCCCCCGGCCTCCCCTTTCATCTGGCGTCTTTTCATGCCGCGGCAGCCGGTGGCTCTGGCAGCGCTAATCTGACTCCTATTTGTTCACATCCCGTCGTCGCACGGCTTCTCTTGCCGGGGCTTCTCCGGTTCCCCCTCCCAGACTTCTTCGCGTTCCGGTTTGCGCTTCTCCGAAATACTCTATAAGGGGAACGTCCTTAACGTAGGTCCGTGAAATTGTATCATAAGAATACCATTCTCGCCAGTCTGAGCGCACATGGCGCCGGGTGGGTAGGCAGTCTTGACGTCTCCATGCATGCGTGGCTTGCGGGCTGGCCTACCCTCACTCTCACAGGCGCTTCGGACGACGGCACCCCTAGCCAATGAGATTCTGGTTTCTTCCCTGTTGCGTCACTTACCCCCCCCCCTCCCCCCCGACGGCAATTTGTCCGCTCTCAAATATCCCAGCCCGGACTCGGCTCATGCACCCTGTCGTGTCCACTGGCCGGAGTAATGGCCGTTATAAGCAACACTTTAATTGTAGCCAACCACGCAGCATCGGCGGTGGCTGCGGTGGCAGTAGCTGCGGCGGCGGTCACCGTACAGCGGTGGTGGGGACCAGCCGAAATTTAATTTGTCCTGCCTGTTGTCGAGGCCGTTATATTATTCGTTATTTGTACAGTGCCGTGAATTGATGTCAATGCGGTGTTGTTGTTGACGCTGTCGTCGTTTTGGGCCGCTTGGCTTATTTCAAAGGCGGCGCGGCGGGGATGGCTCGTTAATGATTTGATGCCGGGTTATCGGATTTCCGGGACCAGAGGGATGAATGGGAAGGTTCTAGTGGAGCGGCGGCGGCAGCGGCGGCGAGGGCGTCGACATAGAAAATGGGCGCCGGGGGAGGGGGGGGGGGTTATAAAAAGCCCGACCCGGCAGTATTATTGAACTATCGCCCACTCCCCCCTCCTGGCCACCTGGCCGCCGCAGACGCGTTTGGCGTACGGCCGGACAACGGTGCGACGGTGCCCCCCCCCCCTCGAAGTTAGAGGGCGGGACGTGGGGCGCTAGTCGGACTGTAACGTTAGGCGGTTACCCTGTGAGGCCTGAGGGCGCCGCCGCCCCCGCCCGCCCCCGCCTGCCCCTGCCTGCCCCCGCCTGCCCCCGCCTGCCCCCGCCTGCCCCCGCCTGCCCCCCGGCCTGGCTTGGCCGCCACACTTGGCCGCGCCCAACTTGGTTCCGCTACCACCTTCCCTTTGTTTGGCGCGCGCGCGCAATTCAAATTTGTCACCGTCGCATAGCAGCACAGCCATTAGAGCGATTCGCGGCGGCGAGGGGACCCAGGCGGCCAGGGGCGGCGGCCGGGGGCGGCGGCCGGGGGCAGACGGAGCGGCAAGTTGGTGTCGACTTCAGCAATGAGATCAGCGCACCGCACCCGACCTAGGCCGTGCGGCACAGCGCAGCGCGGTGGCGGCGGCAGCGGCAGCGGCAGCTTACTCCTTGCCTGCCTGGCTGCCGCGGCCCCCCGGTGCCGCTTGTCCGAACAGAGCACCGTAGGAGTCCGGGCCGGGATCCCCGAACCGCAAACTCGTGGCGGCGCGAACAAGCACTCCTGGAGGCCCCCGAGCAGGCCAGTCTTCAGCTCCCGACTGCCGGCTGCCGGCCTGGCGACATCTAAAATGCAAGCGCCGGGCCGGGCCGGGCTCCCCATGGCGTGCCTCATCCCTCTCTGGCTCTGCGGGGGGTCCTGCCTGCAGCCCCTGGCAGCAGCAGCGGCGGCGGCAGCAGCAACAGCAGCAGCAGCAGCAGCAGCAGCAGCAGCAGCAGCAGCAGCAGCAGCAGCAGCAGCAGCAGCAGCAGCGGCGGCGGCAGCACCACGGCGGCGCGTGTTCTAAAACGGATCGCGCCGCGCCGTCCTAGAGGACTGGCAGCAGGGTTGTTAACGTTACGTAACGAAATAACGACGTTAGTGTAACGCGTTACTTCGTTACTGTAACGATAACGCTAACGCGTTTCATTTTTCCGCGGTTAGTAACGGTAACGCGTTATCGTTACTCAAGTCAGTAACGAGACGTAACGCACGTTACATTTTACTCGTTACATCGGCAAATTTCGACGGTCGATAAATGCAAACATAGTCCAACATAGTCCATGCAACGCCATGTTTCCATGCCAAGTGCGTCGCTTGAGCGCCTGTTCTGGGTGGCGGGAGTCTTGTTCGCGGACCTGCGCAGTATGCTTGTCGACAAGAACTTGGAAAACGAGGTGCTCTCGCGTGTGAACCGGAGATATTGGTGCAAACGACCCTTTTGGCCCTGTCTGGTCTGACCCTGTACCTGACTCCCGATTACGATACCGTAATCTTATAGTTCCTTGTAAAGAAAACGTTTTATTTTATTGTTCCTGATCTTAATAAAAGGATTATAGTTGCACTTTCCTCTTGTAATTCAGTGTTGGTACACGATGATAAACACAGTATACTTGTAAAAGGGCGTTTTTCGTCATTTTTTGAAAACTGATGTAACGAGTAACGAAGTAACGACGTTACTGTAACTGTAACGCGTTACGTTTCTCTGGAGGCTGTAACGGTAACGCGTTATCGTTACCGAGTCTACGGTAACGAGGTAACGGTAACGCGTTGCATTTTAAAAGTAACGCTAACAACCCTGACTGGCAGTCATGTTTGTAACATGAAGAGAGACTTGGGCCGGCAGGGCAGCAGAGGGCAGCAGCACTTCCAGCTGACTGGAGGCCCAACCATCTACACCAACTGAGGTTCTCTCTGTCTGTCTCTGTCTGTCTGTCTGTCTGTCTGTCTGTCTGTCTGTCTGTCTGTCTGTCTGTCTCTCTCTCTCTCTCTCTCTCTCTCTCTCTCTCTCTCTCTCTCTCTCTCTCTCTCTCTCTCTCTCTCTCTCTCTCTCTCTCTCTCTCTCTCTCTCTCTCTCTCTCTCTCTCTCTCTCTCTCTCTCTCTCTCTCTCTCTCTCTCCCTCTCCTCGTCTCGCCCTCGACCTCCGGCCTATACTGAGACGACAAACACTCCACCCGACGTGGTCTATTTCATTATAACGCCGCTTCTTGTACTTATCGTCGCGGCGGGAAATCGAAAATAATTCACAAAGTTCCCCCTCCCTATTTTTTTTCTATTTTTGTTTTCTGTATAGCGGCCAGCTGTGGCCTTAGGTGGGGGCGGTGCCGGCGATCGGACGGCCAAAAGACGATGCCCGGCGATGCCATATGCTAAGGAGCCGACAGCCGATAAGGCGCTTTTGTTGGTGTGCGTCATAAGGGAAGGGGGGAGGGGAGGGGGGCGGAGGCGGGGTCGGAAACGGAACGCCCGAGCCCGGCGAATTTACAAAGAAAACGCGGAAGCGAAAACAATGGGGGACGCATTGCGTAAACACGTCTTTCCGAACACACACACACACGCGCGCGCGCACACACACATGTACATACATGCTCGGAGCTATGCGGGCCGGCATCAAGACCAACACATCAATTTAGCCCGTTAATCCCCCCCCCGTCGCGGGTCTCGCTGTGCGTAATAATGAGTCATTTTCTTTTCGCAGTCACGTGAAAAAAGTACTACGATCAAGTGGAGAAGAGAAAGAACGGGTTTTCATTGACGGTGTGACTTGCTGTGGGCAGTGTCTCTGCACACGGGCTCGCCGACGTGACGGACGGCTGCAGGGGTCGGGTCGGGACGGGATGGCCGCTGCCTCCACGCGCATCACACGTGCCGACATTTCCCCGTGCCGTTCCCAGCCCGGCCAGCTCCCAGCCCGGGTCGTATATTTTCGCGATCGACTTTCGATGGCAGGCAGAAGCAGACAGGGGCGGGAGGGAAGGGGGGGGGGGATGGATCTGAAAGCCCTCTGAATCACATAATCGTCTGCTGCGGAATCGAGGCGGGAAGCTTATTTCCGCCAATTAGTTTCTCGCACTCGAATGGTCTCCCCACGTACGTCAAGGGAACACCGTGGGCTTGTGCGTTCGAGCTCGTTATACGTCATTTATGAACGCCCTCTCTAACAGCTTGGTTTTCGCATGTTTACGCGCTTAACCCTCTGCGCGGGGGGGGGGGGGGGGAAGAAAAACAGAAGCAAAAGGGCGCGGCGGGCCGACCTCATGCCGCAACGGGTTACATCCAGAAAGTTGGGGCTCTTTGAGTTGGCCAGAGTCTGGTGTCTGCTGCTCGCCGGGGTAATATTTATCCCCCCCCCTCTTTCCTCGTACCGTATTGATGCCCCACGTGCCAGGGTGCCGCTCTGATGTGATGAGGACCCAGGTCTCTCTCTCTCTCTCTCTCTCTCTCTCTCTCTCTCTCTCTCTCTCTCTCTCTCTCTCTCTCTCTCTCTCTCTCTCTCTCTCTCTCTCTCCCTGCCTCGCCATCTCACTCGCGCACACGCAGCATTCGGCCCGCGTCCAGAGCATAAAAGCGAGAAAGTTTGCTCTCGACCTTTGACCGTTTGGGCGCCCAGCGTGTGTGCGCTGCGTCCTGTGGTCGTCCGTGTGTGAGGTTGTGTGAGGAGCGAGAGGGTGAGGCGAGGTCTGGGGGCTGCCCGGCTCATCGGGGAGGAAGCACGGAGCACGGAGGTGTCTGTAGAGGAGGTGACAATTTATTTTTCTGGTGACGTCCGTCGTTGAACGCCTGTGTTGTATGCAGTCCGCCCGGCCCGCCGCGCAGCTGTGTCGAGCGGGCTTGCCTATCCCCGCCGCCGCGGGCGCTACGGCGGACAAGAGCACCATGCAATCAAGTTCCGTTTGGTTTCGCGAATCAGACGTTTGAGCGGCGACTAGCCCGGTAGCCGGCTCTAATTTAGGTGCCAGTCTCCGACAGATTCCGACAGATTCGCATTGAGATTCGGGAGAAGTTTCCGTGGTTAGAGCAGCGGCCCGGGGGCGGGGCGGGGCCAGCCGCCGGGGGCGTGCCACCGCCTCTAGCCCCCCCCCCCCCACCCCCTGAGGAGGACCGTGGTGGCGCAGATAATAGAGCCATCATTCCACGTCACACATGAACGCCGCGTCGAGAGGATCAACGGGACGGACACGGACGACGCCGGGTGACCATTCGGACGGGAGATGTGTGCGAGTGTGTGTGTGTGTGTGTGTGTGTGTGTGTGTGTGTGTGTGTGCCGTGTGTGTGTGTGTGTGTGTGTGTGTGTGTGTGTGTGTGTGTGTGTGTGTGTGTGTGTGTGTGTGTGTGTGTGTGTGTGTGTGTGTGTGTGTGTGTGTGTGTGTGTGTGTGTGTGTGTGTGTGTGTGTGTGTGTGTGTGTGTGCGTGTGTGTGTGTGTGTGTGTGTGTGTGTGTGTGTGTGTGTGTGCCGTGTGTGTGTGTGTGCCGTGTGGGCTGGCGCACGACCTCGCAGTGACCGACGACCCCTGACCCACCCCTGCGGCCCTGCGGCCCTGCGGCCCTGCGGGGGCACCGGGGGCCACACACC
The DNA here is from genome assembly GCA_038380765.1 of Odontothrips loti. Taxonomy (NCBI): domain Eukaryota; kingdom Metazoa; phylum Arthropoda; class Insecta; order Thysanoptera; family Thripidae; genus Odontothrips; species Odontothrips loti. The sequence continues at coordinate 15,876,250 of CM076253.1, forward strand.
ACTCATCTCCTACGGCGACCAACCGCGGCGCACACCATCAGAGAAAGTACATCGGAAGAGGATGGATAATGAGCGCCATAGCCTGCAGCGTTAGAGCTGCTGTAGCGAGGTGGTAGCACGCTCGTTCCCAAGCTTGCCAACTTTTTCATACCCGACCGGCCCCTTGATTAGCAGCGATTAGTCGGTAACCGGCGCCCAGCCCGCGGCCCGCGGCGGTCCGCCCAGAGACACGGCACGGCGGCAAGGCGGCACGGCCACACTGCTTCCCTTATTTCGCGGCACAAACCCGTCCCGCGGGACCGTGCGGCTGCGGCCTGAGGCCTGCGGGAGCGGCGGCGGCCGGCCGGGGCCACAGCCCAGCCCATCAGAACGAGCCTCTCTAATTGAGCAGTTTTGGCGCGCTATCCGTATAAATATGCTGCCCGGCGCCGGCGGCGCGGTCCCGGTCCCGCCTCCGGAGAACACGCGCCGTCTATCTCTATCGCGCGCGGGGCGAGGGAGGATAGGGATAGAAGCGATAGAGTGACTACTCGGACACGCTGGGGGCGTGGCCATGGCTCTCTCTTTCTTTCTCTCTCTCTCTCTCTCTCTCTCTCTCTCTCTCTCTCTCTCTCTCTCTCTCTCTCTCTCTCTCCTGCTCTATTGGCCCGTCTCCCTGCCGCCTTGTTTACGTCGCGATTTATTTCGCACCTTTGAGCGGTGCGGCCCGAACCAGCGACGCAACGTGTTCCTCCTCCTGCTATCTCCTTTTATCTCTCTCTCTCTCTCTCTCTCTCTCTCTCTCTCTCTCTCTCTCTCTCTCTCTCTCTCTCTCTCTCACGCACACACACACACACACACACACTCGCACCCCTTATTAATTAGTTAACTAATTAATTAATCTGTTACCGCCGTGATCGTGTAAGCACCCAGCAGCGGCCCCGCCCTCCCGCCTGGCTGTACCTGGCCTGGCCTGCTCATGCCGCACTGCTGTTCCGGTTCCGCTATCAGCGCTGCCGGTCCGCGGGGCCGGGGCCCGAGAAAGCAAGGCGGTGGACGGCGAGTCAAAGGTCACTCACGAGCGCTGCGCCGCTGCGCTATGCGCCGTGCCGCTGTGTTCCGGCCGCTGGTGCACAAGTCCCGCGTGGACGCTGGGGAGCAGAGCGTTGGGGGCGGCGCGGGGGGCAGCGGGGGCAGCGGGGGCAGCGGGGGCAGCGGGGCGAGCGCTCTCACACCACTACCCCATTACGGCCTCATTGAAAGTTTTCCGCCTGCCGTTACCGTCGGCTTCCCGTCGGCTTCTCGTCGGCTCTCGGCAGTTAACTTTAATCATCGCTCGCCCTTCCCATACCCCCGCATCCCCGGCCCCGGCCGATATACTGCTGGAGTATTAAATTTTAAGAAACACTCAACCAACTGTTTAAAGTGCCGCGTTATGTTCGTTGTTTTCATGACACTCTATGCAGGAAATTCATCTGCGTTATTTCATGGACTCTGTGTTTTACATCGACGTAGCCGACATCGATACAACGTCGAAATTCGACACAAAATCGCACCGAATCGATGCTGCAGATCGATGGAATTTCTACTTCTTTTCGACGTCGATTCGGTGAACCATTTCTCACTGGGACACGAGCACGCTCAGGCAGCAGGCGCGCGCTGCCACGCGCCGGCATCTAGTCTGCGCGGCTGCCACACGCTCACCGTCGAGTCTCCGGCTCCTCTAAGCGCTGCCGCTGCCGCTGCCGCACCGCTGTGCCGCTCTGACACTGCTTTGTGCTGCTCAGACCGTTGTGTGGTAGTCGTTTCGCTACATTTTCGCCGGCCGCAGTGTCATCGCTTTTCTTGCCCGCGTTGCCTTTGCCTCCCTCCGCCCGAGGCGTTTCTCGTTCGCCCCACCAAGAGCCACCACCACTACCACCACCACCAGCTCAGGGCTTGCGCGGTAGGAGCAGTGCGGTGGCGTAAACGAAAAAGACGCCTCCGCCCTCCTCGAGTGCCTGAAGCATCCTCGCAGCGGGCGCCCCGGCGGGCACAGGGCGCAGGGCGCAGTGCCACCCCTGTCCCCCGTCTTACCTTGAGTACCCCTCCTAGGCGGTGCGGGCGGCAGGGCGGCAGGTGGTGTCCGCACCGCAGTCACCTCAGCAGCTGCCTGTGCAACCTCAGATGTAAAAGTCTCAGCAGCACTCTACCGCGCCTCTCCGGGGCATGTGTGTATGAGAGAGAGACAGAGACAGAGAAAGAGACTGATACAGATACGCAGAGAGAGAGAGAGAGAGAGAGAGAGAGAGAGAGAGAGAGAGAGAGAGAGAGAGAGAGAGAGAGAGAGAGAGAGAGAGAGAGAGAGAGAGAGAGAGAGAGAGAGAGAGAGAGAGAGAGAGAGAGAGAGAGAGAGAGAGAGAGAGAGAGAGAGAGAGAGAGAGAGAGACAGAGAGAGACAGAGACAGAGACAGAGATGCGGCGGAAGGTGCGAATCGGCGTGGACAGCGCGTCGTGCGCGCGAGATGGAGATGGAAATGGAGATGAGGTACAGAGAGGTTGGCTCTCTCCCTCCCTCTCTCTCTCTCTCTCTCTCTCTCTCTCTCTCTCTCTCTCTCTCTCTCTCTCTCTCTCTCTCTCTCTCTCTCTCTCTCTCTCTCTCTCTCTCTCTCTCTCTCTCTCTCTCTCTCTCTCTTTCTCTCTCTCTTTCTCTCTGTTTCGACTTTGGACCAGCTTGCCAACCGCGCGCTCTGAAGCTCTCTGTCTGTTTCTCTCTCTCTTTCTCTTCCGGCACGTCCCTGTCCGCCTCTAATGGAATTTTAAAAGTTAATGAGCCTCCGTCGGGGAATAGGGGGCTAGGGGGTCTCTCCCGGGTAGCGTAGCCCCCCCCCCCCTCCCGGTTGCCTGCCACCCCTGATCGGACCAAGCGGGCCCTCCACACTGTCACTGACGCTGTCACTTACGCTGTCACTGACGCTGTCACTGACGCCGTCACTGCCACCGCACCGTCACTAGGACAGAACCGCGCAGCACCACACAGTTCCCTATGCGGCGGTGGGTGCCATGGAGACAACTCAGTCTCGCGCGGCTGCGGGGACGTCTGCCCTCCGCCTCCCTCCTAAAGGCAGCGGCGGAAGGAGAGGGGGGGGGGGCAGGGCTTTTCGTGGGCCCCATCTGCGTGCTCCTGGCGGAGGCCATGCTGTCTGAACAAACACGGGCGTGCCGCGCTGCCGCTGGCTGCCGCCCGCCCGCCTCGGGCCGACCTGTGACCTGACCTCTGGGGGACACCCTGGGGACACTGAGAGGCGGTGAATGAATCCCGAATGCTGAATGTGGCGTAGAAGGTCAGCCTCTGCCTGTGCGTGCGTGGGCGAGCGTGCGCGCGCTTCTACGCACTTTTGCCTTGATGTCGAACTTCCGATTCGGTGAACTCCCCCCCCCTCCTCCTCTCTTTCTCTCTCTCTCTCTCTCTCTCTCTCTCTCTCTCTCTCTCTCTCTCTCTCTCTCTCTCTCTCTCTCTCTCTCTCTCTCTCTCTCTCTCTCTCTCTCTCTCTCTCTCTCTCTCTCTCTCTCTCTCTCCCTGTTCTCTCTCCCCCTGCCTCTCTGTCCCTCCCTACGCGGTGTATGCAGATCGTCCGGGACAAAGAGAATGGTAATTATTTCAGGCCGCGCTTCGCTCCGCGTTTGGAGTGCGGCGAGCGGCGCGACGCGGCGAGGAGCGGAAGAAGTCAGGGAGAGATGAGCCGGGCTCAGCCAGAGGGTGCCGGCTGTCGGCGAAGCTGTCGGGCAGGGATCCCTCACAATGTCCGGAAAACATGGAAAGCTATGGAAACCCGCTACATTAAAACACTAAAATTGTGGCCATGAGCTTAAAAAATAAAGTAGTTAATAAAAGTTTCCTCGTGTGGCAAACATAGTCGACTTTTCTTTTGAAAAATGTTTATCTGAAATGCCTTAAGCAAAGGAAATGGCTGGCGGATGAGGAGAAAAAAATTGTGCCGTTGGCAAAGAAGTACGTAAGGCCCTGTGAGTCACTGCTGACAAATGGCACTTGTCGTCATGAAGACATGAGCGGCCGCTCGCTCGCAGCGCGCATGGGTAGTTTTTGTCGCCGTCCGGTTAGGAGGGAGGCTGTGCCATAGGCTGCTCCATGGGCTGTATTACCCATGCCGGCCTGGGCCTGACGGGCTGACGGCGCGCGGCCATCGGCCGAGGAGGGGACCGACGAGGAGGCGTCGACGGATTTATTATTGAACGGGTTCTCCTCGGACGGCTCCGGACAAAAAACAAGTAGTGTAACGCTGTGACTTTGGGACAACGGACGAAACAACGCGCTTCTCTCTCTCTCTCTCTCTCTCTCTCTCTCTCTCTCTCTCTCTCTCTCTCTCTCTCTCTCTCTCTCTCTCTCTCTCTCTCTCTCTCTCTCTCTCTCTCTCTCTCTCTCTCTCTCTCTCTCTCTCTCTCTCTCTCTCTCTCTCTCTCTCTCTCTCTCTCTCTCTCACATTGCGCCTCCTGTGGACGGCGGCGGCCTGGTTGGGTGTACAGCTGCTGAAGTTGCCTCATCAAGTTCAGGCTCCCCTGACCCCGCTCTCCTCTCCTCGCATCCCCGTCGTCCTCCTCGTGAATATGAACTCGCCGCCCAAAGTCAGGAGGACGCCAGGACGCCAGCGCCGGCCGGCCGGACGCCTCACCTCGCGCACAAATTATCCAAATTAATTATCCCGGTAGTGTATTCTGCGCTGCTCGGAAATGCACGGTATTCCTGTTCAAACTTGGGGCCAAATATTTAAATATGTAGCGCCACTTTGCGACAACCCTGAGAGGGAGACAGAGACAATCACAGCAAGAGAGAGAGAGAGAGAGAGAGAGAGAGAGAGAGAGAGAGAGAGAGAGAGAGCGACAGTCAAAGCAAGAGAGAGGGAGAGACAGTCACAGCAAGGCAGAGAGAGACAGTCACAGCCAGAGAGACAGGCAGACGGACGGGTGCCGCATTCGCGGAGGGGCGGGCGCTGCTGACGGAGCACGGTCAGCAGCCATCAGTAGGTTCTCGTGTCCTCGGGTCCGGACCGGGTCCCGAGTGCCGGGTCCAGGTTCCCAGGGGAGCTCCCCTCCGTCGGCTGCAGCCCCGGGCCCCGGCCTCGCCTACGACCCCAGCGCTCCGAGCCCAGCCCTCCGCTCAACACGCTTAGCCAGCAGAGTCGGTCCGTGAAATCGGTCTGCGATATACTACAACAAGAGCGGGAGGCGGGGGCGGGCGGGGGCGGGCGGGGGCGGTGAAACGGGTTGTGGCCGGGGCGAATCAAGCAATCTACACCACAATAGCGTCCGCCGGGGGTCCGGCCGCCGCAGTCCGCAGGTAAGGCCAGGGGTGCGGACGGCAGCGGGCCCGGCTCTAGTCCCGGTGCGCCCCAAGTCCCAAGTGCTGCGGTGGCAGTGGCAGAGCTGCTATGCTGAGGTTCAGCCGAGATGGAGCGACTCGTGCAGACGCCTACCTAAATTCAAGTTCTCAAAATTTGGAATTGCCTAACAACGTTGAATTGAAACAACGAAACAAAAATCCAGCAGCGTTTCCAGAACTTCTTTTTATTGAATGAAAATCCGCAGTGAATAGGACCTCCTGCGAGGAGACTGCTGAGTGGCTGCACAGCAGTGGTGCAGGGCTGATGATATCAACTGCGCCAGCCGGGACCCCCCCCCCCCCCCCCCCCGCGAGGGGAGGCGTGGCGCTCTCTTCTCCAGGATGTCATAAGGACAGCAGCTGCATCCTTGACCCCTCTCAGAGCACCTCTGGCAGCATGCTGGCGGCCGTGCCCGGGGACACTCGGCTGCAGCCGGGCCGCGCACTTGAAGCCCCCCCCCCCGACCCCTCACCCCCCCCCCCTACCCAACGCCAAAAATTTATGCAGCTCGTCCTGTTCTGGCGCTCCTGACCCTGGGCCCGGCCCCGCCTCTGTGTTGCAGCAGCGGCCTGCCTGTGGGGGTCCAAAGGTCCGAGCGGCCCGGAGGTCCAGCGCTGCCCCGCGGCCAGCACCGGAACGGCCGCCACCTCCCCGCTGCCCATCAAGGAGGCCAAGGGAGCCTCCAAGGGGGCCACCAGAAGCACCAGGGCGCCCAAGATCGCCAACATTCCGAGGTAAGTCCGTCAGCAGGCTGGGGGCACAGTGTTGCTGTTGATCGATTATCTGCCGTTGTTGACGGGAACGATCTACAAAACGTGTGTCTCTGTTCGTGAGGGAGCAAGCGAGAAAATCGTTACGAACAAGCGGAACAAGTGTCATAGCCGTGTGCCGGGGCCGGTGTGGGACGCCTGATTTCCAGCGGAGATCTCTCTGCGCTGTCTTTTAATTAAAGACCCACTCAGTGCGTCGTTGTGTGTCGAGCAAATAGCGTAGCTTGCATGAGGCATGTGTGTGTGTGTGTGTGTGTGTGTTTGTTTGTGTTGGGGGGGGGGGGGGCTGCCCATCCACAGACACTGTGCTGTACTATCGGCCACACCACGCCCAGCCACCTGGATTACCCGATACTGCCCATAAAGTTATGTCACTGACTCGGACTCGGACTCGGCAGCCTCGGCACGCGCCGGTACTGTGCAGCGCGTTGCGCAGCCGTGCCGCCACGCGCCCCCACGCGCCGCCACGCGGATAGTACATGAGAGAAAAGAGAGAAGTACTGGAGGAGCAGCCGACTGAGGGAGAGTGGAGAACGCGGTGCATATGTGTGGGTGGTAGGAGTCCTACGGGAGGGGAAGGTTGACAAGGATGATAGGACGTGAACAGACTGTGATGAACGCAAACATGAGCCTCCCAGTGAGGTGTGGCTTCGCAGGGGCTCACCTGGTGCCTACGTGCCCGCCCCGCCACGCCCCGCCCCGCCCCACTCCTTCCCGCCCCCTGCTCCATCTCCATTAGCATGCCGGGACGTCGGAACGACCTTTGCCACCTGCTCACCCGGCTTATTTCAGCCCCCCTCCCTCTCTTTTTATCTGCGCCCTCTCTTTCAGGGGAGGAAAAAAGCAACAAAAAAACATAATACACAAGGCAAATGAAAAACGTGACAGTCAAACGGTGCCGCACCGCTCCGGTGTGCGCAGAGTGTTCCGACACAGCAGAGAGCGGGCGGCGAGCGAGGCAGAGAGGAGGTCTATTCGTGCCTCATGTCTGCGAGGCGGCCGCGCGGCGTGCCGCGGGTTCGAATACCGCGGTGGCAGAAAACAACCCCCAAGCCCTTCGTCGCCGGTGTGCACACAGGCCGGCGGGGGTGCTTTCGGGGGCTGCTGCTGGGGGCTGCCGCCGAGGGCTGCCCACTGCCAAAGCCTCCGCTGAGTCCCGGCAGGCCTCCAGTACGGCGCCCCGCCCCGCCCAGCCGACCCGACCATCCCCCGTGAAATTGAAACACACTCACTCGTCGCTTGGCCGCTTCGCCGCTTTACCGCCGCCCCAGAGTCGGCAGGCTCCGGCTGAAAGCGGCAGCTATACTGCCGCAGTTTCCTTATTCACGCCAGGAAAATGTTTCTCCCTTTTTTTTCTGCCCGGAGGTTCGATTTCCAGCGTTGGCGGATACGGAAGTTTGCCAATCCCAACACGGCCGCGACGTACACGGCAGGTGGTTTAGGAGAAAGGGAGAGAGAGAGAAAAAAAAGAGGGAGGAGTGGGTGGGGGTTGTTCCGGGAATCAGGCGGAGAGCCGGAGGGCCGGAGTCGACACCCGGAGGCTCAGGACTCAGGAGCAGAGTCATGCCGGCCCCCCAGCGGCCGCCCACCCCCAACCTCACCCCACGCATCTGCTTGCATCGCATTAGGCGGACAGGAGGTGAGGAGTGGTTGGGCAGGGGCCCGGGAAGGGGGGGGGGGGCTACGGGGTCGGGGGTTGAGCCGGATTAGCGAGGTGGGCCAAAGGGTGTCTCAAAATTACTCCGGCCAACTTTCAGCAAGAGTTCCGGTCCGGTGGACAGCGGCGGGCCAGCAGCGGGGAGGTGGGGGAGGGGATTGTGAGGAAAAAGGAATTAGGCCGCTGCCTCCCCCCCCCCCCCCCCCTCGCTTCTTTCGCCGACGGAATGGATAACGGGCCTCAACAAAACGGGTCCCCAATTTATCAGCGTGTCGCAGCGCGGTGCTGCCGGGTGCTGCCGACCGGCTGTCCTTATCACGGTCCGTTGGCACCTCGCGGCGCCGCGCCTCGCGGACAGGGCCTGTCGCCGCGCCCTGCCGGCGCTGCCCGCCTTTCTTATTCCCCACCCCCTTTCCCCCCCCCCTTTTTTCATTTTATCTTTTCCTGGGAATGGAACGGGGGATGCTGCGCAGCCGTAGCCAACCGCCCAAGCTTTCAGCAATATGGCTTCCCTGGATTTTCCGCCGGACAGGTCCTCTTAGCGCGGAACCATGGCGCAGAGAACAGGATAGGCTGAAAGCCATATCGGGAGCAGAGAGAGAGAGAGAGAGAGAGAGAGAGAGAGAGAGAGAGAGAGAGAGAGAGAGAGAGAGAGAGAGAGAGAGAGAGAGAGAGAGAGAGAGAGAGAGAGAGAGAGAGAGAGAGAGAGAGAGAGAGAGAGAGAGAGAGAGAGAGAGAGAGAGAGAGAGAGAGAAAGGTTGGATGGGGTGAGGGGGTAGGTGGGTAGCTTTTCGGTACGTATGTCGCTGGGTGTCGTTGACCACATCCTCATCCATTAATGGCCCTTAGCAGCCAGGGCCATAGCCGCGGCGGCAGGGGCAGAGGCAGGGGCTGGGTGGGGCACCACACATGTGGGTTTCCAATTACCTTTTCCGTTTACTGCTTTTTCCTTTCCACGCCGATGTGGCGGAGCGTTCCCCGGCCCACAGCCGCTGGCCTCCCTCCAGGGCTGGCGGCTGCGGCGGCCTCGCGGCTGGACTCCAACGAGGTAATAAATAAACCCTCCCGCTCCCTTGCTATCCCCGGTTTGAACCCGCGGCGAGCGCGCCGGATTCACTTCGTTGATTGTGGTCCGGCGTCGTAACCGTGAACTCCGGAGTCCCGGAGTCCTGGAGCCGGGGCAGCAGGCGGCGGAGCGCGGCGAAGCTTGTGGGGGGCTCAGTTTCAAATCCCACCCGGGCCTGCTGCCCTGCCACTCTGCTGCCCTGCTGCCCCTGCTGCCCTGCTGCCCTGCTGCCCTGCTGCCCTGCTGCCCTGCTGCCCTGCTGCCCTGCTGCCCTGCTGCCCTGCTGCCCTGCTGCCCTGCTGCCCTGCTGCCCTGCTGCCCTGCTGCCCTGCCCTGCCCTGCTGCCCTGCTGCCCTGCTGCCCTGCTGCCCTGCTGCCCTGCTGCCCTGCCCTGCTGCCCTGCTGCCCTGCTGCCCTGCTGCCCTGCTGCCCTGCTGCCCTGCTGCCCTGCTGCCCTGCTGCCCTGCCGCCCTGCTGCCCCCTGCTTCCACCTCACTCGTTTTTTCCCCTTTCTTTCTTCCCGACGGGGGCTTTGAGGCGGTTTGATGCCCGCCTTCCCTGTGCCCTGCTCTGCCCTGCCCCGCCCGACCCGGCCCGGCCCAGGGGCGGGGCGTTTCATAAACATGGTCCTGAGCGCGCGCCACGCGCCGCACCCTGCAGAGACACGCGCTCGCTGCCCCCCGCCCCTTCGCCGCCCACCGCCGGCCGGGACGGGGTGGGGGTGCCAACGGGGGTAGTGTGCCGCGTCGTAGCGGCCGTGGTGGCCGCCGGCCCGGCCCGGACAGCCCGGTGGGGTTGCTGACGCCAGCCGGCAGCCAGTCCAGTCAGGCCGCGCGCGCCGTCTCCACCCCGTCTGCACGCGCTGCCACGCCACGGCGCCGCGCCGCGCGCCCCCGAGCCCGAGCCCGCGCGCCGGCGACGACCTCCAGCACGGCGGCACGGCGGCGGCCCCGCGGCGGCGCCCGCGGAGGCGCTCAGCGGCGCCATTACATCCCCGGGCGTAACACGGACGGCCGCCACCACGTCCCCGACGACGGCGCGCATCACCACCCGGTACCTGCGGTCCAGGTGAGCGCCAGGCCGGGCATACCGTCAACAACGTGGCCGACATGCTCATCCCCCCCTCTCTCTCATCTCTCTCTCTCTCTCTCTCTCTCTCTCTCTCTCTCTCTCTCTCTCTCTCTCTCTCTCTCTCTCTCTCTCTCTCTCTCTCTCTCTCTCTCTGACGGCGGAGGGCGCCCGCCTTCCCATCCCTGGCGCAGTTACTGGCGTCACACCGGTGACTCGGCGACCGCGACTGCGACTGTGTGCGCCGCGAGGAAGCCATTAGTTGCTATTTATCTGGCCGGAGGCACGAGGCACTGGAGGCGCCGTGCTGGAATTGTTAGATTGCCCGGCCCGCACGTCACGGCACCCATAAGAAAGTCGCAGCTGGCCTTACCCTTCCCTTCTACACACTGCATTCCAAGCTGCGGGACGGGTTGCAGCAAGGTCGCAATTCGATTGCTTTGCAGTACACTTATTTCGCCATCCTCGCTGACACACCGTTTCGGCCCGCCCCAGCTGAGCCCCTCCATATTTTCGATAGTAATAACTGGAGTGGAGTGTGTTGACAGTGCAGCGAGACCCTCGCTGACTCGCCCGGACTCGCCCATCTGCTTACATTTGGCAGCCGTCTCACTTTCCGCTCGAATTTTCGATTTGGAATACAATTGGCGACGGTTTCCGCTCCATCGCCGCCGGAGAGAACGATCTGAAATAAGGCGCTCGCCTCGCCTCGGCCCGACCGTTTGCGTGTCAGTGCCGGGCCGGGATGGGCGTCTCGTTATGTCATCCGTCGTGAGACTGTGCCGTGACCCCTCGGCGTTCCTCTCCCCAGGGCCTCCCGTCGGGGGCCATGGGCCCTGGAGGCTCCTTACCTCGGCAGCGGCCCCTCGCATCGGACAGGCCAGGCCTCGGTGTGCCGAGAGAAAACCAGATGCTCGCATTAAACACGGAAGGGAAGTGATTCCGAGCAGGAGAGAAAAAGAAAATCGCGAAATTGATATAAAGTAAGTTGCTCGGTGATAGCGCCGCGCGCGGCGGGCAGGGTGGAGCCGAGCCGAGCCGAGCCGTGTCGAGCCGAAACGGCCCCTGGCCTCGGCGTTCTGCTTGCGTGTTCATCGCCGTGCTACAACAGCGCGATGCATCAAAGTAGAAAGCACCCCTGCTTCAAGTTTTAATCTCCTCCCAGCTCCCCCTACCGATAATACATTTCCCACGTGCGATCCCTCCAGGCAGGTCCCTGGTCCCCACTGGCGTGCCCCTGGTGTGCCCCTAGTGTGCCACTGGTGTGCCCCTGGTGTGCCCCTGGTGTGCCCCTGGTGTGCCCCTGGTGTGCCCCTGGTGTGCCCCTAGTGTGCCACTGGTGTGCCCCTGGTGTGCCCCTAGTGTGCCACTGGTGTGCCCCTAGTGTGCCACTGGTGTGCCCCTGGTGTGCCCCTGGTGTGCCCCTAGTGTGCCACTGGTGTGCCCCTGGTGTGCCCCTGGTGTGCCCATGGTGCGTGCCCCTGGTGTGCCCCTGGAATGCCGTGCTAGATCCCCCAATTATAGCGGGGAGGGGAAAACGGCCCCTTCTTTCACGAAAGCGGAAGTCTTCCATTTCATTACAGTTTGAAAAGAGACGATTCTTTTCCTCCTCTTTTTACCTCTCTGACTCTCGTTTCTTTTTTTATATAAAACTCCTCCACTCTCCGGAGGCAGTCGATACACCGGAAAAGTATAAACACGACTCCTCCTCACCTTCATATCTCTTTCCATTTCCTTCCTTCCTTCATTCTTTCTTTCTTTCTTTCTTTCTTCCACCACACCACACAGAGTTTCTTACATCTGTGACTCTTGCCCGCGACGACAAAAGGAAGTGCTTGAGCTGGCAAACAACAAACAACTACTATTATACACCCCCGGGACCCCGGCGGCCTTTGCTGGACCCCATCGGTCTGGTTTGGCCCTCTGCGCCCGTCGACAGCAATAACAGTCACCGCCCTGTGGAAATGACGGCGGGGGTTGTGGCTGCCGCCGGGTGGTTTGCATTGTGCTTCCGCATTCAGGCTCTCCGTTTCTGTTTTGTAGCCTTTCTTATGCTGCCATCGCGCTCGCTGCTTTATCCCGCTTTAAAATATGAAAGGCGATGTCGCGTTTTAGTAATTCACGGCGACAGCTTCAGCAGCCTAAGGCGGCCGGGGGCGGCAAGGACGCGGGGACACGAACAGGGCGAGTCCGTCAGCACGGGCGCCTGCGGGCGCCGGGGTAGGCCAGCCCGCACGACACGCGTGCGAGCTCAAGTCGGGATTGCCTACCCGCCCGGCGCCATATGGAAGGTGCCATGCGCACTCTGCACCGGCTCCTCCCAAGCATGTGGCGGCGGTGGCAGCGGCAGGTGGATTGCGCCGCGCCAGAGTCTTCGTGTCCCTCTATTTATGTTGCGGGAATTCGTTAGCGACTACGTTCGTGGCCGCAGCGCGCCGGCGGGGAGGGGGGGGGGGTGTCATCCCCACACAGCAGTGGGCCGTACCGGAGGGGCGGGGCAGCCTCAGGCTCCCAGTAGCAGCGACAGCGGTCCAGTACACAAACGGCCGTGTGGTTGCGATCCGGAAGAAGAGAGGACTTGTTCTCTCTCTATCTCTCGCTTGCACACACACACACACACACACACACGCACACACACACACACAATATCGCTGTAGCTTCCCCTCGGAAGTTCTTCACTGGCCCCCGTGCTCATCACAGCAGCAGCGGACGGCTTGGTGGCCGCTACCGTATCCGTCACTGGGGTGCGCTAAGCAGCTTGGGGCGCTGACGATCCCCGCCCCCAGGCCGCCCCCAGCCCCCCCCCCCCCATTCCGCCCCCAGGCCGCCCCCAGGCTGACACGCACACCGCACACCCCCGCTGTTTACATGTCAGCCATGGCCGGGACAGGGCCGGCAGGACTTAGAGACACGTCTCCGTGATCAGTATACGGACGTGGTTGATCCAGCCCGGTAGTAATATGTTTCGCCACGGTTTTCGCTGTCGCTCCGACTCTGCCGCAGTGCCCCACATTGTCACTATATGCCCCCCCCCCACCCCTCTTCGGTTCCTTCTCGCTTCGCCCTCTTTTCGATGCCAAACAATGCCGTACCCCCTCACCTTCCCCGCCCCTCACACCCCCGCTGACGCCCCCTGGCTGCCCCTGGCCTGGCCAGGCGTGTCGCTCCTGGTGTTCCCTTGGACCCGCTCCTCTCCTCTCGGCCGCCGCCCGCCGTGGCATCGCATGGCGCCTCCTCCGGCAGCCGCCCTGTAAGCAAGTCTGTTCGAATAGGCGTGCTGAAGGGGGCCTTTCCTGCCGTGCCGCACAAGTCAGGAGGACACAGGACTCTAGATCCCCGATGGAGTCGTCCCGATGGACATGTCGCGGCTCGCTGGCCCGCCCCCTGCCACCAACACAACAAGACCTCAACAGCAAGCGTCGAGCGTAGGGGGAGGGGGCGTGGAGGGGGCGTGGAGGGGGCGTGGGGGTCGCTTCAGGTGCGCGCACCTGGCCCGCATCCTTGAGCCGCCCTCCCCACTTTTCCCTTCGTTTTCTCTCCTGCTCCACCGAATTCATTACAGACTGCTCCCACCCAGCGCCTTCTGAACAGCGCGGCGTTGCACCCCCCCCCCCCCTTCCCTCTCCTCCTCCCTCCTCTCTCTCTCTCTCTCTGTCTCTCTCTCTCTCTCTCTCTCTCTCTCTCTCTCTCTCTCTCTCTCTCTGTCTCTCCCTCTCTCTCTCACACACACACACCCGACTTCAGGCCACGGCGTGTGACGGCTTCAGAACTCAGGACTCGTAAATTATAGACGCCTTGGTGCTCACACGCCAATACCGGGAGGCGGGAGGCAAGGCGTTTAGCGGGCGGTGTCCTCTGGCGGCGCGCTCTGGCGGTGGCGGCCAAGTCCGTGAAGTAGAACGGCGTCGTGGAAGAGTGCGGCGAGCAGCCTCCCTAACAGCCCGGCCCGGACGAACGACCGCCTCCAAATTGAAAATGGTGTCCGACGGAACGGACGTTTGGCTCGGCCTCGGCTCGGCTCGGCTGGGGGCACAGAAGCAGTTGTTTGTGTGCCTCGCTCGGCTCGTGCGCGGCGGCGGCGTGGCGCCAAGCCTCGCACCAAGCCGTGGTATTTCGCACACGACACGCCAGAGCGGGCGTTGCGAGCGGGTAAATTTATCGCCCCCCCCCCCCCCCTCCTTCTCGCAGTTCCTTTCATATCCTCTCCTGCACTCGGACGCACAACGTGCGCGCGCGTACACTCACACACACACACACACACACACACACACACACACACACACACATACACACGCACACGCACACGCACACGCACACGCACACGCACACACACACACACACACACACACACACACTGCCACGATTCTGTGCTGCTTTTCTGCACGCAGAAGTCGTGCTTTTTTGTGTCTTTTTTTGTGAGGTGCCTTCAGGCGCACATGTGTGTGTGGACACCTGCAGTACTTGGGCGTCCTCTCCGGCTGGCTTAGCTCTCCTCTGCCGGCCCTAGTCGGCTGCGACCACTATCCGGCCCAGAGAGGGGAGGGGAGGGGGCAGCTGAGATTGAGAAGTTGAAGCGGCGGCAGAGGCAGCTGGATGCCACGAGGGAGCGGCAAAGGGGTTGTGGAGGGAGGGGCGGCAGCAGCGGCGGCAGCGGCAGTGCCGCGGCAGGCGGAGGCAATCGGCCCGAATTGAAGAAACAAGAGCCGAGTGAGTGGCTCCGGTGCTCGGCAGAGCGTTGTGTGATGCCGGGCCGAGGCAGCCGAGGCCGTTATTGGGGCAGACACCTCACCTCGTCCGTCGGAACGGGGCGGGACGTGGCGCTGCGGGCTCAGATACGCCATCAGGCCACGCCGCGCCCCGCACTCCACCACGCCCGGAGGCCGGCCGGAGACCCCGGAGCGCCGTGGGGCCGTTCCGAGCAGACGACCGCGGCTGCTCGAAATAGTTATTGCCCGCCGTTTTGTTAGCTGCTCCCGGAGCTGCCACCCGCAGCACACCCGCCCCAACCCCACCGGAGCCGAACCCTCTGCCCACGGCGTCACTCTCCTTCGACCTTTAATTATTCTTCTTTATTTCACGTGCCTCTTTTCTCCCCCGACGAGGAGGACCCTTGTCCTTCTCTCCCTCTGCCAGAAAAGGGATACATCTAGCACACTTCATAGCGAAAGGTCAGGGGTACCCGCCCTCTCCCGGATCGACACCGCGACGGGGGTGGAGGCGGAGGAGGCGGTGGAGTCCATAAACCACGTAACACCGCGCGCCGTGCGGTCTGAGACTCGTCTGAGACTCGTCTGAGACGGGATGCTGTACCAACACCCTGCTGTACTGTACGGCCTCTGGCCTGCGGCCTCCGGCCTGCCCTTCCGCGCTCAGAGAGCTTTCCATCTCAAAGCCTCTATCGGCCCCGTGGCGCCCTGAATGTACAACGACCTACCCCAGCTGGCCTGTCGGGGCTGCCGGGGCTGCGCAGACCGGTGCACCCCACCCCACCGCAACCCCGGCTGCCCCGCTGCACCAACTTCCTCCCGAACTTTGCCCTCCCACCCCCCTCCCCCTGTCCCCGCCCACGGCCCGCACTACGGCCGTCTCGGCTATCCATACCCCCCCCCCCCCGCCCCGCCCCTCCCCTCCCGCTCACCACTGCACTATGCGGCGCGGGTCAATGACCACCCAGAGTAGATGACTAACAGATTTCTGTGAACCAGGACACCCTTCCCGTCCGCCGTTAGGGTTCTGTCTCATCGTTGTGGTTGTTTGGCACGGCATTCGAGTGGGAACCAGTGGGAACCCCCGGGAGTTGTCCACATACTCCGTCACGTGGCTTGTGGACGCTCCCTCGCTGCCTGTGACAGGTGATACGTCTGCCTTATGCCGAGACGCACCGCGCCGCACCGCCGACGTGACGTGACGTTCTCGATTTCACCGCCGCGGGGAGCTCGAATATCTGTCTCGGGGGGCGGTAAGTCAGAGAGGGAGAGAGAGAGAGGGAGAGAGAGAGAGGGAGAGGGGAGAGAAAGAGAGAGAGAGAGAGAGAGAGAGAGAGAGAGAGGAGGGGAGGGGGGAAGAGAAGGAGAGAGATAGGAGTGGGGCGAAAATGACGGAAAGTTGTCCCGTTTAGGCCAAAATGACGATAAAAACTTGTGTTCTACTCTGTGAGTGTGTGTGTGTGTGTGTGGTCTGTCTATGTCTCCTCGCTGTCCAACCCTTGTCAGAGAAGGATAGAAATGGGAGGACAAAATGTGTGTGTGTGTGTGTGTGTGAGAGAGAGAGAGAGAGAGAGAGAGAGAGAGAGAGAGAGAGAGAGAGAGAGAGAGAGAGAGAGAGAGAGAGAGAGAGAGAGAGAGAGAGAGAGAGAGACAGAGAGAGACAGAGAGAGAGACAGAGAGAGAGACAGAGAGAAAGAGAGAGAGAAAGAGAGAGATAAGGAGAGAGAAAGAGAGAGAGAGAGAAGACCGCGGGGGGAAAGAGAGCAGTCGTCGGAGGTGGGGTGGTTGGAGCTGTTATTGTTGGCCTGGTTCCCCCTGCACACCGCCAGGAATAATGCGAAGACGCATTGTCAGGGCTATGGCCGCTGCGGGGGGGGGGGGGGGGGGGGGGGGGGGGGGGTGATGACGGTGACGCTGCGGTGAGTCACAAGGCTGTGACTGCCGACTGACTGCTGCCTGACTGCCTTTGGTTTGGCGGTCGGGTTGGTCGATTGGGCGCCACACGGCGGCTATATGGAGAGCAGGGATGAAAGGGGCGGGTATGCGGGGCAGGAGGGAGGAGGGCTTCCGGCCTCTAGCAGCGCCTGCGACCGGCTAACATGCGGCCGGGTGTGTGTGAGTTGTCTTCCCCCATGAGGCGATGCGGACGGTGCGAACCGCCCCCCGCCCTCTCCGGTACTCATTGATTCAATTCCGTGCGCTGCTCCGCTGCTCCCAGTCCCCGCCGACAACAGGCTGAGCGCCTCTGTGCCGTCCCCAGCCGCCCCCGGCTGCCCCCAAGGCCCCCGGGCCGCCCCCAGCGAGCTCTCCTGCCTGCGATAGGGCTCCCGCAAAGTGCGCGGCTGGGAAATGGAACTCTGTACAGAGATGCGACGGCGGCGCGCGGGCCGCGGAGGCGGAGGGGGATCGCAGTATTTGTAAAAGTGTGCCCCCCCCCCCCCCCACTCCCCACCCTCAAAGGCGGAAGGCGACGAAATGGTGGCGCGGCAGGAGGCCGCCTGGTAGATAGGCAATCGCCAGTCATGCACGCATTCGTGCCGTGCGGGCTGGCCTACCCTAAGATCCGCGGGCGTTCGTCGCCTTGCCAACGCTTCAAAGCCCGTCCAAGTCGACGATTTTCTTTGCTGTAAATTTATTAAAATGTTGTTTTTGGAAGATTTTTAACTCTGTAGATTTTTGTTTTCAAGCGTTTGGTTGGTGTGTACGTCTGAGTTTGGAGTTGGTCTCCCCTCGGCACTACGTATTATCGTGCGATGGTTTTACTCCCGGTTAACTTTCTCGGGGGAGTAAGATTATCGTCCCACAACGGCACACTTGGCCCGTTTGCGGCGGACCGTGCCGTGCCGTGCCGTGCCGGGGGTGTCGGCGCCGCTGGCCTCGGTTCCAGCCCCGTCTGGCGCTTGGTCAAGCCCTTGACCCCATTACGGAGCTTAGCGCACCCCTCAGCACGTCTGGTCCACACGCCACCTACTCTAGCCCCCACAGGGGCCACAAGGGGGCGGCGGGGGCACAGGGGCCCACAGGGGGCGCACAAGGCGGACCACAGCCACATAGGCCCCCTGCCGGAGGAGGTCCACTGCCGGAGGATGTCCACTGCTGGAGAATGTCCACTGCCGGAGGATGTCCACTGCTGGAGGATGTCCACTGCTGGAGGATGTCCACTGCTGGAGGATGTCCACTGCTGGAGGATGTCCACTGCTGGAGGATGTCCACTGCTGGAGGATGTCCACTGCTGGAGGATGTCCACTGCTGGAGGATGTCCACTGCTGGAGGATGTCCACTGCTGGAGGATGTCCACTGCTGGAGGATGTCCACTGCTGGAGGATGTCCACTGCTGGAGGATGTCCACTGCTGGAGGATGTCCACTGCTGGAGGATGTCCACTGCTGGAGGATGTCCACTGCTGGAGGATGTCCACTGCTGGAGGATGTCCACTGCTGGAGGATGTCCACTGCTGGAGGATGTCCACTGCTGGAGGATGTCCACTGCTGGAGGATGTCCACTGCCGGATGGCCACTGCAGAAGGTTGTCCACTACCGGAGGATGAAGGTCCCAGAGATACCCCCGCGGCACTGAGGCTATTCGTAGGGCAGCGTATGGCTCTCATAGTGGATCTTGGACATTTGGGACATTCATAGAAGGCACCGGTTTGCGACCGGATATTCGAGCAGGGCACTCCTTGGACTGTGTGGAGGCCGGGGAGGGCGAACTGGAAGGGGTGGGCCGGGGGCAGCGGGGGAGAGGCGGGGGCCGTGAAGGCCTTGGCGCCGCTCCCACGGCCCTCCGCCTCCCGCTGCACGGCCACGGCAGCACGGCAGCACGGCCCATCCCGGCCCTTTGCTCATGTCACGGTCACGGTGACGTCGGGCAATCAATTCACAAGGGCTCTGGATGCTCACGGCTGGCTGGGCTCGTTGTTGTTGTTGTTGTTGTTGTTGAAATTGTTTTTGGAAGGGAACAGCGCCAGCACTGGAGAAAGGCGCGCAGCCGCGGGCGAACCGAACATAATACAAAATAAAAAAATATTCTTTTTAAAAAAAGTCTTTTAAAAAATGGAGTTATAAAAAGGAGATGAAAGACAAACAGCACATGGCGTTGGTTGGCTCGTTGCGGCGCGTGATGCCTTTGGCGCTTGCGCCCCCCTCTCTCATCTCTCACATCTCTCTCTCTCTCTCTCTCTCTCTCTCTCTCTCATCTCTCTCATCTCTCTCTCTCTCTCTCTCTCTCTCTCTCTCTCTCTCTCTCTCTCTCTCTCTCTCTCTCTCTCTCTCTCTCTCTCTCTCTCTCTCTCACTCAACCATTGATTCACACGGATTGCTGACCTTTACTACATCACCCTCTCCCCTTCACTACTCTTTTGTGCCCCCCCCCCCTACATGATTTATACAACACCGACCGGTCGCCCCCCCCCCCCCTCCCCCTTCTCTCTTTATGCGCCGCTCCATAGCAGCTGCGGGGGCGGAGGCCTCCAGGGCGGGCCGCCCCCAGCGACCTGGCCTAGGCTAGGCCCGACTCTGTTCCAGCGGCTCCAGCCTCCTCCCCGGGGCCCAGCTTCTCCAGCCGCTGTGGCCCGCTCGTCTCTCGGTCTGATATCAAAGATCCCCCCCCTGGACGTCGGCAGCGTCGGCCCTCCGGTGTCGGTTGTGGGTATGGAAATTCCATCCGTGGCAGCTCCCCCCCCCCTTTTCCTCCTTTTCCTCCGACACCTGCGGGGAGCCACGCCGGATCATTTCCTCTCTCGCTCGCTCTCCCTTTGTCTCGGTCTATTTTTTACTCCTTTTCTTTTTGAACATTTTATATCGTGATGCCCGCTTGTGTCGTGTTCGATAGCACCACGCTGGTAGTGCAGCGGGTGAGGCTGGGTGAGGCCGCCGCTGTCCGCCCCCGCTGTCCGCCCCCGCTGTCCGCCCCCGCTGCCCCCCGGGCCACCTGGCTGCCACGTTTCGGCCGTGTCGTGTCCGCCCCCGCTGCCCAGTGCCCTGTCGGCGTGCTACCACGAGACAGCCCTGTCCGGGGCAGTAGGAGCCCCAGGATAGCCCTCGGGGGGTGGGGGGCCGCAAGGGGGGCTGCCGGGTCCGGGTCGTGGACCCCGTCACAAGGGGCACAGAACTCGCCCGCCCTGGATCCCCCGGCTATTCCACGCAGAGAGCCGGCTGGGGTAACAAGTTCAGAAGTACGACTACTTGACCGCGACCATGAAGGAGGAGAAGCGGGAGGGGGAGGGCGAGAAAGAAGGGCGTTGAGCACGCGTGCCCGTCGTGGTGTCAACCGGGCGGGGGCGGCGGGGGCGGCGGGGGCGGCGGGGGCGGCGGGGAACAGGGACAAAGTTTGCCGGCGCCGCTGACACTGCCGCTGCCTCGCGGTGCGATAGAGTGGATTAGCACGGCAGCGAGACAGTCTCACCCGCAGGGAAAAAAGGTGCCGCGCCAATCAGAATAAAGGCGGGAATCCCAACACATTTCAAAAGAAGTGTCTCACAAGGCCAGTGTGCACTGGGTACTGGGTGCCAGTCTCCGGTTCTGCAGTAGTCTTCTGATTCAAACGCCCTTTCGACCTCAAAAATTCCCTTACCTAATTAAAGAAATAATTTTTACGGAAACGTTTCCGCAGGCCGTATAACAGTATCACAAAATTTTAGATTTATCTGAAGGTTTTTTTTTTAAGTGAAAACCTCGAACTCTGACCTTTGATGTGAATAACAGAGTGTATTTTCCGCAAAACGTTTGAAATGCCCAGGTCGGTCGCTTTTTGATGCGTCGTGCAGTTGTTTTTGACAGCGCGCCGACAGGACCGCTGTCCATGAAGGCCATTCATAAACCGCGAGCGCAGGGTGAGTCCGCCACTCGATAATCGTTGCGTCCAGCACCCTCCACGTCGTGTTCACGCACCCGTGCTAGCCTCGCGCGGGGTGCCACTCATTACACAGGCCGTGGTGCCGTGACCGGGACCGGGGCCCCACCTTGGTCCTCGGACACCTCTCGAATGCCCAGAGGTGACACGACAGCAAGGACGTTGGTTATTCCTCGGCCCGTATTTCCGCCAGTAGTTTTGTCCGCCTCACCTTTCCTTCCTCTCGTCGTCCCCTCTCGAGACCCCCAAACGTAGTGCCGTCGCCGGTTCTGGGAAGGGAGGCCGGTTCGTGTGGTGGGAAGGGGCCAGGTGGGCTGGGCTGCGGGCTGGGCAGCACGGGTCCGTGCGTGCGGCGGCCGTGTTTGCCAAGGCGTGGCCGGCCTGGCCTGCCCAACCCCCTCCCTCCTCCACGATGGTGTCTTATTGTCCGGTATTTCCCGCTCGCACCGGAATTAACGCGAGCTATACCAGCGGGTTGGCTGGCGTTGGTTAGCGGGCACGGATAGACCTACGGCCATTAGAGGCCTACGGCCTGCGTGATGCCACGGCGTCCAGGCCAGGGTCCGAGCTGGCTGAAGGATACCTCCGGCCCAGAGCATCCGCCCGGAGCACCCAGACCGGAGCAGCCGACCCCTGCCGCCGACTAGTTGGCCGCGTGATAAGAGGAAAGTGCTCTTCCCCCTTAAATGGCGTTTGATGGAGCGGCGGCCGGCGGATGCCAGCACGGAACTTAGTTAATCTAATCTATCACTCTCTTCTCCCCGCCCGCTTCCGCCTGTCTGTCCCGCTCTCTCTAACCTTCCTCTGACTCTCTCGCCCCCTCTCGGATGCGAC
>CM076253.1:15900056-16130056 GCA_038380765.1 Odontothrips loti
GGCGGCAGGGCGGCAGGGCGGCAGGGCGGCAGGGCGGCAGGGCGGCAGGGCGGCAGGGCGGCAGGGCGGCAGGGCGGCAGGGCGGCAGGGCGGCAGGGCGGCAGGGCGGCAGGGCGGCAGGGCGGCAGGGCGGCAGGGCGGCAGGGCGGCAGGGCGGCAGGGCGGCAGGGCGGCAGGGCGGCAGGGCGGCAGGGCGGCAGGGCGGCAGGGCGGCAGGGCGGCAGGGCGGCAGGGCGGCAGGGCGGCAGGGCGGCAGGGCGGCAGGGCGGCAGGGCGGCAGGGCGGCAGGGCGGCAGGGCGGCAGGGCGGCAGGGCGGCAGGGCGGCAGGGCGGCAGGGCGGCAGGGCGGCAGGGCGGCAGGGCGGCAGGGCGGCAGGGCGGCAGGGCGGCAGGGCGGCAGGGCCCGGCCGAAAGGGAAGGGAAACCCGAACCCCCCTCGATCAGCGCGGCGGCCAGCGTAAAATCGAAATGACGACTTCGTGAGCGGACTGCGGATCGGGTCGTCCTCTTTTGCCATTTGGGCCGTCCGTGCCCGGCGCGTGGCCGGCGCGTGCCCCGGCCGCTGCCGCCTCATCCCCGCCGGCTCGTCTCATTCCACTCGATCCCTGTCTCTCTCGCTCTCGCCCTGTTTCGGTCAAGTGCTTCCGCCACCCGGACGCCCTCCACTGCTCTCCGCTCTGTAGCTGACGCTAGTGATCGGGTCGGATCGGTTCAACAAACGTCCAGAGGCTCCACCTCCGACATATTCCCCCCGTTTAAATTGGAAACGCGAGCCCATTACGGTGTGTGATGCGCGCTCGGGCTCGACTACCGGCCCCCGCCGGCGCCCCGGGCCCCCCGCTAGCACCACGACGGCGCCCGCCCGGACGGGCAGTTCGCGTTTCTATATATTCTATCCCCTCCCCCACCTCTCTCTCTCTCTCTCTCTCTCTCTCTCTCTCTCTCTCTCTCTCTCTCTCTCTCTCTCTCTCTCTCTCTCTCTCTCTCTCTCTCTCTCTCTCTCTCTCTCTCTCTCAAAGAAAAAAGGAAGAAGGTCCGCTGTTATTATTATTTTTTTCCAGCTGTCTGCCTTTTGCTTTCTGTGTGGATCAGGGCCACGGCGCAGCGCTACGCAGCGCGCAGAAAGAACGTGTGGCGTGTGGCGTGGCGGCGTGCGGCGTGTGGCGCAGCGGCGTGGCCGCGAGGCGCAGAAACGTCGTGTGCGACGCGACCGCTAGATGAAAGGGCACGGAGGGCGCGTAATCAAATGAGCCGAGGAAAGAAAGTGGAAGGGGGTAGGTGGGGGTGGGGAGGGGTTGGGAGCCCCCGCCCTGGCCCCACACCGGGGCCCCACGCCGGAGCACGCCTCTGCTGGGAGATGAAGCTGTAATTAGTCCTTATTCACATGCCCGTGCAGTGCGTGCAGCCCCCGTCCGGACAACCTCACCAACACACTGTGCTCCACAACATGATACAAGTATTACAAGGTGCCCCAAAAATCATTCCCGATAAGATATTTGTGCTAAGGTTTTGTGGTACCGATCGCACCGGGGCACCAGCCGATGCACAGATGCCCCCCCCCCCCCCTCCCCCGACACTCATTGGGAAGCTCCCTGCAGGATGTAATGGGCCGGTCGGCCTGTAGTTGGTGATACAATGTATTGAAAACCGTTTGCGACAACGGGACCATTACGTCTTATGGAGGGTGTATCACTATTCCGTAACAATTGCAATTTATATTGCAATTTTATTATTCAATATATATTGGATATTTCGAGTCATGTAATTAATGGATAAATAAATAGATTAAGTAACCGTAGTGCCCCGCAGGTGATTGCCACACGGTACGGTGGTACACCGGGAGCCGCGGGCAGCGTGGAGAGGCGGAACAGCGCTCTTAGCAGTGAGCAAAGTCTGTACGCCACGACGTAGTGTGGCGTGCGCCCACCTGGTTATTATTTAAACTGATTTTTGTGCTCACCGTTCTCTATTATTGCTTAACTTTGATTTATCGTTAAGGGCGACGCGCCGCCTGCGAAGGACAGCGGCCGGCCGTTACGTCCACGGGTAGTGCGCACTGTGCAGGGAGCGGCGGGGGGCGGCGGGGGGCGGCGGGGGGCGGCGGGGGGCGGCGGGGGACGGTCGGTGGGCACTCCGGCCGACACGCAACACCGCGCTGCCGTCGCTGGGGCGTAAGTCAATTAGCAGTCAAGGGCGGGGCCCTCAACGAGCCCTCAGCCAGCAGCGCCAGCAGACCTTCCATCAGGGCACGACGCCGAGGGCCTGAGGCCCCGAGGGGGGGGGGGGGGGGGGGGGCAACGTACACACGCCGCACACGCCGTCACACGCCGTCACACGCCGGCCTCAGCCTTCCCTCCCGCCGTCGGCCTGCCGACCCAAACAGTCTGGTGATGTGATTTCCTGCCCCTGATTGCCAAGCTGTTGTTCTCATCTTCCCTCCCCCAACCCCCTGCGTACGCCTCCCCCGACACCCCTCCGAACCGAACTTTCTCTTCTCCCCCCCCCCCCCCCCACCCAGGCCTCCAACCCCACCCTTGTGACTGATGAGCCGCATCGCACCGCACCCGCAACGCAAACGACGTTGAGCGCAGCCTGCCTGAAGTTTTCTGTTTTGTGCCGGCCGGAAATTACTCCCTCCCCGCACCTCTCTCTCATCTCTCACATATTTCTCTCTCTCTCTCTCTCTCTCTCTCTCTCTCTCTCTCTCTCTCTCTCTCTCTCTCTCTCTCTCTCTCTCTCTCTCTCTCTCTCTCTCGCTCCGTCTTCTCTGTCCATCGCTCGCTCTCTGTCTGTCACTGTCTCTCGCCTCTCACCGATGTTTCTGTTATTGCCTCTACCGTCCATTGGTAATTGTCGGCCGCGCAGACTGAATGTGAATGTGGCGCCGAGGCTAAGGAGAGGCGCCGGCACCGCCCTACAGATTGTGAAAATAATTGGGTTGAAAACCAATGACGGGTCACCGCGTGATAGCTTGCGGAGCTCCCCGGGGGAGGGGGAGGGGGTCTAGTGTTATTGCCAACGCAATACGCTTGCCCCACTTCACTCCATTTCCATTTATTTTGCATGCGCTGATTTTTTTATTTATATTTTATTATGGCCGTCATGATTTTACTTTTATTTATTTCTGTCTGATTCCTTGACAGGCCACCCCCTACTGTTATGCTGCTAAAGTTGTGTTCAACTTTGTTTCTTTTTAGGTGCACCTTTGGCGTCAGCGCCAATCTTATTCTCTGTCAGAGTGTGCACTCACAGAAAGTGCTGATCCCGTGTGATTGTCTGTTGCAGGCGCGCCGCGCCGGACGAGCATGTGGTGGAGCACGAGCCCAGCCCTGAGGAGATCATCATACCCCTGAGGGAGCCCATCAGGGAGCCCGCCGATGGGGGCAGCCCTGTCGTCCCCGCACGGCTCAACACCAAGCCGTATGGGGACCTGACCGTCAACCTGCCGGGGGCGGTGCCGTCCCCGCGCCGCCCCCCGCCCCCGGTCCCGCCCCCGGCCACCGGGGGCAGCAGGACGCTGAACGGGGACTCACCTCACCCCACACCTGCACCGCCCCCGGCCCTCGCTCACGCCTCGTCAACGCCCACCTCCACCGCCCCCAACTCCGTCCCGGCCGCGTCCCCCGTGGCGTCCTCGTCGTCGACAACGTCCTCGGCCACCACCGTCCTGCAAAACAGGCTTTGCTTGTCGGGGGCGGGCGACGCCGGCCACACCACCAACGGGGCCTCGCCGGTCTCCCCGGCCTCCCCGGCCACGCCCACGCCGACCTCGTCCTCCCCGGCGCCGCTCGTGGTGAGGACGGACGCCGAGGACCGCAGCACGGACGTCAGCTTCGACGAGGACTTCCCCGCCCTCGTCCCCGGACCCTCGCTATCTGAGAGGCTGCGGCTTCGCTCCAGGACGCCGTCGTCTGATAGCCCCGCCAGGTCCGAGGCCGACTCCCCCGTCGACGACCTCCACCGCGGGTCGCTGCCCGGCTCCCCGCAGCCCCGGCGGAGCTCGCACCAGGCCTCCCCCTCCCCGGCCACGTCCCCGCTGCGGCAGTGCGCCTCGGCCGGCTGCAGCCCGCGGCTCTACCTGCACTCGCGCTCGCTGGCCGGCTCCCTGCCGGACTCCGCCTCCGCCTCCGGCTCGACGGGGGCCCTGGAGCCGATGCCAATGCCGCGGCCCATCTACCCCAACATCCCCTTCTCCCCGTACGGGTCACCGCTGTCCTCGCCGCGCTCCGGACGCAGGAGGCCGCCGCTGCGCGAGTCCAGGCGCGTCTCCATCGACAAGTCCGGCAGCTTCCTGCAGCTCAACCAGTACCGCCTCATGGACTCCATCGGCCAGGTGAGTGACACCGCGTTCACCCCGAGCCCCACGCGGGGGCCATAGCCTGGGCCATAGCCTGGGCCATAGCCTGGGCCCGCCGGGGGGAAACTTTTCCGTGCACAGACAACTTTTCACCCTCCGAGCCAAGGCGTGGCGCCGAGGCCTCTGCTGTGTTCCGCTCCACGCGACGAGCTATGAGCGGCAGCGGCGGGATCCGAACGCATGTCTGGGCGGAGCCTCCAGGCCAGGGCTGCCAGGCCCAGCCAGGACTAGACTGTCGAAACGATATCGAATCGATGTTGATTCAATATCGACAAATTCGAAGAAATCGATATCCACCGTCGATTCGTTATTGAGATGGTATCAGAAGTCGATTTTTTCGATCCGACAAATAATCGATGAAAAATTGTCAAAATTTCGACACCATCCATATCGATTTGGTGCAATTTCGACAGTCTATTCCTAGCTGTGGGTCTGCCAGGGCTGCCACGGCTGCCATGGCAGGTGTGACTACTTTAACGGCTCTCATCCCATCCCGGCCCGGCCATCTCCCAGGCCAGGCAAGCCGTGATTGAGTACACCAAACTCCTTTGGCAAGTTGTACGCCACGAACGAGCGCCTCACTCTCAAAAAAGTATGCTTGAATCAGCGCAAGTTTGATGCCTACCCTGAAATCTTGGGTAACTTTCCCCAATTCAGCAACAGGATACTTGTGCCAACCATCACTGTGCCCGATACAGGCATACGATTCGGCACAATGTGATGCCTGAGTTAGGCATGTAGACTGATGCCTGAATCGGGCATCCATATTTAGTGGCATGCCTTGATTCAGGAATAGCTGCATAGCCGCTACGAAATTCTTGTTCCGAGCATATTATGCTCGGGGAAGATGTTGAGGTTCAGGCATAAAATCTGCTATGAAACAGGCATATTATGCGTGATTCCAGGCATATTTTTTTGAGAGTGCTGGCGAGCGGAGCTGCTGCTCCGGGGGGGGGGGGGGGGGCAGATAAGCGGACGCTGCCGTCCTCCGTGTCCCCCCCCCCCCGTTCGAGAACGACGGACCCCTCGCTGCGAGACCCCCCGCGAACCGAGGAGGCCGCGAGGAGTACCTCTCGCATGGCGAGGCGAGGCTTCCCGTGGGGAAGACGTACAAAGCAGCAGCAGCAGCAAGCAGCAGCACGGCCGGGTAACCTCTGTGCCCTCTCCTCTCCCTGTACCCCTCCTCCTTCACCTCGTCACCAGGCACCGCCAGAGTGACAGCACCGCACACCGCCCGCCGCACGTCGCTCTGCACCCCCCCCCCCCCGCCCGGACAAACATACGCCGAGATGTCGTTCTGTAGGCAGCGACAGGCGATGACGGCAGGCGCAATCCGAATAACACGCGGCGCCGTGTGTTCGGAATACTTCTCCTGGTGGCGACGCAGCGCCGCGGAAACCCGCGGCCACAAAGGAGCGCGTTGCTCCAGCTTGTATAAAACGATTGAGCCGAAAATATAATTACCCGGATACTCCTGGAGCAGTTTCCCCTCCGCTCACAAACTTGGGCCGGGACGCGCCGTGGGGGAGCTGCGGGCCGCGGGGGGGACAGGCGCTTAAAACTTTGACCTGACCCACCTGCCCTCATCTCACCTTTCTGTTACGTATAATGCGGTGGTGTCGCTGTCGCTCTCACTTCGCCTTTCCGCGACGTAATTAGGAGCGGCTTGTTCGGGGGTTCGTTCACAAATCGCAATGCCGCTAGCCGCGGGGAGGAGTTTCCGGAGTTGCGCGTTTTGTGAACGGACCCCGCGCTCGAGGTCCCGGCTCAGCCGTGCGGCGCCGCGGCGCCGCCCTGTCCCGGTCGTCAACCAACTCCGCCATCATCAACGCCACGCCAGTTAGTTTGGCTCCGGACCATTTCGCTGATTCGCCATGTTCACGACGTAATTACTTTGTTGCGAACAAAATGGCAAGGGTTCCGCTGCCGCCAACCACGCCTTCCCTCTGTGTGCGTGTGCGTGTGTGTGTGTGTGTGTGTGTGTGTGTGTGTGTGTGAGAGAGAGAGAGAGAGAGAGAGAGAGAGAGAGAGAGAGAGAGAGAGAGAGAGAGAGAGAGAGAGAGAGAGAGAGAGAGAGAGAGAGAGAGAGAGAGATACGGGAAGAGGAGACGAGGGATGATTGTGGATTTTTGTGGTGTTTAGCATAAGAGGCTCATCCATCAGTGCGAAGTGCTCCCCTCCCGGTCCCCTCCCTGTCCCCGTGGACTGCCTCTGCCCCCCCCCTCCTGCCGGCCCGGCCTCTGCCCGAAGGGCGGAATGGATCGGGTGTCACAAAGGGCGCACCAGGGCGCACTACGTCGTACTTTCCTTTTTACTCGTTCTTTGCTTCCTCTGCCTCTCGTACATGACGTAGAAGCGAAAGAGCAACGAGTATATTGCGCTCGCCATGGCTGTTAGAACGTTGGTCCGAATGCGCTTAGTAATGGGTTCGTGCTAGTATACCAGGGACAGCAGTACATTCTACGCCAGAACTACCCCGCTCGGAGCAGGTCATGAGTGTCATCGTAAATCGTTTCCATATCGATGCCATGCCTATAAGTTGGTTCAGACGAACTGCGTAAAAAAAGAAAGTAAAAATTCTAAAATTTGACCAACGTCTTCTCTGTTTTAAGCCAGATATTTCCCATAAACGAGTCGTCGGCAAGCAAACGCACCAGTGGCGTGCACTTTGAACGCCAATTTTTGACAACCACTTCCAATCGAGCCACTATAACTGCCAAATTTTGGCGAGCTGTACGGTAAAAGATAGAAATGGAGTCAAAATTTGGTGTACGCCTGCTAAAATTTGGCAGCCCTCGTAGGCTGCCAATTATTGGCGAGTTTGATTGCTACACAATTTACAGCGCTGGCAACAGCGTGAATTCAACAGCGTGAAGGCTCCGGCCAAGGCTCCGGCCAAGGCTCCGGCCAAGGCTCCGGCCAAGGCTCCGGCCAAGGCTCCGGCCAAGGCTCCGGCCAAGGCTCCGGCCAAGGCTCCGGCCAAGGCTCCGGCCAAGGCTCCGGCCAAGGCTCCGGCCAAGGCTCCGGCCAAGGCTCCGGCCAAGGCTCCGGCCAAGGCTCCGGCCAAGGCTCCGGCCAAGGCTCCGGCCAAGGCTCCGGCCAAGGCTCCGGCCAAGGCTCCGGCCAAGGCTCCGGCCAAGGCTCCGGCCAAGGCTCCGGCCAAGGCTCCGGCCAAGGCTCCGGCCAAGGCTCCGGCCTCCGGCCAAGGCTTCGGCCCAGCTGGAGCGCACTCTGTTTACCGTGGCGGAAACGAGAAAAGACGCTGCTGTTGTACGTCCTCCTGCCACCCCTCCTTCCCGCCCCTGCCGCCCCTCCCACCCCTTATCCCGGCTCCGCGGCCGGCTTTGTCACGTGACGACACTCGGCTGGTGGCAACAAGTGCACTGAGAAAAATATTTGGTTCTGGGCACAGGACGTTTAGTCCACAGGCCGAAAGTCTGGGAACTCCACTAAACGATTAGTGCCTGTGTTAAGAGTTTTGCTTCCGTGTCCAGCCTCTTGAGGCACAGCACTGTAGAGTTTAGACCTACGGACTAAAAGTTTTAGATGTAGGGTCCAAGTAGAACGCACTAAACTACCCTTTGGTCTAGGAGCCAAAGATTTTTCTCAGTGAGGCCAAATTCGAGCGCACTGCACAGCGTGGGCGTAAACCCTCGTCTACAGCCCACAACAAGCATACAGCTATTGCTCAACATATTCTCAACATTTCCCTTTTGTCTTCGTTTTTTTCTTTTTTAATACCGATTCAGGCTGTTATTTCTACGCAGCTGTGTGTGTGTGTGTGTGTGTGTGTGTGTGTGTGTGTGTGTGTGTGTGTGTGTGTGTGTTTGTTCGCGCACGATGGTGGAAGTGTTTCCCCGGCCGCAAACGACGATCCATGATCCATCATAGCGCTGCGCACGGGATGCGCCAGAAGCCAGCGCGGATAGTCCGGGGAGCCCACGTGTGTGATGGATAGCATTGCTCTAGCGCGGTGCTCCGCGGTGCTCCACTGTGCTACGCTGCCGACAACGCTTCGCTCTTCGTCCCTACAATTAGCACCTGGTATATTTCCCCCGATGCGAAACCTCGCATCAGGATTGTCCTTGACAGAAGTGTGCTTGTGTGTATTTGTGCCGTCTTTGGGGATCGAACCCGCTGGGAGACTCGAGCCCGCGCCAATGACAGTTTGCTCCGGCATCAATCTCAATCTCAATCTCACACGCTGCTTCACAAGGATTCGGATTCGGTTAAAGGTCACGTGGTTCGTGTTCGTGAACGCGCCCGAAGGTACTACTGCGGCGATTCGCAGACGACGCAAAATATGTGTGCGCGTGAAGGAACGTGTAACATTTCAGCGCCCCTATCTCACCCCCCTTTTGCATCCAATTACCACCGCGCAGGGGGCGCGCAAGAATTATTGCGGCAAAAACGCAGCGCGACGCGGTGGAAAGGCGGCGGTATTATGTCGGTAGTGTTAATCATTTTAAAGGGCGCCCTCTCTCTAATGCCCTGGTCTGCCCCCGGCGGCCCCCGGCCGGCACCAAGGGCACCGCGTGGAGCAGCTACTCCTTTTCAGTGGAATGGCGAAACCGAGGGAGATTTGGAGAGGGGAGGGGAATCGGAGATATGGAAGGGATTGCGAGGTCGGGGAGGTTGTTAGGTGTGACGGGCGTGCTGCAGCGCGCGGTGCAGTGCAGACCTCATTAATGTGTGTGTGTGTTGGGGGGGGGGGGAGGGATCAAGACCACTGCGCCGCTGCACCCCCACACCAAGCGCATATAGCGTGCTCGCCGCTGCGCGGCGCAGCCTTCGTGTGACTCGGACCCAGTTAGAATGCAGTGGACTCCAGAGCGCTCCAGAAGACTCAAGTGCGTCAACTCCAGTTGTCAAGGGGTCCCACATTGAAAAAAAAAACATAAAAAAATCAGTAAAACTTATACAAAAGTAGGTAAAGATCAGAGACGACCCCAAAAAAGTCAGGATTTTTTTTTTATCATGGTTCGCTTGCATTACGAGTGAGAGGCCCCTTCTTACTGCAGGCTCGGGTGGATACGGGAGTTGATTCCAGCAGAGAACCGGCACCCGCCCCGCCGGACGGGTCGCCGTCGCAGACCGCCGCGGACACAGAAAGTACCCGAACCCAAACCCGACGACATTCGGTCGTCTCGACGGACCGCAGAGAGGAGAACAAGTTGAGGGCGGATCGTAAAAGTGCACATCCCGGCGTGCGCCCCGCAGTCCGGCCCTCAGCTCAAAGTTTTATTCCCTCTCCGGACGGTGATTCGATCTGTTCTGTACGGCGGCGCCCCGGCTGCCCCCGGCTCCCCGAGGCTGCCCCCGGCTGCCCCCGGCTGCCCCCGGCTGCCCCCGGCTGCCCCCGGCTGCCCCCGGCTGCCCCCGGCTGCCCCCGGCTGCCCCCGGCTGTCCCCGGTTCCCCGAACGCCCCGAGGCTGCCCCCGGCTGCCCCCGGTAACATCACGCGAAAAATGCAGTTCGGTAGTTCGGCCAGGCGGGGAAAAGCGAAGGTAAAAGTGTTGCGGACTGGGAAAACAAAATCGCCAATGAACGGCTGTTCGATCGACTGCCTCCTCTCTTCAGCTGCCTATGGTTATTACTGATTATTCCGCATTAAATAGAATTTCCGGGAGCAATGGCGTCATTACAGTTGGGGGAGGGGGGGGGGGTGTTCAGCTCGGCTGCGTGACGTCCTGAAACATGATCAGCATCATAGAGATCCCCCCCCCCCCTACCCCTTCTCCATTTCCCACTCCTCCCCATCTCCGAGTGCTAGCTTCATTGCCCCGGGCAGCTCAGTGGTACGAGAGCAAAATGTATACATTTGTTTTGTGATTAATTTGTTGTTGTTTGTCGCTGTTGCAGGGATCCTATGGAATTGTCAAACTCGCCTACAACGAAGAAGACGACACAAACTACGTGAGTCCACCATTTTTAACCAAATGGAATACTAAACACGCGAGCCAAGTGCCATTTTAAAAAAAGTCAGTGAAAACAGAGCTGCAATGAAAAAAGACTTCTTTCCCTTTGCGAGCTGTCGCTGAGAGATCGGCCAGGTTTTGCGGCGGAGAAGAAGCTGCTGCGCTGTAGGGGCCAGACTAGACGTGCGACAGCGAGAGAGAGAGAGAGAGAGAGAGAGAGAGAGAGAGAGAGAGAGAGAGAGAGAGAGAGAGAGAGAGAGAGAGAGAGAGAGAGAGAGAGAGAGAGAGAGAGAGAGAGAGAGAGAGAGAGAGAGAGAGAGAGAGAGAGAGAGAGAGAGAGAGAGAGAGAGAAGAGAGAGAGAGAGAGAGAGAGAGAGAGAGAGGGAGAGAGAGAAAGAGAGAGAGTGGGGGCGGGGGTAGTCTCCTGGCCGGGATATTACGTCCCCTTGGGTCGTGCTTGCCGCTGATGGTGGAGCGCAGAAAACCGATCCCTAATTGGGTTCCGCTGGCCGCGATTCAGCACGACGGGACAGAAATGTGCCCCTCCCGGGGCCGCGGGGGGCCGTGTGGGGGCCGCGGGGGCGTCTCCGTTTTGCCGCCACGCCACGGCGTCGGCCACTGGACAGGACAGGGCCACTGGGCAGCGCGCGGACAGGACAATATCAGCCCGCAACACACTGGCCGGCACCGCCACCGCCGCAGTGGCTGTGGAGTGGAACGACGGTCCGCTGGGTGGGGAGGTGACAATGGGGGAGGTGTGTGTGTGTGTGTGTGTGTGTGTGTGTGTGTGTGTGTGTGTGTGTGTGTGTGTGTGTGTGTGTGTTCGAGCGGGCGGGGGGGGGGGGACTCTCCAGTTACCCTTCTCTAGTGCTTTAGAGTGTCGTCCGATCGCTGTAGGGGGGGAGCGGGGGTCTCTGTCCACGGTGGCGCAGCCCCCCACCCCCTCCTTCCCCGATTAGCGCTCGGGCCAGTGGCCGGGGCCGAGATCGTGGGGGGGAGGGGGGGGGGCTTTGTTGTGGGTTCGAATCCCCGGCGCTTCGCGGAGCCCCAAATCCTGGGATCGCATCGGCAGCGCAGAGGAGAGTGAGTGCCGAACCAGCCGCTACCGCCCTGCCGCCTGTCCTGTAGAGTCGGCGAGTTCCGACGACCCCGGGTTCGAATACCGGTGGGTAATGCCGGGCGGGGCTGCGGGGTAAACACTCTGTCCCGCACTGTTGCGTTGATTAATCGTGGCCAGGGCCAGGCGGCTGGTGGCGCCAAAGCCTTCCACCCCTCCTTCTCTGTCTCTCTCGCTCTCCCCTCCCAGCAGGTGGATGTGGACAGTGACAGTGTCCGCTGAGCCCGCACGGCTCGGCTCGGCCCGGCTCGGCTCGGCTCAGCTCGGCTCGTCGCTGTTTGCCGTCGCATTGGCCCTGATGAGCGCTCAGCGCCCCGTCCACCTGGCTCCGCCCGCCTGCCCCCCGCTGTCAAGGCCTCTCCAGGATATGGATTGCTTTGAAAAGGCTGGTGCTATGGCCGCTGGCCGCTGGCCGCTGGCCGCTGGCCGCTGGCCGCTGGCCGCTGGCCGCTGGCCGCTGGCCGCTGGCCGCTGGCCGCTGGCCGCTGGCCGCTGGCCGCTGGCCGCTGGCCGCTGGCCGCTGGCCGCTGGCCGCTGGCCGCTGGCCGCTGGCCGCTGGCCGCTGGCCGCTGGCCGCTGGCCGCTGGCCGCTGGCCGCTGGCCGCTGGCCGCCCATACCTTCGCCTCACGCTCACCTGCCCCGGCCGCCCCGGCCTGCCCCTCACTCTCACCGCCACCAAGCGGGGCTAAGCGGGGCCCCGGCCGGGTGTGCCGACCGATGATTATAATCATCGTATATCCAGCTGTCAGGGTCCTGCAGAGGCCCTGGAAGGTGCCCTGCAGGAGGCCCTGTGGAGGTGTGCGCACCCCTCAAACAAAGTAGCAGCAGCGGGGGGAAGGGGGGAGGCGGTCGCAGCGCCCGCAGTGGAGGCCGCCCGGGCTGGGTAGTAGAAAGAGGGAGGGGAGCGCGGCGGTCGCTGCGCGCAATGAAATTGAGCCCCCCTGTCCCCCGCCCCCCTGTCCCCCGCCCCCCTGTCCCCCGCCCCCCTGTCCACCGCCCCCCTGTCCCCCGCCCCCCTGTCCCCCGCCCCCCTGTCCCCCGCCCCCCTGTCCCCCGCCCCCCTGTCCACCGCCCCCCTGTCCCCCGCCCCCTGTCCCCCGCCCCCCTGTCCACCGCCCCCCTGTCCCCCGCCCCTCTGTCCACCGCCCCCCTGTTCCCCGCCCCCATTCCGCCGGGGGAGTGACGCATCGGATATTGAATGTGACGAGGGGCATCGTCTGATTGATTTGTGGATACGCCCGGACCTGTGTGTGTGTGTGTGTGTGTGTGTATGTGTGTGTGTGTGGCCCCCTATCTCGTGTTACCTTCACGATGATACTCCATACGTATTTCAGCAAAACCCGAGAAACCTTTCCAAATATATTTCGCTAGATATGTCCTTATTTCAAGTAGTCTGGCCATTGAGAGCGAGGTAGGCTAGGCCATCGCGCCGTCCCTGTCAATTATTGTGTGCAAATAATGACTTTGTCCTCTGCGGCGGTTGCAGAATTAGTCAGAGTTTTTAACACACAAAAAGTCGACGGAGACCCTCTCTCACCACCAGCACCACCACAACCACAACCACCACCGCCGCGCCTGCACCCACCCCACTTTTAAATTGCGATAATTAAGATTCTTTCTCGGTACAGCAACAGACCAGACGAACAGACGACAAAGAGATAAAGAGAGAGAGTCAGAGAGAGAAATAGAAAGAGAGGAGGGGGGATGGGAAGCGGGCCGCAGGGTGGTTTCAACGTGGACGGACGGGATGGGACGGGACGCGTCGTAGAGTGGTGTAAACACGTAGTCAAGGGGGGGGGGGGGGGGGTGAGGTCGTAGGTGCTGTCCCAGCTGTGCGTGCACGTCGGAATGTACATCCCCGGGGGAAATTAACCAGCCCGCTCACCGAGCCTGTCCTTGCGAGAACGAGGGGCGGGGCGGGGCGGACACACACCGCCCCCACCTTACCCCTCTTAATTTATCGAATCCCGCTCGAGTCGTCGTCGCCACCGTCAAGTGTCGGCGGCTGCTAAACGGCATCGCGCCTGCGAGCGCCAGGCTAGGCCAGCCCGCACGACACGCGCGAGTGCACAAGTCGAGGTTGCCTACCCGG
Organism: Odontothrips loti; assembly: GCA_038380765.1. Taxonomy (NCBI): domain Eukaryota; kingdom Metazoa; phylum Arthropoda; class Insecta; order Thysanoptera; family Thripidae; genus Odontothrips; species Odontothrips loti. The sequence goes on from CM076253.1 coordinate 15,913,542, forward strand.
CAGGCGCTTGCGTTGTGCCCAGACTGCAAGTACCGGGTTTGCCCTCTGCGCACATTATTGTTCCTTTAAAAAAAATAATGCTTTCACCATGCATTTTGTCCAGTTCCTCCCCCCCCCCCCCTCCCGCCCGCTTTCTTTATCGCTCTCCCCGCTGCTCGCTGCTGCCCTCCAGGTGTGTCCTTTTCATTACACGAATGCAAAAGCAGCGGGTAGCCACGCCGTTGTTTTTCCGCGTGTTTTCTGCCCCGCCACGACCACGCGTGTGTATGCCCTTGCAATTATAGCGCGTGCCTTCGGGCTGCGTCATCACTGCCCCCCCTCCTCTCTCTCTCTCTCTCTCTCTCTCTCTCTCTCTCTCTCTCTCTCTCTCTCTCTCTCTCTCTCTCTCTCTCTCTCTCTCTCTCTCTCTCTCTCTCTCTCTCTCTCTCTTCCGCTTTGTGTGAGCGATGTTGGCACGCGCCGTTCGCGTGTCTTTCCGAGAGTATAGGGCCGGTAAATAGGTTAGGAATGCAAAAAGCAACAGGGGGACACATTTAGCCGCCAGCGCTAGGGTTTTGGAGGTGGTGGTGGTGGTAGGGGAGGGGGGCGGGGTGCTTGTTTTCTGACGCAGTGTATAAACTTCCCTTTGATTGGCGGGTGGTCGGGGGGGACGGTGGGGCAGCTTTCCATGAGGCCAGGGCACGGCCGAATCTAAACAAAACGCTTCGTGCGCGGCCTTGGCAGTGGGGCCGCGGAGCCGTGGGGCCGGAGAGGGGGGGAGGGGGGGGGCACGTAGGCGGAGGCGAGGGAGGCGAGCGCGCGGGGACAAGAAAAACACGGAAGTTTGGAATCAACTTTATAGGAGCGCCTTGGTCTATATCGCTGCTCACTGTGACAACTCGCCGCTTTAGTTAGTGTGTGTGTGTATGTGTGTGTGAGGGAGGGCGGGAGGGAGGGAAGGAGGGGGCAGCGTAGCGGAAAGCGTCAACAGCGAGCAAATGGCCTCACCCCCTGCGGCGCACAGCTGCCGGGATTAGCCCGCTTTATCCCCCGTCGACGGCGACGACGCGACGACGCGACGTCGCCGAAGGAGAAGAAGGGGGGAAAAAGAAGAGTGATTGAATAAAAGAAGACGCGACAAATTGCCTCGGCACGAAGAAGAAGGAGACGAAACAAAACCATGGTTAGGGGGAAAGGAATGCCCAGGCTTGTGGCCAGTGATGAAATTATTCCCCGTCAACCTCATTCATCACCTTAATCAGTGTCCACCGCATTACTTTACTTATTTAATTTTTTATTTGATCTTTTAGGGGGAGACTCGTAGTTTTAAGCTCTTGGTCAGAAACGTATTTTTGATGCCCCGTCCTCGCTCTGTTGCAGGCCATGAAGATCCTCTCCAAAAAGAAGCTGATGAAGAAGGCTGGAATTTTCGGTGAGTATGATGATAGTATTGCTGACCGCACACTAAATATCACGCAACAACCATTTTCGTACCCACAAAATTAACCAAACACCACACTGTAAAAATTTTGCAAAGAAAATTCTTCAATAACAGCTTGCAAAGAACTGGGGTTGTTTGTATTGCGAAGAATTTGTACGAAGAACTTCTTCGCAAGCTTGCAAAGAATTAGTTTGTATTACAACGCCACAATATTCTTCGCAAGCTACGAAAAAGTAGTCTTGTAATACGAACAGTTTCTTATTCGCATGGTTTTGACAGTGCAGGGAGATAATTCGTCGGAAGATACACATCTTCCCACCATCAGGCCATGTAAATTGTACCTCCCTGGTCACAATTGCAACCGATTGCAACATTTGCTGGTGCCATCAATAAATGCGGCACAAGTGCATGCGTCACAGAGTGTAATGCCGGCGCGTCTCAAGGCCTCTCTGCTCCCATGAGACGTGCGGGGGGGAACGCGCGGTCACTGAAACAAGATAAAAAAATGTCGGAATAAATATAACTGCTGTGAAAAGTTGTTGCCGTTTGCCATGGCCGCCTCCGCACTTTTGCACGGTCACGCAGATCTATCCCTCTATCCATCTATCTGTCTATATACCTATCTATCTATATTCCAGCCCACGTCTCACTCCTCCCCTTCCTCGCGGGCGCACACTACGCAGCGAGTGTGACAGCTGGCATGTATACCCAGCGCTGTGTGTGAGTGTGTGCGTGTGTGTGTGTGTGTTGTGGCGTAGCTATGCCAGACACGCAGCTAACCCCCACCCCCACCCCCGTCCAGCCCCACCCCGTTGCCCCGGTAACCCACCAACGCGCCCCTCTGAGATGTGGGGCCGAGGGGGACCGAAGGGGACGAGCCCGGCACCATCAGGACAGAACGGCAAAGGCCTCTCTGATGTGTAATCATTCCTGTTCTCATACCCTTTCTCTTTCTCTCTCCCAGGACGCATCGCGCCTAGCAGGGGCAAGGGCCCGCCGGCCAACCCTCTGGACCGCATCTACCGCGAGATCGCCATCCTGAAGAAGCTGGACCACCCCAACGTGGTCAAGCTGGTCGAGGTGCTTGACGACCCCGAAGAGGACCACCTGTACCTGGGTGAGTAGGAGGGGTGAGATGATGATGATGACAATGTTTACGATGATGACGATGATGACAGCCCTGCCCGCGGAGCAGCCCTGCGCGGCGGGGCTGCCTACCCGAGCCGTGGCAGGCGCTCTCGCTGCGGTCACTTTGATTTCGTTCCCCGCCGTTTGTTTGCTCCCGCGGCGGCGGAGGGCCTTTTGCGCAGCGTGTAATTTCACGTTATTGCGAATTGAATAATTAGAGTCGAGTTCCGTGTCACAAGACCATGCAGCAGGCTGGCCGGGGCCTAACCGAGTCCAGGAGGGGGGGGAGGGGGGAGGGGGGGCAGCCCAGCCCAATAGGGGCACAAGGGGTAACTGGGTAATGGTAGTCGTTAGACCGAGATAGCCATCGCACGCGAGCCCGCCGAGCCCGCCCGCTGCCGTGGGCCGTGGCCGCCGCCCGGCTACCGTGCTCCTTAGAGGGCGGCCGTGGGAAAGAAGAAAAAAATCGCCCCAGAGAACCCTGGGCAGCCTGGGCACCGGGGGGCGCCCTGGACCTCTGCTTTGCTGCTGTTATTTCCCAACCAAACGTGCGAACTGCAGAGAGGTCGTGGGTTCAAATACCGGCCCTAGAGCGCTGCCATTTCTCCCGCACCGCAGCGCTGCCCGCTGCCACCTCCACTCCCCCGCCCGCTCTCCTCTCCTCCAGCCAGTGCCCGGGGCTTGAGGTCTGCCCCTGACGGCCCTGTCGACCCTGTCGGTCCGGACGTGGGCGCTGACGGCTGGTGCTGAGGGGCAGAGGGCTTGCTGCAGGACCACACTGCTGCTGGACCACAACCTGCAGCCGCGTTACCAAAAATAAAGAATAAAAAAGAGAGAAAGAAGGGAAAAACTCATTTCGCGCTTGTAAGGCAGTAAGGGTCCGCTCAGGGACCACACGTGACACGTTCGCCGTTTGCCCGCGAAAAATCAGCGCGGAGGAGTGTGAGGAGCCGTGCGTGCGGGAGAGGAATAAACGGCGAACAGGAAAGCTGCGACGCCGACTTCAGAGTGGATCCCCTTCATCCCTTCATGGTTTTTTACAAAAGCACGATTTTCGCGTCGCGCAGTCCGTCGCCACAAATGCGCTCTGCTTCACCCTCAATTCCGCATACTTGACACGAGAATTTTTGCCAAGCAAATCGAAGATGCTTGGTAATACAAGTATTGGCCGGCTCAGGTATCGTCCAAAACCAGTATTTCAGGCAATACTTTTACCAAGCACCTTCGATTTGCTTAACAAATATTCTCGAGTCAAGTATCCAGAACTGAGGGTGTTTCTCTGCACGGCCGCGCCGAGTCCTCGGCCTACAGCGCTCCTGACCCTGCCCTGCGCCGTGTATCTGCCGCCCTCCGCAGGCTCGGCTTGATAAAACAAACACGGCAAGTCATTTTCAAGTTTGGGCGCCCCGCTGTTGACAGTGTTCGAGCTGCTGGAGCGAGGGGAGGTGCTGCACGTGCCCACGGACACGCCGCTCGGAGAGGACAAGGCGCGCCAGTACTTCCGGGACGTCGTCATGGGCATCGAGTACCGTAAGTACCTCTCTACGAACCTCTGCTGTGTCAGCTCTCGCTGCCTGCTGCTGCTGCTCCTGCTGCTGCTCCTGCTGCTGCTCCTGCTGCTGCTCCTGCTGCTGCTCCTGCCGCTGCTCCTGCTGCTGCTCCTGCTGCTGCTGCTCCTGCTGCTGCTGCTGCTGCTGCTGCTGCTCCTGCTGCTGCTCCTGCTGCTGCTCCTGCTGCTGCTGCTGCTGCTCCTGCTCCTGCTGCTGCTCCTGCTGCTCTGCTTTGGGAATTAAATTCGGCTTTCGCGGAATCCGAGCCAGCAGCAGAGGCGAAGCACCAGCTGTCCCGGCGGGCTGGGCTGTATGAAGGGAGTCGCTTCTTATTACACCCCGACAGCCGTGCGCCAGCGCCGGACCTGGAAAGAGAGAGAGAGAGAGAGAGAGAGAGAGAGAGAGAGAGAGAGAGAGAGAGAGAGAGAGAGAGAGAGAGAGAGAGAGAGAGAGAGAGAGGAGAGAGAGAGAGAGATGGGGGGGGAGGAGAAGAGGAGTTGCTGGCGCGAACACGAGGAAGCAGGTTACGACTACACCGAAGCGAAATGAAATGAAATTCGTCGAGAGTGGCGCTAATGTTCCGCGTGCACTGCTGTTTTTCCTTGCCGATGTCGTCATGGGAAATGCGCCGGTCCTCTGCCAGTTCCACGCGCGCGCGCTTACACACACACACACACACACACACACACACACACACACACACACACACACACAGAGCTGCCGTAGTCACTCTCATTGACATGCCGTGTGAATGGCCCGGGCCGGGCTCCGCCAGGCTCTCTGCCAGAGGCACACGCTGTTCCTGCTGCTACCCCCGCCGCCGCTGCACGCTGCCATGACGTCCAGTCGGTCCAGTTGTCTAGACCATCCATCCAACCATCCAGCCGGCCGGACGGCCACTCGTTGCCTTTGCGGCCTGCTTTGGCGTTGAGGCTGTCATTCGCCGCAGAACAAAAGCATATTGGCTCGGTGCACTGCAGCACTGAGCGTGCAGAGCGTAGGACTGGAAGGAAAAGGAGGCTAGGAAACAGTTGGGGAGCGGGGCGGGGACGGAGACGTCAGCCCAACATTTATGAAGGGAAATATTTTTCAGAAAAAATCTAAAATTTTTAAAAAAAATTACACCGATGATGGTGCAAGAAATCGTGTTGCCTCCTCCTTCTTGACCGAGAGAGAGAGAGAGATAGAGGGAGAGAGAGAGAGAGAGAGAGAGAGAGAGAGAGAGAGAGAGAGAGAGAGAGAGAGAGAGAGAGAGAGAGAGAGAGAGAGAGAGAGAGAGAGAGAGAGAGAGAGAGAGAGAGAGGGGGGGAGTCGAAAGGAGGCGATAGAATTGAATTGAAATTTATTGACCCATTTACAGATAAGGCAGCATTTGCTTTGATGGAGGGAGTGCGGGAGAGAGGGGAACAGAGGGCGATAGACAGAGAGAGTTTTAGTTTTAGAAATGGTTTTATTGGGGGATTTTGTTTTACAGAGAGAATGAGGAAAGGAGAGACAGAGAGACAGAGAGAAAGAGAGACAGAGAGATAGAGCGAAAGAGAGAGAGAGAGAGAGAGAGAGAGAGAGAGAGAGAGAGAGAGAGAGAGAGAGAGAGAGAGAGAGAGAGAGTGGGAGGGGGCATGAGTAGAAACTGGAAGTAGGTTATGCCGCCCCCTCCACGTCCCAGCCTGACGCGGCTCTGCTCGGCTTGGGGGTGGCTTTGCCGGGCTCTGCCGGGCTCTGCGGGCTGGTCCCCACACATGCCGTCACGCATGCACACACGCACCTGGCGGCACGGGAGTGGTGTCCTTTTGATGAGGCGTGAACGGCACGCCCCCCTCCGCCGAGTCAATCGATCTTGACTTTATACTTTAGACCGTCCGGCACGGGCCGAGAGCTGGGAGTAAAGGGGAAAGGGTGAGTTCTGCAGAGCAGAACGCTTCGTCGGAGTCCGTCTCACCCGGCGCCCGGCCCGGCACCACTATGCGGCCTTCAATCTCCCCTCTCTCCCTCTCTCTCTCTCTCTCTCTCTCTCTCTCTCTCTCTCTCTCTCTCTCTCTCTCTCTCTCTCTCTCTCTCTCTCTCTCTCTCTCTCTCTCTCTCTCTCTCTCTCTCTCTCTCTCTCGTCTCTCTCTCTCTCTCTCTCTCTCTCTCTCTCGTTCTCTCTCTCTCTGTCTCTCTCTCTGTCTCTCTCTGTCTCTCTGTCTCTCTGTCTCACTCTCTCCCTCTCTCTCTGTCTGTCTGTCTCTTTCTCTCCTCACTGCCATCCTCTGTCTCACTCTGCCTGTCTCTGTGAGCGCGCCGACTTCCGGGAGCCAGGCCAGGCCAGGCACTATCCGACAAAGTTGTGTCGGCTAGTTAAGGCTCGGGGCTCCGGCGCCGCCACCGCCACTCCTCCTGGCTGAGGCGGCACGGCACGGCACGGCACGGCACGGCACGGCACGGCACGGCACGGCACGGCACGGCACGGCACGGCACGGCACGGCACGGCACGGGACCTGTGGGCTGTGAGCTGCGGGCTGCGGGCTGTGGGCGCGCCTAAAGAACCGTGGGAGATAACAGTGGCGGGGGGTGAAGCGTAAAGGGCGTCATTTTGGACGCGGCCCGAAAGCACCGCACCGACTTAGTGCGATGAGCCTGTTCCAGTGCACTATCAGCGTATCATCCACCGCGACATCAAGCCGGCCAACTTGCTGCTCGGAGAGGACGGGCGCGTGCAGATCGCTGACTTGGGCGTGTGCAACGAGTTCCACGGCCAGGACGCCTTCCTTTCGTCGACGGCGGGCACGCCGGCCTTCACCGCGCCGGAGGCCCTCAACAGTCGCCAGTTCAGCGGCAAGGTATGGGCGGTGAGGGTTCGCGCCCACTGGGCTGCCCTCTGTAACTGAGTCATGGCCACGGAGTATGACTGACACTTGTCTCTTCCTCCCCTCCCCCAGGCGTGCGACCTGTGGTCCATGGGCGTGACCCTGTTCTCGCTCGTGTTCGGCGACGTGCCCTTCCACGACGACAACGTGCTCTCCCTGTACCACAAGATAAAGACGGAGACGGTGCGCTTCCCGGAGCGGCCCACCGTCAGCGACGCCCTGAAGGACCTCATCAGCCGGCTGCTGGCCAAGGACCCCGCACAGCGCGTGACGCTGCCCGAGGTCAAGGAGCACCCCTGGGTGACGGCGGACGGCACCGACCCGCTGCCCTCCGAGGAGGAGAACTGCGTGCTCATCGAGCTGTCCGACGAGGACCTGGAGGGTGTCGTCACCTCCATCCCCAAGCTGGACACGCTCATCCTCATCAAGACCATGCTCAAGAAGCACTCATTCCAGGTAGGCTGGCTGAGACGGAGCACCGAGCGCCGTGAGGGTAGGCAGTCCCGCCGGTCCGGCCTGTCGGGCGGGTCTGCCTACCCCGCCGTTCGCAGGCGCTGACGCTGACTCTCCTTGTCTCCAGAACCCGTTCGCGGGCCGCTCGCGAGCCGCGGGGGGTCCGGCCGAGCACCGCGGGCCCAGCCGCGAGTCCCGCCTCGGCCGCTTCCAGATGAGCGGCCGCTCCAACTCGGCGCCGGGCTCGTACGGATGGGCCAAGGAGCGGCAGATGTCCGTGGACATCCCGGGGCCGCACGGGCCGCACGGGCCGCACGGGCCGCACGGAACGCACACCGCCCTGCCCTCCGTCAAGGAGGTGAGCGCGGCCATCGCGGAAGCGGAGACCGCCGAGATCGCGGCACCCTCCAAGGAGGAGGCCTCGACGGGAGAGGCCAGCACGGCCTCCGCCAACGGCAGCAGCGGTGACAGCTGATGGCTGCAACTGTATCTTCTTGCTCAACTTCAGGATGACTCGACCATGCACGACGGTCGGATGGTTCTGATTGTGTACAATTTTTGAAATCTTTGTTTATTATTATTGTTACTACTATTATCATTACTACAATTTTTTTAGTATTAATATAGGTATTCTGTTTTCCTCTTTCCATGTTTGTTATTGTTATCGTGGTGTTAAGTGGTGATCGGTAGTGCGGTCCTCAGCTATTTCCTCTACATGTGCTTCCTGCACGGAGGAGAATCCAATTCCCAGTGCTCTTGTGGAGGTAGAGGTAGACTGTCGCGTTGCCCATTCCATAAGGAGCGATGGCCCCGTGCGAGTCTTTAGCCTACCCCGTGGGCGGGGAGAGTAACTTTTAAAGAGCGTTTTTATTCACTTGGTGGTACATCGTGTACCCAGTGTCGAAACTCCATCGACTATGCCTATGAGGGGCACTTAATTATTGTGAGAATTAATTTATTGCTCTTCAGTAGATCGGAGGGACCAATTCTTCCATTAAACTAGGCCCTTAAAGGGCTCTTGGGTCCATTGCATTTTGTATTTTTCAGCTCCCGTGGTTAATATGTGAAAAAGAAAAATCAGAGTTGGTGAATATGTTGTAAAGTCGCATTCATTTTCCTGTTATGTCTAAGTCTAAAAATTGTGACCTAGCTAGCCCTGCAGTGTGTTGCTAGAATGTTTCTCTGAATTTCAGGATTTCTTCCCCCCTCTCCTTTTTCCCTTCTTCCCGAAACCCACCCCTCCAGTTTCGATAATTCAAAACATTAAACCAAATTTTAGTCAAAATTGAACGAAACAGTGGTTGGTAATTGAAGTAATGTGGCAAAGAACTGAATAATTTAGTCATTTTCTTAACAATTTTAATGTAGGATTCTTTGAAACCACAATCCTGTAACATGATTGTCGTAACTACGTTTCCCCATACCTCACAAATTTGGGTAAGTCCAGGAGCACCCCCTGTCGGGAATGCCCCGAACTTTCATTAAAGCGATATAGGCCGATAGAAGAAGTTCAAAAAATGGACCGCGGTACTATCGTGTGAAGCGGTTGACTTGAGGTGTAGTTTGGGCTGCCTACCTTCCGGGCGTGGACATGTTTCTCGGCTTTTCCGGGGTCATGGGTGTCATGAGTCACCAATTTCATGACGCAACCATATCTAGGGGGCGGTCCAAACACACTGCGCCATAAAAAAAATATTTTTTGTCGAAATTCTCAAAAATGGTAAGGTTTTACCATTTTTAAGCCCAATTTTAATTGTAAACCAATTTCACCAATTTCACACTTTGATTAAATGGTTAAAGGCCGATAGGGGAGGTCCAAAAAATTACAGAAGCACACTTAGTTGCTCAGAAGCGACCGCGGTTTTGTGGTTTGGTGCTCCCGGAGTTTACCACAAATTTGCTTATAATTTTTTTCTTCCAAATGTGCTTACCAATGAAAGTACTTAAGGTTTGTCCAAGTTCTATTAATGCATCAACTTAATTAGTGTAAGACACTATTATGATATTTATTCTATATTTATATTATAAGTTTTTACTTTTCTCCTTAAGCACAAATTTTTAAAATAATGTAGATTTTGTATTTTTGAAACCATAACCTTCTACTACTTTTTTCTCACATTCATATGAAAATTTGAGACCAGATAATTGTCTTATCCATTCTTAAGCTTTCTGCTGTCGTTGTTTGTCATAGTGCAATGCAATTAACATTTTTTTTTCTTTCACGACTTCCCTGTATGTTCAATTTCAACCAAGTCAACTTCCTCTTTGCAGTTCAGAGACTTCTTTCCAAATATTCTGTGTTTGATGGGCTCATCCACAAGGCAAACTGCAGAAGTGTTTCCTAGGAGTAATTTCTGATTTATCTTTTCTTTATTTGCCTGCAATATTTTCTAACTTCATAATGATCTATCTCTATCTCTCTCTGTGTCTAGTTTTGACTCTTTTGAAGTCTCTACTACTATATCAAAATGAAGAAACTGTGATATTGAGTCATTCCCTCTCAAAGTAGATTTTAAAGTCAAGAGATTTAACCTTTGGGAGAGTGGGTTATAATACTGCAGCCTTTTAAATGTTTAGATGGTATGTGATGCGCAAGAGCCACAGATAGAAAAACTTAAGGTTATCGAGGTTCAACTTTTACTGTGCACACTCCTCATGGATGGGCCATGGGCCACAGGCCACACCTCAGTCAACCTGACCCGACTGATTTAATTGCTGTTGTTCATTGCACTTTGGTAGTAACAACATAATGTTGCATCCCCCTTTCTTGGCAGACATTCAAATGCTTACAAGGGGGGTATTAAGGGGAAGTTTAACTGAAAAAATTCCTCTAAGTCTTCATTTTAAGAGTTGTCAAAGCTCATTCAAACTATTTATTTAAGTAGGATTTTTTTCTTAATTTTAGCACAAATCTTGTACACCTCACATTTTGTACTTTCTCAATTACTCGTGCACTGACCACTTTTCTTCCCACTCAAACCATACAAGCAAATAAACCCGTTCTAAAGTCCATGTTGTATAACTGTCAAATTTTCACAAACAATTTTTTGTGAAGTTTTATTTCAAATTGTGATACTGTCTCTTTGCTTGTGTGGTTAGCTAGATATATTTTTGTGATATATTCAAAAAATTTCATGTAACAGATTCTCTTATGTAGTGTATTAGTATATTTTGAAGTAAATTCTGCTTTATCAATAAAGCGAATGAGTAGACCTCTTTTTCTTATTTAACATGTCTTAACTATCTACTTAAAGTCATACGAATCATATCAAAAGATCTGTTACCAGAAATGTCTTTGTGCTCCAGTTTGGTAATCACCATTTTCCTTGAGACTGATGGTATTGTGATACAATTGGCTCCTTGCTTGTTTGGAACGGAAGTTATAGACACCTCTGGTTCACATTTTGTCAATGCCATTTGCTGGTCAAATGGTGATTCAGTGTTCACATCATTTATGGAGAGTACGAGCATGACTATGTAGACAGGCATCTCAACAAGTGAAATAAACATGTTTCTCCTTTTCTCCTGAAATCATTTGTCATTTTCAAGTCCACATTGAGACACCCTTGACACCCTCTGCACTCCAAAAGCTATTTTACGGTAGAATGTAAAAGGAGAGAGAAAAACAAGAAGTGACCTTCATGTAAAAGTACGACGCTGGTTTTATTTAGGCTAGTCTTTGTCCTCCCAACATAATTTATGCACACTCTGGATTGACAAACTTACACTTGGAAGTTAGCACTAGCACTAGAACTGAAATCAGTTTCTCAGCATTTGTAACCAAATACATCACAGCCAGTCAGCAGTGCACTTCCAACAGTACCTCACAAAAAATATTGGGGCGCTGATACCAGATATTGTCAATAATGCTGCACACAGCTGAAAGCTTTCAAGACATACTTCCAACATTTTCTATGGTGAAATAGAGATCAGCTCAATGAAGCAAAGTACAGGTTACACATGTCGCATGTATGACATTCCCTGTGTATTGCTTGCAGGTTACAAAAAAAAAGACACACATAACAAGGTTCTGAATAACATAAGATAGAAGTGTTTCTGAACAATAGTAACCATCAAGGGCCAACTCATAGGTAGGAATTAAAATTGGAAACTGATAATTAGTGACATAAATTATTATATTTCTTAAAATAAAGGGTTACAAAAATTTTAGATGCCATTTTTTGTTTCTACTTCTTTTTATCGTCCTTTGAAGCTGTGACTTTGTCCTTTTCTTTTTCCTTCTCATCTTCCTTTTCTTTCCCTTCTTTGTCTTTTTTGTCCTTGCTCTCTTCTTTCTTGGCGGTTACCTCCTTCTTTTCTGATTCTCTGTTTGTCAACTTATTATTGATAAGGTTGTGCAGAGCAATGATGGAGCGAACAAGTGATGCAAGATAGACAACCAGCATTTGATCATTAGTTTTGGTATAGAGAGAATCGACAAAGTTATCTCTCGACACATCAGGCAGTAAATTGAAAATATCTTGCAGCTGATATACAATTTGGTGGTTAATGGGAAGCTTGCCTTCAGTGACCTGCAAGTAACAAATATGTGTCAATCTGTTTCCAATTTCAAATCAAAAGTTTACAAGCTTTAGATAAAATACAAACCTGAACAAGATAATTTCTAATCTCTTGAATCTGAACATGCAGACCTTTCAAGCCCAATAGTTGGTTAGTAATCCTCTGGGACAAGGTGCCAACTGTTGTATCTTTGATGTCACGCAATAAGTGTTCAACTCCAACCTCTTCAGCTTCTTCAGCACCAATTTCACTAGGCACATGCTCAAAGGTTTTGGTTGTGGGAGAGCCATCCTAAATCAAAAGTATTGTACAATAGAAAACAGTATACAAGGTGGACACTAAGGCCCCATAGGAATGTAAAATTAAGAGCTACTTTGAGAAAACAAGCTTACATCATGCACTTCTTCAACAGCTCTGTAGGCTTCAGTAGGCAAACCAAGATCCTTGGGAGCAGCATCAATGATGACAAGTACTGAATTAGGACAGTACCTCCTGACCAATTCATTTATAGCAACATCATTTTGATGTAGTTTAGGGCCAGTGTGGTACCAGCCAACAACCTTCTCTCGGGCTGGAATGAGAATGAAAACATTGACATGATAACCACAAAACAATCACACTTGTATATCAAAATGATGTAACAGGGCATTTCCCACATAACTCTAGATATGAAAAAGAATGTCATAATTACGACTTACCATTCACTTTTTTAAACATTCCATACATGTTTTCAAGGTAGTCATGGTCCAGGAACCACACGGATTTATCTTTGTCATCCTCATCAAAGGGAACTGCAGGCACAATAAAAACAGTGAAATAAGATTAACAACAACCCACTTGACGAAAAATTTATGAATGGGAGAATGAATTGGAGGTTAAGCATGATACAGCCAAATGTCATTGTGCTTATAACAAGTTGGCTCGAACACTAAAAATCAGTGGCAAACACGGAGAATGGAAATAGAAATTAGAGTGACAAAGTAAAAGCAGGCTTCGGTGCTTATTGTTCGAAATAACTTTTAAAACGACACTAACCTGCAAAGCTATTAGAGACGTCCAGTACGCCTTTTGCTCGCCAGGACCCTAGTAGAACACCAACAACTCGTTTTTGGTTCCCAATTTTTCCCATACGATTAAAATGGTCGACTACACTGAGTAGTACAAGTGGATGAACCACTACTTTAGAAATCACAGGTTCTTGACTCGGCATTTTTGTGTCGGTTTTCGGTTTTCACTTGACAGACACACACAACGGCAACGGAACGGCTACTGCTGCAACCTCTGCAACTGCTCGGCATTTTTGTGTCGGTTTTCGGTTTTCACTTGACAGACACACACAACGGCAACGGAACGGCTACTGCTGCAACCTCTGCAACTGCAGCAGCGACAAAACAGATGGCGCTCTTTTGTTCGCCTCTTTTGGCTGAAAGAGCGGAGCGAGGTGGTCCATCCAGGGTTTGCTCATTTTGGTTCTTTCAGTTTTGTTCTTCTCGTCTTCCTCCCTCCTCCATTCTTTCTCACCGTGCACGCTGGGTTAGAAGCACGTACACGTGGGTTTCGTGGTGTTTGTTTCTCGAGGAATTACTGTGACAATATGGTGAAAAAGACACAAACCGAGGCCTTGCCTCTTCGTACTGAGAATATTTCAGCGGAATTGAACGCTAAATCTGGTTACGTTACGGCCTCCAGTAGCGACTCCGAGGCCGAGGATGAAGTTGCACCGAAACCTACAGGGGTTCGGGGCGCAAGGCTCGGAAATAGGTTTTGGAAGGACGACAGACAAAGGTAAGGACTTAAGATTCAGCCAATTATTATGTAACCACTTTTCAGACCCCAAATACTTCTTGCCCGAGCCTGATTGTACTGTGAAGCTGTTGCAAGTGAAGGTTAAGTGACATGGGGTCTCTCATGTCAATAGCTTCCAACAGTTCTGTATGGGTATGGTTGTTCAACTGTGTCTTATGTTACAGACTCAAATGGTCGGTCATCGTCAAACGTAAGAGAACTGTAGAGGTCAATCAGAAAGAGAAGGCTGAAATTAAGCACAACAAAGACTTGTCCAGGGCTATTAAAGCAGAGCGTGCAGAACTGAGAGAGAAGAAACGTGAAAGGCGAAGGGAAAACTTGAAGAAGAGGGCAGAGAATGCCAAGAAGTCTGAGGTTGTTCAAGTGGTAAGTATTTTGAAGTTGTGCCTGCTGTCAATTTTAGGTATTTCCTGCCTCTAAAATGGCTAATTCTCTACTTCCCAATCTTATTTCAGATTAAGAACACAACTAAGCTCAAGAAGTTGAAGAAAAGAATGCTGCACCATATCGAGAAACGAGATACAACTGCATTTGAATAAGATCAGTGTACTGCATTTATAAGTAATTACATTTTTAATGCTGTGAAATTCCCAATTTGTTCACTGTTCTTTCGGACCATGAGAGTAACAGTCGTATAATTGGGAGAAAGTAATATGGGTGTAGACTCAATATTGTTCAACATCTGTTGTTCAGTGCTTTTATCCCATTACATTTGGAATTATTCAGTTGTTTTATCAGTTCAATTAGAACGAAGCTAATTGACTTTTTGTTTTCACAGGACTCTTCAACCTAAATCCGACTCAAATTTAATTTTAATGTATTAATGCACTGCCTACTGGCAATTTGACTGTGATATGACTTAGAGAATAAACAACCCCATACTTTACACTTGTATTTTATTGCTCTTTCCTAAATAAAGACCTGATAGTTATATACATACACATTAATGCAACAAAGTAATCACAATTCTCAAAAACGAATCTCACGAGGAAAAATTAAAACAAATTAACGAGGTTGAAAAGTACCAAATCCTAAACCCAGCCCACGATGAGTGTGGGTAGCTAATCTGGCAGCTTCATATTGATGCTCCATGTTGTGAAACATCTCTTCCTGCTTCTTGATTATTTCACTGCCACCACTGCATTCTTTCCCTGATGACTCAGGAGCTGCTGAAGTAAAATAGCAATTAATTACAGCTATACTAGTCTTGGTAATGCACTTGGGAATAATACACACCTTGGGCAGGTGCCTTGATCCCCATTAGCCTGTTAAACTTGGCTGCAAGTTTCCCATCTTGGTCTTGAGCAAATGTTGCTCCTTGCCACTTGTTGAGTGGTGCTGGTTGCTGTTGTGTAACAGACTTCTGGGGATCCTCCTTCTGCAAATCAAACACATGAGGGTGACACATAGTACTGGACAAGCAATGTTCAAGATGGTAATTTGGTGACATCTTACCCGGGCTCCCCATAACAGTTTGCGCTTTTGAATTTGGTCAACAAGTCTTTGAGGATTAACAGCTGCTGCATTATAATAACTTGGTAACTCAACACCCGTGGCTTGCTTCACTTGAGCAGCTTGTTGTTCCATAGTTCGTTGAACTAGCATTTGAGGTGTGACAGATGGCTTAGCTTCAGCTTTCAGCTCTATTCCCATACGTTCCAAGACTGAAAAGATATGATGAAAGGGATGAAACATGAAATGTATAATAACGATAATAACTGATTGCAGAATGAGACTAATAATTAGTACAGGTACCATTAAGTTTTCTATCAATCTTCTTATCCAAATAAAACTTTCTTGAATCACCACCTGTTGGCCGGGACCTCTCCTTCTCTGTGCTCTTACTTCGAGATCGACTTCCTCTGTTTGAACCTGGAGGCGCAAGCTTAGCATCTCTGGAAAGTTGAAGGAATCATGATTATACATTACAGATAGAGTTCAGGATGAAAAAGGTACTCAAATAATAATCATATTTCAATGTGGTGCTCACTTTGACCGAGCCTCACTCTTGCTGCTTCCACTGCTACTACTACTCCTAGAATCAGCCCCAGGCCGGCGTCGGTCCCTGTCCCTGACCCTGACCGGACTACGGGAGCGCGATCGGTGCCTTTTACGGTCTGCATCTCCTCGATAAGATAAGGTAAGGTAAGATTCAGAGTTCCTGCGAGTTTGCCGGTGCTCTCTGATGGAAGACCTTTTGTCCCGCGTGCGTTGCCGTTCATCCCGTTCTCTGGATCTGCGCTTATTGCTTCTCTCAGGACTCCTTCGCCTCCCCTTACGATCTCGACTTCGGGAACGGTGTCTGTCATCTCGGTCTCTGCCTCTTTCTCTGTCGCGATCTCTGTCGCGTTCTCTATCGCGATCTCTGTCCCGATCTTGTTCTCTTTCCTTCTCTCGTTCACGACGATTCTCCACATCCCGTTTGTTCTGACCACTATCTTTAACAGTGGTGTCAGTATCTTTATCAGTCTTGTCAACTGTGATAGAGTTGGTATGAGGCTGGAGCTCTTCAAGTTTTGGACTATTACCCTCTTCATTACTTTCATCGTCATTGGAAGACGCAGCAGGTGCAGGTGAGGAAGAAGAACTGGAGCTGTAGTTCGAATTGTGAGGAGAACGGTTGTCATCATCATCATCCTTGTTAGCCGACTCAGAACCGGAATCCTGGAATCATAAAAATTTTCACAAGTTTAATTATGTGTAATTTAAGGCAGAGACAAAGAGATTATACCAACCAGATTATAAAATTATGCTTGCGTACAATCAGCACAAATTTCAGTTAAACACATGCAAATTACCTATACTGCAGCAAACAAACAAATTCAAAAAAAAAAAAAAAAAAAAAATCATTTATGTCGGGATTATAATACAGCATTTGTTACTCCAAAGAATTGATTGATTCTAAACAACCTAAAGGAGGTAGCAAGGAAGGATTTCTTTTAAATTATAATCGAACATTTTCCTTATTGCAATAGCATGGTAGGTTGCCAAGAAGTAGGTGATTTTCATTTATGAAAGATTTGCCCCACAATCTCTCAACACTGTCAACACAATTCAGCATGCTGTAACTAATTCATTAAACTACAACATGGCAACCTAATTTAGGTCAGCTCTATTTCTTCAGTAGAAGTAGCACACACAATTAAAGCAATAACCTTCATAAGTTATTAAGACTTGCTAATTCTTATTAATATGAAAGGAAATAAAAACAAGGCTAAAAGAAGCAGAGAGCCTGCAAATCTAGTAGTATGATGTAGTTGGGAAAATGTGTCAACATGCCAGAGAATTTTCCTGATCTGTGTTTATGTCTGTGTAAGTATCATGTTTGTTCATGTGAGTGAGAAACGTAGCTAAATAGATTGACTACGTTCACATATGAGGACTGAACAAATAGTCCAAAAAGGGAACCACTTACTTGCAGAATTTTGAACCAGAAAGGCTGGCACCACCTTCCATACTCACCACCACCTATGGTATATGGTGGTTTCCGAGAAAACAACACAGCTCCAGGATTGGTTCACACCGTTCGCTGATTCCAGTCTCGTACTAATTAAGACTTCGACGGGATGTGGTCGCACCACTGATAGTATTTCAACAGACTATGTTAATATTTGATTGATTCAAACCATGTACAGTTTTTTAAAAAAAGGTACCCAAATGAGTGTACGAAATGATATCTCAAGAGATTCTGAGATAGCTTTCCTTGAGGTTCAAGTTTATATTTCATAACAAACAATTATACTGCGTAATTGCAATTCAATTAAGGCTAATATAAACGAGAATGTTTTTGAAGAAAACTGACCAACTAATGAAAACAACAAACAGAGAGCATAATAACTTTGACCTCCAAAGTACAATCATATGTAACTGCATATCGAGTCGGACAAAATGTTACTAGACAAATCAAAATTTTAGCCATAATCCCCTCATGACAGATAACTAGGAAACCATCAGCAATGACAGATAATTGGGAAACCATAAGCAACAACAAAACTATAATTACTAAGAATTTTTTTTTTCTTTAAAAAAAAAAAAAAAAAAAAAAAACTTTCACTAATTTTACTGTATATAACTGATAATAGAAGACTCCCTGGTTGATCAGTAGATATAAAATTTAAAGACAAATAATTTATATAGATGATTCCCATCAAGTAAATGCAAGAAGTTCAACCCCGAATTAACAGGAGGGTCTTTACCTGGACAGATGTTGGACAGCCCCGGCATCTCCTCCAAGAAACAGGCTCATACAGCAATCACCGCCTAGTATACTTGTTAATTTGAAAAAAATAAAAAAGTAAGAAGTTTAGTATTGATAGTTTTTCAAGCTCTCCTTAACTCAGATGTTGGGGAAAATGGCATGAATTAATAAATACCACTGAAATAGAAACTTGAACCAATGATCACAAAGCACAATTTTATAATCTGCGTCAGTGTTGATAGTGTATTTGTACCAATTGAACAGCATTTTATTCTGGCAGGACTATGCATGCATGTTCATGTCATCGATCCATTAATCACTTTCACTTCTATACTACCCACAGCATTGTTCTGATTCAACTCTTCTCTAACAGTGACAATCGTTCAATGACATATTAGGTTGACCTCTTTGCACACAGCTTTGGTAACTTAGAAGAACCAACTTGAACACTCACTTAAGTTTCCAAACTCAGTCAGTAAGGGAACGTTCACAATCCACGTGACATTTCCGGACTCTTTATCCAGTCCGAAACGGCGGTGCGGGAATTAAACTGCCATAGGTACGGGTTGGAGTCCCTCTACAACTGGTGGGTTTGATTCCCACAAGCATTCTCACGCATTGCACCCTGAGAGGCTTTGAATCGGAATTAATTCAATGATCATGTTCTGTGGTTTGCGAACGGTCCCTTCAGTGGTGGAATGCAAACGTGAATAAACTCCACAGCACAATGACAAATGGTGAGGAGAAACTCAAATAAATCTCTGGTTTGCAAACATTACATAAAAATGTAGTGCATTAATCACTTATTGTGTGACGGATGTATATTGACTTGTGCCAGATAGGAAAGACTGAATCAGAGAAATAGTGACAAGAAGTATTCATTATGAGCACTAACAGATACGTACCAATGGAATGGTTGCACATGTAGGTAGGGCCCCACCGGACCAGCCAAGGGAGTGTGCTTGAACGGAGGGAGCTTTGCTGCCGTTAAGTGGATTCTGCCAGAATCGCAGCAAAAATACTGTTAATGTACTGAACTCAATGCCACCACCCAAGTGTGTCACATAGCAAATACAGATGCACAACAGGAGGAGGGTTGAGGCGTGCAGCTGTGCCTTTCTTCCCCAGATCATGCATCTCAGTGATGTTCCGGTATTTTAGTAAAGTGCATATACTTTACGGAAATAGCAGCATGGAATCAAAGATGTTAAATCACCCCATTTTGCAAAAAAGGCTGATTGTCTGCAAGTTTTTGCTGTGGACTTCATAGCCAATCAATTGAGTGGCAATAAAATAAGTTGCAGGGTTTATTATCAAGGAAGCAAATAAGAAATTAGGTTAAAAGATGTTAAATCCAAGAATGAAGGGAAAATGTCTTTCTTCTCAATCAAAGTAAGAATGAAAAATGGCATCAAAGGCTACAAACATTAACTGCAAAACCAAGCAACTTTGTATTAGAGTTCACATAAGCTTTAACACTGCAGAGTACTAATGAGAATCCACAGAAGCAGACAACACCATGTTGTCCTACTCAAAAGAAATAAAACCAGGAACTGGTGATAACAAAAAGCTCATTAAAAGAATACATATTTAAGGCAATACTTTCAAATACATCATCAATATCAATGGAATTGCAACAGTGAGTTGAAAACAAATCACACATACATCATCCTGATAAGGCAGACTACCCTTTTAAGCAATGAGATGAGCAGAAGTCACCGTCTATCTCTAAAACATTGGTCACTGTTAAATAAACAAGCAGACTTTAGAGAAGCCATCAAAAAGAAAACTAAAATAACTTGTTCTGTACATTTTTGGTTTGATGCATAAAAATCTGCTAAAAATCTGTGATGCATTTTGTGATGTCACAGGTGGTTAAGTTAACTAAGAAACTACCCTAAAGCCTTGCATGCAATACAATGTACAAAATTCTAAAAGTGGGCTAATACATGCTACAGTGGCTTTGAAAATAATTATATTAGGCAAAAAAAAAAATACTATATATTAAAAAATACCATAGATAACTGCAAGCAATTCAAGCAAGTAAAGGCATGAAAACCACTTAAAAGTTCTAGTTTTCCACTTCCTGAGAAAGATCATAACATGACCTACGATAATGTGAGACCAGAATTAAACTGCAATTAAACTGAAACTAATGTCTAGGTACAGTGATTATATTATCAGAGTTCTCACAAGAATTTTGAAGTGTTTACTTATAATCTCTACATTACTTTTAGTTTTGTCCTTTCCTTGCTGAACAAACAATATTCATACCAAGACAGTATTGCACAAGAAGACATTTTAAATGCACCCAGTAACTGTTTTGAATCATATTTCATAACCAAAACCACTCGCAGGGACCTTTAAAAGTGCAGTTCCTTTTCAATTTATATAGGTGAAAGGAATGTATCAATCAGTCCATGTATTTACAAGTAATAATGGACCAGAATATTTTACTGCCATGGATATCAGATAAAATTATGCAAACCCTTTAACTATTGTAGATATCACAGGCATAATGTTACTGAGAGTGGCGAAACAATACGGTAGACTCAACCAAATGGTCAAAAAACATTACCAAGCTACCCCAAGGAAAATATACTTCCTGAAATTAGGTTCATACCTCACTCATTTCCATTTGCACGTCATCGTAATTGTCTCCTTCTAAGCCCCGTTGCATTGCATCCTTGTCGTTCCCCATCTGAAAAAAATACAATGAGAAAAGATTTAACGAGCATTCATCCCCCAAACATTAGTGCTTACAACAATATTGACAGGTCAAGTTCTCAGGCCTCAAACGTAAAATGATATCATAAACACATCAAAACGTTTTAAACAAATAAAAGAATACAGAGATTGAAATTAGCAGAATAGTTGCAAAAAGCAGCTCAAGTACCCAACATAACCTAGACAAACTTTGACAGTAATATGCAGAATTCAACAAAGCTAAAGCACGAATTCAGAATTATTTAGAAATCAGAATTTACTGACGCTGATATAAAAACGAAATGCAATCCAACAAGAGTGCATGAAACTCAATTAAAAGACTTTAGTTCAAACAATCGTCTCAGGTAGTCCCAGCACCTATGAGTTCGAAATTGCTGTTCACCCTCCGGAATCGCATCAGTAAATACAAGTCATTAAAAATACATGGTTTTCCTTATTACTTTGGCTGACGGCGGTGCGTCGATTTCATCGTCGCTTCCATAGTTTGCTAAAGATTCCATCGTACAAAATACACAACAAATACAATTCAATATGGCGCCCAGGTCTTCTGCTTCTGCAACAACTTTCTGGCTTGGCCGCGACGCCGCAAGCAGCGCTAGTGTAGCGGAGGGAAGCCCCTAGGTGCGCCTCCGCCTCCGCCTCCTCCCTCCTCCGCAGGGCGGATGTCCCTGTCCCGGCGGCGGTGGCGGTGGCGCGGCGCGAGGTGGCACTGGCACTGCGACTGGCACTGCGACTCTTGCGCAACCCCACAATAGGAAAGCGGTAAGCAAGCGCGAACAAAGGCGTCGTCATTACATGAAATTCGGAGCAAAAATAATGGGCACCGCGACGCGACGGGATGCGACGCACGTCTGCACGCGGGCCTCCCCCCCCCCCCCCCCCCCTCTCTCTCTCTCTCTCTCTCCCCCTTACGCGTGCATTCGCGGTGCGACGAGGACGTGGCATACGGGCCAGGCGTCGCGACGACTTCTGCCTTATTGTCACGTCAGGCGGCATTGAAGTGCGTGTGTGTGTGTGAGTGAGTGGCAGGGGTGCGGGGTGTGTTGCGAGCGTGCGTGCGTGCGTGTGCCTTATGACGGAAGCCAGGACACCACATCCCTCCCACCGCTACTGCTGCGCCGAGTCTGCAGGTTTGCAGGGTGATATCCTCGCCCATCTCTCTCCCGTGACCGTGTGCGTGCCCCTGGCCGCGGGTTCGATCGAACACTCGGCCGACTCCCCGTCCCGTTGCGGATGGGGTACTTCGGAGGGAAACATTTCCTCCGGCCACGCGGACTGGTTGTTTCTGCGCTACCCGATCATACCAAATGGTCAAGACACATCGTCAGCGAGAGCTAAGCTCTCAAAATTTTGACGTCGGCTCGTGTCTGACGCCATGGCGGAGATACTCTCTGTCACGGTAACCCTCATGATGATACCCGCGTTTTGTTTCCGCTGATGTTCTTCTTGACTTCTTCTTCATTTCCGGTTTGAACCTTCCCCGAAATACCCTATCGAGTGTCCGTCTCACCTCCGTATCTGCCGCGGCCCCGGGGTGTGCCCCAGGGGATGCGTTGCGTACGACTCCGTGCTGTGCACGGTCCCCAACAGTCACCAGTCACTGACGCGATGGCCAAGTCGAACCGGAGCAAATGAGTCGCGTCGACGCCGCCGGTGGCCGGCCGACCGCTGCAGCAGCGGTGTGGTCGGCTTGACCGCGTTGTCACCGCGAGATGGCGCCCCGCGCCCCGCCCTGCTGGCCTGCCGGCCTGCCGGTCCCGATGGACGCAACATCCGGTAGCCTTGCGTGCCTTTCGGCGTGCTGTCACGTCGGGGGCGGCGATGGTGGCGGAGTCGGCGGTGCCAGCGAAAGGGTTGGGTTGGCCTGGGCCGGGAGTCGCCCTCGCTCTGCCCGGGCCGAACGACGGACGCGACAAGGCGAGGACTCCTCCCGCTTTCCCGACAGCAAATAACCAACCAGACCCTAATCGGTTAGAATATCGTGCTCGCGCTCGGGGGCGCGTTCAAATACCGTACTTCCCCTGCCAGTCTGTTCGCGGCGCGCCGGCCTTGTTTGCCTGAAGCCGTGTCGCCTCGCCCCCCGCAGAGAGGCCGACCCTCCAGCAGGCGCAGGAAGCCCCCAAGGTCCCCGTCGGCCGTCCCCATCCCGAGCCGCCGTGTCTTCAAGGTTGTCCGCACCGCCGCCATCCGGAGGGTCTCAGGTCGCCGTGAAGTCAAAGGGGTTACTTTGCTGGGGATTCGATGAAGTGGCTGTATTTTTGCCTCGGCCTCCACTCGAACCCGGTGCCTTTCGGCGATGGCGCTGTCATCCATCTGCAGTGCAAGTGCCCGTAGAGGGGCGGACCGGCACGGGCCGGGGCGGGCACACGGGAGAGGCCTCTCTTTGTGTGCTCGGGGCGCACGCGCGCACGCACGCACGCACGCACACACGTCTCGTTGAAACGCTCGTTTTCACTCGTCCCCTGCTGCTGCTGGAGCCTCGGCTGGAGCTTCGGCTGGAGCCTTCCTCCTCCTTCTCTCCCCCACGTGAGGAGAGGTAGAGGTGGTGTGGCTACTGGCTGGAACGCAACGGAACTTCCTGAGTGGAGCGGAGACCAGACCGTGCCGTGCTGGAGGCGTGCGGGAGGCGTGCTGGAGGCGTGCTGGAGGCGTGCTGGAGGCGTGCTGGAGGCGTGCTGGAGGCGTGCTGGAGGCGTGCTGGAGGCGTGCTGGGAGGAGGTCCCTTGCCGCCGCCGTTGGAACTTGACTGCTTCGGTCCTGATGTTGTCCGGTGGGTCGCAAGTCGAATTTAGAGCACTTCCACGCGCATGCGTCGGAAGTTTCTGTGGGTGAAGTAGCCTCATCTGGCTCATTGTTGCGATTGTTCTTCTGTTATCACTCTCATCGGTATCACCGTGTGTGGCCCCGATCCGTATGATTCACTCTCTACACCCAACACACTCACACACACATACCGAAGTTGGACAGCAGTCCCTGTGACGCAACGTAACGCACGATTGTGGACCAAACAATACGGCCCATAAATCTCTTGCGTTATGCTTCGGAGGAAAAAAATAAAAATAAAAACAGAACCAAAAACCTGACAGAGTGGCCGGGAAACTCATCAACCCTTATAGTTACACAGCAGTCGAGCCATTCCTACAGCCGCGGCTGGTGCTCTGGCCAGGCTAGCCTATCCTTAGAGCGCAGCATGCGCAGCATCCCCCCGCAGACGGCACGAGTGTGGAGGCGGAGGGGGCGGGAGACCACAGAGAGTGACAGGGACGGGACGAGACGAGGGCGCGGGGGGAGAGAGAAGGTACGATTGTTGTTCCGTAGAGCAATGCGAGAGATGGAGAGAGAGAGAGAGGGAGAGGTGGAAACCACAAGACCGTGATACAGAACTTATTCTTATGGAAAGAAAAGGGGGGAGGAGAAAGGGGCGGGGGGAGGGGGCTTCCAGGCCGTCCCCGTAGCGGGGGGCGCGAGCCATGACGGCGAGGTGGGAAAGGGGAGGGGGGAGGGGAGCGGGCCGCGGTCCCGGTGCCCTGCGGGCCCAGCAGGGCAGTATCGCGTTGGCCGGTAAACAGAGCAGTCTGCCCTCCCGCACTCTCGGTGTCTAGTCCGCGTCGCCCAGCCGGCATCTCAACTCGTCGCGGCGGAGGCGGGGGCAGCTCAGTGACAAGTGCAGCGGCAGCGACAGGCTCTGGATACAGCGGCGGCGGGGCGGCAAAGGATACGGCAGCGGCCAGCAGTGGCGGAGCCGGGCCAGGCCAGGCGGCCACTATGTGCAGTGTTGTGAGGTCCACGACGACCACCACGGCGGGCACCGGGCCGTGACGCCGCAGGTGCCGCAGGCCAGGCTCAGCCGCGGGGCCCGGATACCGATAGCGCCCGCGCAGCCCCGACCAGCCCCGACCAGCGTCATGTCAACCAGAAAAGTAAGTCGCTTGTTTTCTTGCTGCCGCGCCGAGACAGCGGCAGCGGCATCGTCGGCAAGCTGGCCTGGGCCTGGGCCCGGCCTGTCAGGTTCAATCAGCTTATGCACGGGTCCACTCGATTCGCTCTGACCACGCCGGGGGACGGGGGCGGGTGTCATGGGGATGACGGTGTCCTTAACCGAGGTCCCGGGGTAAGGCCGTGGAGGATCCCGGGGAAGGAGGGCACGACGCGGTGCCCGCCGTCACCGAGATGACGGCCGCGCTGCTGGAGCACACTAATGCCCCCGCCGAGGCCCTGCCGCCCTGCCCCGGGCCGAGCGGCGGCCGTGCCCGCGGGGGAGAGGCTAGGCGCCGAGTCAGCGTCCAGACTACAAGGAGTGACGTGAGGGCGAGGTCGTGCCGTGGTGCCGGCTAAGTGAGGCTGCGACGCCTCGCCTCGGCTGATGCCGACGGCGACGGAGAGGAGAAGCGGGCAAAGCGCGAAAAAAAAATGCACGTTCGGGTCGCGACGGCAGCAATTTTCGGTCAATCGAGGAGAGAGGAGGCGTGCGGAAGCGGGCCGAGCACGAGCGCCGCGGAGCGCGGGGGAGCGAGAGGAGGAAGCGACGTCGTGCGCGCTAAAGAGCGGAAAAAATGAAGAGGAAGCGATACAAACTGGACGACGGGGGCCGAGGGGCGGGCACGGGCAAACGTAACGTGTCTGCAATTTATATTGCAACCTCAGCCTAATGATGAAGGTCTCCTTGCATTAAGAAGAAGAAGAAGAAGAAGAAGAAGAAGAAGAAGAAGAAGAAGAAGAAGAAGAAGAAGAAGAAGAAGAAGAAGAAGAAGAAGAAGAAGAGAAGAAGAAGAAGAAGAAGAAGAAGAAGAAGAAGAAGAAGAAGAAGAAGAAGAAGAAGAAGAAGAAGAAGAAGAAAGAAAGAAAGAAAGAAGAAGAAAATGCCAGAAGAGAAAGCCGAAAGTGAGAGAATGCGCGCGCATTTCCATCACGATCGTCCGACGACGGATTGAAAGTAAAAACCCTGGAGCCCATGGGGCAGGGGCACGCTGGACGCGGAGGACGCGGGGTGGTGTCGGCGCTCCGTAAGCCGGTACGGGTGCGGCGGCCAAGGCTGCGGTCACCAGCCGGTCACTGACTACACCAACCCCCCGCAGACCCCCTCCCCCCCCTCCCCCCACAGACCCCCGCAGACCCCGCAGACCCCAGACACCCCCCCCCCCCCCCCCGCGGAGAGAATGGCTTCCTGCATCTCTGGGGGCGCCGCGCTGGCCTTTGACACGAAACCACAGGCGGAGCTTTACTTTCCGCGGCCGCACGTCCTGTCTGAGCGGAGCGGGGCGGTGCGGGGTGTCCAGACCAGTGTCCAGTGGCAGACACCAGAGGGCAGGGCAGTGTCCCCGCGCAGCGCAGCGCGTAGAGTGAAAGCAGCTGAACTACTCATTGCGTCTCTTTGGCGGCAAGACGAGCAGGCGAAGCAGAGACTTCAAACCCGCGGCGCCTCGCCTCTCCGCGCTTTCCTCTGGTCTCCATGACAACCCTTTGGGTGCCCCGGGTACCGTTGTCCGCCGTACCGACCTTGCAGCAGCGGGGAGGCGCAGTGCTGCGCCCGCTGCGCCCCCAAGCGGCAAATATTAAGCGCAGCTCCGCGCTGAACTTGTAAAGTAGATCCGCCCCGCCCCACGCTGGCCGCCACGGACGGCAGGCAGCAGACAGCTCGCCGCTCGGCCAGTGGGCCCGGAGCCGGCCGGAGCGGACCGGCCGAGCGAGACGGGAAATGAGGAGCGGACGAGGCGCGGCACGCTGAGCGGCACCATGGAGGCGGAGGCACGGCGGCTGAGACTGAGACGAGACGTCTGCACAACGCACTCAGCGGAGAGCTCGAGAGCGCGCCATCTCCCGGGATCCTTCTCGGCCGAAAGAAAAACCGCAGATGCAACACTTATTTTATAGTTTAAAAGATATAAGTTATCATTTTGCCGTATTTGTAACTAGTTAGATGGAATGATGTACAAATGAGATTCACCGTACATATCTGCCTTTACCAATTAAGCCGCCGTGAAACCACCGAGAGCAGACGGCTGGGCACCCCTGCAGGGGCTGGGTAGGCAGACCCGCCGGACCCGGCTGTGCTCGTGCGGCCTACCCCTGCGGTGCCAGGCGCCAGCGGCGGCCGCCGCAGCGAGCGACACACGCGTGACGTCATCGGGGGCTCGGAGGGGGCCCCCGGCCTCCCCCACTCCCCCTTCCCCTCTGCACTCCAAGGCAGTCGCGACGTGAAGTGTCGCTTCTCTCTTGACTGAGTTGGCGTTCAGCAGCGTTGGTGTAGCCGGTGGCCTCCGGCCTCCAGGAGGCAAAGACCGAATGCACCACCACGCCACAATGGCCTGCCCCCGTCCAGGCGCGGCGCAGGTGTGATGGCGGGGCCGGCGGGGCCGGCACGGCGGGGGACTGGGGCACCGCCTGGCATCGCCACGCCGAGCGCGGCCCTGGAGCGTGGCGGGGACCATTGTTGGCGCATCCCGCGGCCGGCCCTACGCCAGCCCTCGGCCCTGCCCCTTTTCATATAATCATTGTCGTCATCATCCTGGTCATATCGGGCGGTTGTCGCAGGAAGCGCTGCTAATGCGCCCGTCTGGGCTGGGCGGGTCTGGGCCAAGGGGCCAGAACTGACCCTTCTGATGTACACATCATGGCTCATCTTTTTGATTGTATTTGATTTTTAGCAGATGATACATCTATCATCAACTATAATAATAACAATAATATAAAGATAATAATAACAATAATATAAAGATAATGTATCAGCGGCTTGTACTCTCATGCAGAGGCAGGAGGCGAGCTCGCAGAAGTATACCGCACGGGGGGGGGGGGGGGGGGGGGGGGCGCGTTCTGCCCTGCCGTCGGTGTTGGTGTTGCGGTCGCGCATGCCCCGCGAGATTGTCGCGCACTGCTCGGGTAGCATCGTTGTCCAGAACGCCGCCGACTCGGCTCCGCCTGCACTCAGCTATGGCCTCGCCTTCGCTCGCTTGGCCAAGGGCCTCTACCGAAACCGAAAATTAACTATCCGGTTACCAAATTTGCCTCAGGAGATGTTCTTCTCTTTCAAATATCTTCGGCTCCCCCTTATAATACAACAAACGATAAGTTCTGCTTTCATTTCAACTTTATTTTAAACCTTCCTAAACCCTTAAGAAACTGGACGACATTTAGATTTGGTATCTGCTTCCTATTTAAATAGGGATTTAATTTTTTTTCCTCAACTTGATGCTGTTTGATTTTTTGCCACTGTACACCGATTGTTTCAAGTGAAATCCCCCTCGGGCTGGGTTGGGTTGGGCTTGGCTGGGCTGGGCTGGTTGGGCTGGGCCCACCAGCGGCCGGACACACAGGCTTGGCGCTCCATGGCACTCAAATCATCATCAGAGAGAGGAGCCCCCAAAACCGGAAGGACAAGTCGAGCATCCACCAGATTTATTGTACGATCCCTACAACAGTTTCCTCTGCCGGACCAGATACGCCCGCTGAACGGTTTCAGTTTCCTCGCCCTCGCCCTCCCGGAGTTGTTACATCCGGACGTGCTCTGACCTTGGCTCTGTGGCCGTCGTTGTAAACCGTTCTGTTCCGAACCCCCTTTCTTACATGTTACGAACGCCGGCGTCCAAGGATGTTCATCCAAGTTTGCCAGCACGCGCGCGCGTGTTGTAAGAGCCTTTTGTGTCTACCTTTTTCCTGCGCAGCCGCGAGCCCCCGCACGCGCACGCGTCACTTCTGGCGCGGCACGCGTCGCCACGCGCCGTCACGACACTCGGCACGCGCGCCACATGACAGGCCGACACGCTCCGGGCCACACGCCTCATCCGGGAGGACGCCGCGGGGAGGCTTTCCAAAACTGGCACACGACGCCAACATTTCCCGCGAAATGTTCCGTGTTTTACATCATGGCACCGCTTGTGCGCTCGTGTGTATGTGTGAGTGTGTGTGGGAGAGAGAGAGAGAGAGAGAGAGAGAGAGAGAGAGAGAGAGAGAGAGAGAGAGAGAGAGAGAGAGAGAGAGAGAGAGAGAGAGAGAGAGAGAGAGAGAGAGAGAGAGAGAGAGAGAGAGAGAGAGAGAGAGAGAGAGAGAGAGAGAGAGAGAGAGAGAGAGAGAGAGAGAGAGAGAGAGAGAGAGAGAGAATCGCGGTTACAGCAGAAGTTTAAGATAAACTCGTATTTTATTTGTTCTCGGCTTGCTCCAATAATTTTGTCCTCCTTTCGTTGGGTCGAGGCGGTCGAGGCTGCGGAAAAGAAGTGGGTCATCAATTTTATTTTCGCGCATTTCGCATTTCTTCGTTTAAGCGTTGTGTAACGGCACTGTGCCCGCCGCTCCACGCTTCTCCCATACTCCGTGTTGGCACTCTTTTATTTCTGGGCGCGAAGTGTGAAGGACGGCTCCAGCTCCAGCTCCAACACGTCTTCGGGGAGGGAAGGGTGGGGGTGGTGTGGTGGGCACGTATGACCGTTAGCGTTTTGGCTCTGCGCAGGCTTCGGGCACAGGAATCGGAGATGAACTTAGCCCACTTCCTGTGGCATGTGTGTGTGTGTGCCTGTGTGTGTGTTTGGTAAATGTGTGTGTGTGTGTGAGTGTGACAGTCCCGCAAGCGCAAAGAGCGTCGCACTGCTGGCTCGACGATCACTTGGCTGATACAGCTTCCACCGCTCCATGCATCCTGCACATCCTTTCTCTATGAGAGATTCCCGAAAAATATGGCAGCGGCAGATATCTTTCCAAAATCTATTGCCTCACTCCTCGCCGTACCGCAAATGCTCGCCACTTGAAATGTGAGACCTGTCACTAAAGTGGCGTGCACCCTCAATTCTATATACCAGGTGTATCATTGGCTCCGGGCAGTTTTAGTTTTAGGCAGTCCCGCAACGCACTACCTCCGTCTCTTTCTGTCTCACGCCTATCTGGCCGAGCAAGAAAGAGACTGAGATAGTGCGTTGCGGGACTGCCTAAAACCGAAACTGCCCGGGGCCAATGATACACCTGGTACTTCACTTGAGAATTTTTGCCAAGCAAATCGAAGATGCTCGGTAGAAGTATTGCCTTAAATACGGGTTTGAACGATACTTAAGCCAAGTATTGTCCAACCCGTATTTAAGCAATACTTTTACCAAGCATCTTCGATTTGCTTGGCAAAAATTCTCGAGTGAAGTATACAGAATTGAGGGTGTGTAGGTTACTGACTGTTCTGTCGCCCTCTAGCAGTGATTCATGGACGGTTTCCAGCATAGCTATGCGGCCTCGGCAGCGGGCCGGGGCTGCCGGGGCTAGGGGAGGAGGACCGGAGGGAACAGCCGGTGGCGCTCTGTCGCGCGCGCTGTGCACGTAAGAACGGTTCTCCGCATCCCGGCGGGGGGGGGGGGGGGGGCAGCCCTTACCTCCCCGCCGCGCCACGGTCCGCGACGCGCTGCGCACAGCCTCATCCTCATCCGTCGTCAGCGCGGAGCCAGGCAGCAGGCAGGGCATCACACTGCAGACCCGAGAGACATGAACCAGCCGGCAGGCCATCCAACTTTCCGCTGAGCTGGGCTAATGTGGCTGTCCACGGGAGGAGAGGGGGAGGGGGGGGGCAGTCGGCGGTCCGTGCGCAGGCCGTGCAGGGCACGATACACGACGGAGGACGGCGGCACGGTGCGAGGGAGTGCCGGAACACGGCCCACGGATATCCAGCCAAAGGAGTTTCAGATGTATGCACTCTGGCTTGTCTCCGCACTTTCTCGTAGGTAATAGGTAGTCTGCTCCAAACTGTTTTTGAGGTGGCTCCACCGAGAAACGGCGACGCCGAGCGCCTGCGAGTGCCACGATAGGCCAGCCCGCACGACACGCGTGCATGCAATGGTCGTGGTTGCCTACGCAGCAGGCGCTTGTCAGCTCGGCGCCCAGCTCCGGCTCCTCGCGGCCGTCCTTGGCGGTGGGTGGGCGGGTGCGGGCTGGAGCAGGGGGCACGGGCACAGCGCAGCAAGGCAGCCGGCAGGCGCACTGCGGTCGATCTATTCGAGCGGAAAGTTACAGGATATTGCGGCGGGGAAGGCCGGGAGCCCTGGGGGCCTGGAGCCTGGGGGGCCTGGGGCCTGGGGGCCCGGGGGTCTGGGGGCCTGGGCACCACCAGCACCCGGCCCGCTGCCGACGACCTGCTCCTATGGTGTCACCCGGCAGTCCAGCGCGGGACAGTCCGACACAGTCCGGTGTTGCTGACCGCAGCGGCCCCGGCCCGCGCCCCTGCCCCCGCCGGCCTGCACCGACGCCCCCGCACCGGCGGTGCGTGGCGGGCGGGGCGCGTGGTTGCATAACGTGCAGCACCGTGGGACACTATCAGAAACAACACCAAGTTCACCACGGCGCCTCCGCGGATGAAGAACACTTTGCATGACTCGAATATGCCTCCGATGCATGCCTGTGTCTGCGGCCTCCGGTGGCCGCGGCCGCCCGCCACCCGCTGACCCCGCCCGGGGAAGTCGTCTTTCAACACTCGTGGCGCGGCGCGGCCTGGAACTGTTAGCGGCAGCCGTCATTGTCATGAGCAGCCCCCCCCCCCCCCCCCACCGGCGGCCCCCGGCCGCCCCCGGAGGCCCACAACGGGCCGTCAGAGATTGCTAAGCGATGGCGCCGCCATGGGCCGCCGGACGTCACGGGGTTGCAGCACAGCGAGGCATCGATTGTAGTCATATCAGTCGGGCTGGCCGGCAGGCGGCCGGCCGGCGAGAGGACGGCCGGCCGGAGGTCCTGGAGGAGGACATGCTGCGGGCCGGGGTGGGCTAAGAGGCCCAAGAGCCGGGGGAGGCCGGAGGAGTTGTGGGGCGGGTAAGGAGGAGTGGGGGGGGGGGGTTGCTATGCACAGGCCTTCGATCCCTTTCAAGGAAAAGGTCTGGGGACCACGGCGCTGTTGTTGTTGCTGCTGCTGTTGCTGCTGGTGGTGGCTGCACTGGCTGCGCTGCCTCTGGGCGGGAAGTGCGGTTCGTTTCCGAGGTGTGAGTACTTTCGCCCGCACCGCGTGCCGCAGCCGCAGCCGCAGCCGCACGACGCCCTTTCCGCGCGCACAGACGGCGCGGGGGCGGGGCCCGACGCCGCCAATGACAGGTGGGGTCCGCGGGGGTCCGTCGCTGTCACAGAGGCTGGCGTCGATGATTCGTCGATCAGGTCACGTGGGCCGCTTCACTCCGCACTTCCGCCCGACCCCGACGTCCGAGAACATACATCTAGAGCGAATGCGATGCCTGCCCTGCCTAGCAGCACCGCTGCCGCTGCCGAGCCGGCCCTTCCCTCCCGTTCCAACCGAGTGACCACCCCCCCCCCCCCGCCCCCCTAACTGGAGGACTGAACAGGCGGCTGCTGTCTTCGCGTCTGGACGAGTCGGCTCGGGGGCAGGGCACGGGGGCGGGGCATTGGGGAACGCGTCCACGCACTGCGGTCACGGAGTCGGCGGCGGCAGGAGGCAGGCATCGTCTGGTCGCCGATGTGTGTTTGTGGGTCACTGTTGAGGCAGGTCAGAGGCTCTGTGCCCTGCCCTATCCCCACACACCCACATCCCCCCACCCCCACACCCGCGTTTGGGTCTCCAGTCCCTAGTCCGGCCCGGCCCGGCCGCACAACTGAGAGGGTGTGATCGTGATCGAGGGTGTGATTTTCATACCTGTGTCACTCATTCCCTCTCTCGCGGGGCAGTCAAACACTCGTCATCCTCAAGTCGCCTATCGCGCTGCCTATCCGCCAGGAGGCATCTAGGTTAGCGAACGGTGCGAGTGTGGCACGCATGGTGAAAGGCAAACGCTCTCTTCACTCTTCACTCTTCTCTCCTCTTCACTTGCGCCCTCACTTTGGGCACACGCCATAAACCTAGGTGTGATGTCTTAATGAGCCCCTTGCGCGCCGCGGTGTGAGCGAGAGCGGGGTGAGTGCAGCAACAGGAGCGAGTGAGAGCGACGCAGGACACGCGCGCGCCGCGCGGGTGGAAATTTTACTGGCGGGGAGACGGTATTAGAACCCGCAACCCGCGGCATGGGCGTAGGAACGTTTTGAAGTCAGGAGGAGGGGAGGCAGAGTCCTTGACGCCCACGCCCCCCTCTCCACCTTTTTCTTTAAATCGACGGAAAGGATAGGAAGTTTTTTTGAAAAGGCGAAAAATGTAATAAAAATAGTAATTTTTCACTAATTACCCCCTGTCCCCCGTCCGTCCATATGCCCATGACCTGGGACCTGGGGTACTAGTGCATGTGTCTGGACCATTTTTTCTGGTTTCTCCAGCTTGCAGGTCTATCCGCACGTCATGCTGTCTCCGTCCTGAATGCCCACTGTCTTTGCTCTGCGCAGAGACGGCGGGGAGGCCCCCGCGCTGTCGAGTCCGCCCCCGCTTCCGCCCCCGCCAGCGGCCCCGGCAGGGGGCCCGGAAGGGGGCGGGGGCAGCCTCTGGGGCAGCCTCTGGGGCAGCCTCTGGGGCAGCGGTGGGGCTGGCTGCCACTGTGCCTCCTCCTCGTGCTCCTGGCGGAGACGACCTGGGTGGCGGCACAGAGCGCGCAGGCCGCCGTCAACTGTCCGTCCGAGGACGAGATCTCGCCGTGCCGGTGCAGCCTCCGCGGGGACGAGATCCAGATATGGTGAGTTGCATATGATATTTTAATTTAGAATTTAGAATATAATTGAAATATGTGACGAGTGTGCACTTTGGGCGGCTTCAGGTGTAGCCACAGCGAGCTGCCCGCCGTGCTGGCGGCGCTGCGGAACGTGGCGCGGCTGCTGCCGACGCGGCCGCTGGACGAGCTCATCCTGGAGAACAACGCGTGGCCGTCGCTGGGGGGGTCGGCGCTGGCGGGGCCCACGGGTCTCCGGGTGTCCAGACTGATGCTGCGGGACAACGGGCTGGAGACGGTCAGTGACACAACCCGCGTCCCGGACATCGTCCTCCGTGCTCGCCGTGGCTGGCCTGCATCCCTCACACGCGGCCTCGGCCTCGGCCTTCTGCTTCTGCTTGCAGGTGGCGGCTACCTGGCTGGCGGGCCTCGAGGACTCGCTGCTGGAGCTGTTCCTGGTGGAGCCGCTGCTGCGCGCCTTCCCGGACGACTCGCTGACGCCGTTCAAGCGCCTCGAGGCCGTGACGCTGCAGTGCGGGGAGATGCAGAGGCTGCCGCGCCTCGCCGGCCTGCCCCGCCTGCGCTACGTGCTCGTGCAGTCCGCCATGCTGTGGGAGCTGCCGCCGGGGCACCTGGCCAACCTGCCGTACCTGGAGCAGCTGCACGTCGTGAGTACCACCCCCCACCCCAGCCGGCCAGGACAGCCTCTCTGAGACGACGATATTCACACAGTGGCGTCGTTCTCAAAGGCATCGCGAGTCGACCTGACCTGACCTGACGCTGTTTCTGGAGGTCCCGTGTTCGAATACCGATGTCATGTTCTTGTGTCCGCTGCAGGTGAGCTCGCCTCGGCTGGCCTCGCTGGACGCGGGGGCGGTGAGCGACTTGCCCCGGCTGGCGTCCGTCAACATCTCGGACACGGGGCTGACGTGGGTGCACCCGCGCGCCCTGCAGCGGCTGCCTGCGCTCTCCGAGGTCACGCTGCGCGCCAACAAGCTATCAGATGCGGCCATGGTCGGACGCGCGCTCAGCGACCTGCCGACGCTGGCCTCGGTGCGGCTGGACGACAACCAGCTCGAGATCCTGCCCTCCACCTCGTTCGCCGACCTGCCCGCGCTCAGGGAGCTGTCCCTGGCCGGCAACCGCATCATCGAGCTGCAGCACGGCGCCTTCCAGCGGCTGCCCGCGCTGCGGACCCTCGACCTCAGCCGCAATCAGGTCCGCGTCGTGCACCCGGAGGCCTTCCTGCACGTGAGTATGACGGGGTTCGGGTACGGGTCTGAGCACATGACTGGAGTTCCTACAGCGGCCGTATACGTCCATCCGCAGCACTCGGCCTCCAACCTGGACCAGCTGTACCTGCAGGAGAACGCGCTGGACAACGCGGACGCCGTCCGCCACGTGCTGGACGCCCTGCCTAGGCTGCGCTTCCTGGACGTGTCCGACAACCGCATCGTCGAGGTGAGAGCTCGCTCCTGGCGGGGTGGAAAGCTTTGTGGACGGAGGAATGAGAAGGCTCTACTCTCTGTTTCTCCGCTTCCAGATCGGCATGGGGGCGCTGGGACGCGGCCACGGCGCGCTGGAGCGGCTGCACCTGGACCGCAACCGAGTGCACCGGGTGTTCCGCGACTCCTTCAACAACATGCCGTCCCTGCGTGAGCTCCGCCTCTCCCACAACATGCTGAGCAACAACCTGGACCAGCCGTACTGGAACCTGCCGGCGCTCAAGGGCCTCGACCTGTCCTACAACCAGTTCCGGCGGTGTGACCCCCGGCTGCTGGCCAACCTGCCGTCGCTGCGCCGCCTGGACCTCAGCGGCAACAACATCGCGCACGTCGACCCCGGCTCGTTCCTCAACACGCCTGCCCTGGAGCACGTCAACCTGAGCTCCAACGCGCTCGCCCTGCTGTCGCCCGCCACCTTCCGCATGCTGCTCAACCTGTTCGAGCTGGACGTGGGCCGCAACCGGCTGAGCCACGTGGTGCCCGGCCTGCCGCCCGGCGTCGAGTACCTGCGCATGCCCATGAACCAAGTGACGGTGCTGCCGCCGCCCACGTCCCCGGACCTGAACCTGCCGGCGCTGCGGCTGCTGGACCTGTCCAACAACGGCCTGAAGCGGGTGCCCGCCGACGCCTTCCGGCAGATGCCTGGGCTCCAGCAGCTGATGCTGTCCGGCAACGCGCTCCAGTCCCTGGAGACAGGTCGGTGGAACTCTGTGGAAGTCGGTACTCTATCCCGCCGCTGGAGTGCTGACCGCTGCGTAGTGTTTTCAAGAGCCGGGGAAAAAATGTTATTTTTTATTTTCCTTTACCTTTCTTTCAATTTTTGCGTATATTTATGGCTGCTGCTCTTATCTGTTTTCCTCGCTCCTTTTGTACTGACAAATTTCAAAAACAATACCGCGGTGTTTCTGCAGGTGCGCTGCAGGGGCTGAACCGGCTGGAGCGGCTGGAGATGCGCGGTAACCGGCTGACGTCGCTGCTGCCGCGCTGCCTCCAGGACCAGCGCCTGCTCCGGGAGCTGGACCTTCGCGGCAACAGGCTAGAGGCGCTGCCCTCGGACGTGCTGCAGGAGGCGAGCAGCCTGCAGACCATCGACCTGTCCAGGAACCAGCTGGCCAGCATTGAGCCCGACGCCATGCGGGGCAACAGGTACTCGAACCCGCGCCACACTGCGGTTGCGGGGAGTCCGGGACCCAGATCCAGGTCACGGTCGCGCGGCTGGTTGATAACTCAGCCCGCGCACGACCTAGGACCTGTCTACCTGGGCCTATGCCCGCACCGGCCAGCTGCTGCCAGCCGCCTGCCACCGGCTACTGCTAACGCGCCGTGGCGAAGCGCATTTTCGCGCCGAGTTTGGAGCCCAGTTCCTCTTTTTCGCACCAATCATGGATTGAGTCAGTGCGCGCGCGGCGAGGCGTGGCGCAGCGTGGCGCGGCGCCAAGCACGGCGGTGGATAGATAAAGAGATTTCACGGGTGATTTGAGTTGTTGAGCTCCGCCACACCGCGTTATCCCGTTCCGTTCCGATCCGGCTGCGTTCGACTGACACACTCACCGACACATTGTCGTGTTGTTATTGATACAACGAGCGAGTTGAAAATTTAGCTTTCACCCGCCACCGCGGCTCCCGGCTCCGGGCTCGCGGCCCGCGGCCTCAACGGGACACGGGAACTGACCGGGCTCGTGCGCTTGGCTCCGACTGTCTGCAGGAACCTGGAGGTGTTCCGCGCCTCCCACAACGCGCTGCCCAACATCCCGTCCGCGCTCACGCAGCTGCCCTCGCTCCGCGTCCTGGACCTGTCACACAACCGCGTCCGAGACCTGCCCCCGGGGGCGCTGGCGTCGATGGCCGGGCTGCAGGAGCTGCGCCTGGCCAAGAACAAGCTGCGGGAGCTTCGCGCCGGCGCCGTGGAGCGGCTGCCGCGCCTGCAGGTCCTGGACCTGGACAGCAACGAGCTGCACAACCTGCAGCCGCGAGCGGTGAGTCCCATCGGAGTCAAGTCGGCTCGGCTGCAAGGCTTCACTTTTATTTTAAAAATAAAATAAAAAAATGTGAACAGCAGAGGTAGGGAGGGGTCGCAGATCTTTCAAAAAATTATAAAGACTAATATGCAACAGAAAACGTTGGGGTAAAAAAGCAAGTTAAAATGAATCTGTTCCGTCGGCACAGCTGAACTCGCTGCCGTCGCTGCAGCAGCTCAACCTGGCGCGCAACCGGCTGCAGACGCTGTCCGAGGGGGCGCTCAGCGACGTGCCCAACCTGATGCAGTGCGAGCTGCAGGAGAACCAGCTGGCGCAGGTGTCGGCGGGGGCGCTGGCGGCCGCGCCGCACCTGCTGCACCTCAACATGTCCTACAACCAGATCTCGTCGCTGGAGCACGCCGGCCTCACCCAGCTGCGCTCTCTCGAGGTGCTCGACCTGTCGCACAACCGGGTGTCCAGGGTCAACGCCGACACGCTCGACTCGATGGAGTGGCTGGTCGAGCTCAAGGTGGGTGTGGTGGAAGTACTAGAGCACGGTCGACCGCCGAAGAGGGCCGGGCAGAGCCGGGCTAACGCGCAGACTGTTGTGCAGATGGACAACAACCGCATCTGCAACATCCAGGGCGTGCCGTTCGACAACATGCCGAGGCTGCGCGTGCTCAGCCTCAACAACAACAAGATGACCTCGCTGCCAGAGAACACGTTCCAGCGCCTCAAGCACAACGTAGCCCAGCTGCAGCTCAACGGTGAGTCCGGGTCCGTCAACAAACCGCGTCACTCTGACTGAAAGGAGAAGTGCGTCGGGAGTCGGCTGTGGGCATGGGATCCACCAGGCAAGGAGTCGAGGGGACTCTGGCCTGTACCGGTGACAGTTTTGCTTCTAGCACTCGGACAGGATGGGAAGAGTCCGAGGTTTGTGGACGCCCCCTGTTGCCGGCAGGGCAGACTGTTTCACGTGGACATATTTCCGTCTCCCCGTAGGCAACCCTCTGGCGTGCTCGTGCGACCTGCTCTGGCTGCACTCGTGGCTGCTGGAGGCTGAGGTCGGCGCCAAGGCCGCGGACGGCCCCCGCTGCGCCGACGGCTCCCTCGTCAAGGAGATCCGCGTGTCGCGTGCCGAGTGCGACGCGGCCGCCAAGTCGGCACCGCTGTCCGCGCGGCAGCAGCACGTGAACCCCGCCTGCGACGCGGAGGTCATCGAGCTGCCACCCACCAACGGTGAGAGTCAGAGGCCGCGCCGCACTCCCCGTCTTGCTTTTCCCGGTTACAGCGCCACAAGTCAGCCGGCTCACGTTCTCTTGACAATGTTGCAGTGATCGGCACGTCGCAAATCGTGTCCACCGCCCTGGAGGTCCGCGGGTCCACGCCGGCGCCGCAGCAGAACGTGGCGCCGTCGCCGGAGGAGTCCGAGTACTTCTACGACGATTACGTCGAGTATCAGGTCGACGAGAACGCGACGGCCATCAACAACGCGTCCCTGGTGGCAACACCGGCCAACACGGTGCTGCCGGGCCAGACCACGGCCTCCCACCACACGGCGTTGGCGGGGGCCACGGCGACTCCCGCCGCGACCGCGTCGGCGGTGGCCAGCCACTCGACCCCCGCGATGGCTCCTCCCAACGCAGGGCCGGGCACCAGCTCGCACTACATCACCGGGGACACGCCCACGCTGTACGCGGGAACCAGGAACAAGCTGCGGCCGTCGGGGGTCGGCCTCGGTCCGGGGATGACACCCGCTGACGACCCCAAAAGGATGCCCGCCATGGCGGCCCCGGGCGCGGCGGCACCCGGGGGGCTCACTTTCTTCGGAATACCGCTCAAGATGCCATCCCTCAACATCGGCGGCATCTTCGGCCACGCGCGGGACGCGGACGGCAAGCCGCTGCCCGCGAGGACCGGGGAGGCGGAGGTAAGCGAGGCCCATGAGCGCCTGCGAGTGCCGGGGTAGGCCAGCCCGCAAGACCCGCGTGCATGCAGTGCACGTAGTTGCCTACCCAGCAGGCGCTCCCAGACCCAGACTGGCTCTCGTTCTCTGTTAACTGCGATGCTTTTCCCGCAGAACATCACTCTCACCTCCCGGGACGGCACGCCGCCAGCGCCCCCGACGGCGGGCACGGGCACTGCCCCCGGCGCTCCCGCTCCCACCGCCTCCGTGGTACGTGTGTCCCCCGTAGCCGCGGGCGGCTTCCGACCCATGGTGCCCGGCCCGGGTGGCTTCACCCCTGTGGGCCCGACGGGTAGCCCCCAGCTGGACATCTTCAGGCAGCAGCTGGACCTGAGCTCGGACAACAGGTGCGGCAGTACGGCGGGCAGCCCCCGAGCACCCCCAGCCCGTACAGAGCACTCACACTCACAGCCTTCGTCCCGCAGGAACTTCCCCTCCGTGAACATCGTCACGTCCACCACTGGGCCCGTCGTGGTCACCGAGAACTACAACTTCCGTGACGGGCACGAGGAGCGGATCAAGCAGCACCACAGCAGCGAGGAGAACCTGCGCGTCAGGACCACGTACCAGCGCCGCCCTGGAGGAGAAGGTAGGCAACGACCCTCGTCCTGTCCTGTCCCCGCCTGTCCGTGTGGCTCTAACCAACCCCCACTGCCGTGCCCCCTTCCCCTCCAGGCCCGGGCTTTGTGACGGTCGTGTCCGTGTCGGAGAACGACGCCATTCCCCGGGGCTCCGCACCGCTCCGCGAGTTCCCTAGGGACTCGTCCCGGGAGTCGCTGTCGTCGTCGCGCGAGTCCTCCAGGGAGACGGCGTCCTCGTCCAGGGAGAGGCTGCCGTCGGTCTTCCCGACACGGCCGCCCGGCTTCGGCAAGGGGCACGGCTCCGTGTCGCGCGTGGAGGCGACGACGCCGACGCCGGGCACCGCGACGGCCACCGCCGCCACTGCCACCGCCACCGCCACCGCCAGCACCCAGTACCCAGCCGCGGGCATCACGGCCGCCACCACCACGGACCCCGCCATCGAGGTACACCTGTACAGCGCGGCCCTCGCCCTCAAGAGGGGACTGTCCAACCTATTCTTCTGAGCGCTGTCGCCTCGTCTCCGTCTCTTCGCCTCACAGAGTCTCGTCTTCCTCTTCTTGCTGCTCACCATGCAACTATCTCCCCCTTCTTCTTCTACTACTACTGCGTGTGTGTTATGTGTATGTATTTCTATGTGTTCATGACTCTTCTATTCGCACTCAATACACTCGATTCGGCAATTCTAACCGATTCTATATTCTTTCTCCTTTTTCCACCGAACACACTCACATGTGCACATCTCTCGTTCGGAGCGGACGACATGTTTCTAAAATGTGTAGCGTCATCGGAGGAATGACGCCCTGCTTTGGAAACAGGTGGAGCAGGCCGTCATCTACAACCTGGGCGAGTTAGCGGAGGCGTCGTCCGGCCACGGACGCCACGGCACGCCCTCCAGTCTGACGGACGCGACCCTGACTAACGCCGACTTCACAGCGTCCACCGTCACGGCGACGGCCACGGCCTCTACGACGACGGAGGAGTACGGTGGGTTGGCTGGAAAAAATCAAGTAGAGAAGCGGAGTGGGCGGACAGGGCCTGTATGGTGTTCTGCGCTGCTTGCAGACTGGACGACGGCCGCCCCCTTCCAAGAGCGGCCAGGACCAGGGTCCGCGCTGTCCGCCCTCCTCGCCCCCGGCGGCCAGCTCCCCGGCGGCCAGCTCCCGGAGCACCACATGCAGTCGCACTCGCGCTCCACCGTCACCAGGGTCTCTATGGCAGGGGCGGGCGCGGGCCTGGCGGGGCTGGCGCCAGGGCCAGCCCCGGGGCCAGCGCTCGACGACCCCCAGTCTGGACCCATCCCCCGGTCCGCCAAGGGCCCGCACTACTACTACGCAGAGGCGCCCGGCCAGTCGGACAACCCGCAGAAGCAGGTGAGGAGAGGACCAGGGTCGGCAGCCCGCACGACATGAGTGCATGCACAAGTGCGGGCTGCCAGGGTGCCTACCCAGCAGGCGCTAGTTGTGCTGCCTGCTAGCGACTGTATCGCGGGCGTACTTAACGGATGCTCCCTTTGGAGTACACATCTGCCGGACCTGACCCCGTCGTTGAATTTCCCGATACAGATTTCTCGTGAGACACACAGTTGGTACTACGAGAACTACAACAGGACCAACCTCCAGCCCTTCATCGGCCCTGGCAGTGAGGCCTACAGCAGAAGCCGCAGCAGTTCGGCCGCCTCCCCCTCCTCCCCGTCGGTCTGGGGAACACTCGTCGTCTCGGCACTCAGCCTCGCCCTGAGTTTCCTAGCGTGAGCTTAACCCTGAGCCTGGTGTAGATAACAGGCTAGGCTGTATGGAAAGTGCTACCAGCTCAACTGCATGGGGACTCTTTACTTTCCAATAGCCGATCCAGTACAAATGATTTTGAAAATGTTAGACGTGTAAAAATGTATATAAAATAGACAAGAACTCAGGCCTTAGAAGTGTTTGTATGTTCAAGTATACACATCTGCCGGCCTCTGATTTAAGCACTGGTTAAAATAAGCACTTCGGAGATGCTTAAATGCATGTGTATCCGGAAGGAAAATAAAAAGCCATTGTCAAAATTGCAATCTGATACTTTTATTAGTATAAAATAAAGATAAGCACGATGTAAAGGTTCCTTTTTTTTTCCACAACTTGGTAACTTAAAATAAACATTGT
This sequence comes from Odontothrips loti, assembly GCA_038380765.1. Taxonomy (NCBI): domain Eukaryota; kingdom Metazoa; phylum Arthropoda; class Insecta; order Thysanoptera; family Thripidae; genus Odontothrips; species Odontothrips loti. The sequence goes on from CM076253.1 coordinate 15,954,870, forward strand.
AAGTGCACAATAAGCAAAATTTGTGCAAGACATGCTAATCATATAAAATAAGTGCATAACTAGACAAAAGCAAAGGAATCATGGTTAGAATATTAAAACGCAAATATATATTAAAAAAACATGACAGTAACATATGATACAACAATATGAAACATGCTGAAAATTCTGCAGTTATAGCAGAAACAAGATTAAGACACTGGTTCACAGTAAATCACATTAAGGCACATGAAGAAAAGTATCAGTTAAGATAAAATACAATATTAAAGTTAAGACAATAACTCTTCTAGAAATGATTTTCACATATCAATACTGAAGCATTCCCCATCACCCAAAACATATTAAGAATATCACCTGAAGTAAAATAGCATTAGACTACTTTCGACCCTACCTCTTTTGAAACAGAAAAACCAACAAACTAAAACACAATTGGAAGACGACTTCGAGGTGTTGTTAGCCTGGCGGTAGTTGATGCTCCAGGCGACTTTATACTTGGGCTCTTGAGGTTGAGACGAGTACTGGTTCTCCTTACAGGGGTCGGAGTTGCCGACACCCCATTTCGTCTCGGTGGCTTCATCGGAGTGACGGTGATAGCTGGCGTGACGGTGAGGTGGGTTGCTGTGGTCAGTCGGCCGGGCGTGAGAGTGAGCTTGTTCGAGGACGGCATTCTAGCTGGGGTTGAAACAGGTGTGTTTATCTCCCTCAGACAGTTTTTCGGCACAACAGAGCTCCGACAGACCTTCTCCGTACTCAAAAGCTCGAGCTGATTCTGGAAAATGTACACACACGCATTGCGTTTTGAGATGTTAGGCAGTTCACAAATACCCGAGTAAAAAGCAACAGAATAGCATTTTCAAATTTGATGTATTGAGTGAGGATACCACAACATATTTTGAAGTTGAATGAGGAGTTGAGTGAATCTGACATGATCTGAGAAAACAATTACACAGAAACATGCACCTCCCTTACCAAATTATCTACAATACTGGTTTCCCACATGGTACATGGACCTAACAAATTCAGAAAAACTTCCCATCTATGGCATGACGTGATTTATTGATCTTAATCCACAATTACTATGCAAATATTCTCTAAATTTTGAACTGTTAGTACCACATATCCTCTACAGACATTAAGAGACCCAACTATGACGTGACCCACATGAAAACTCTTCAAGTCCAGGTTATTCCATGCTCACAGATGGGAGTGTACTGACCAGTAAGAGAGGAGCATGGTAAAACACTGCTGTTTATAAGAGAACCTGACTGCAAAAGGAAACAAAATCAATTGCTATCAAAACCTTTTGGGTCACCTAATTCATACCAATATTTGTTCACTTATTTCTCAACAAAAGGCAAAACACTATCTATGGAAAGCGCATGTGGTGGGAAATCATTTCAATACTTTAAAAAAATTGAAATTAATTGCCCCTGGTGTCAAACACATTGGAATTCATGAAAGATATTACACTCATGAGAATTTTTTTAAAAACTCAAGACTAAACAATTGTCGTCTACAAGAAGTTTTAAGAACATACCTGGAATTCACTGTAGGGACCAATCCCAGACGCAATGCTATAGTTGTCCGCAGGAAGATGGGTCATGATGTTACGTCTTGTTTTGGATGAAGATGGTTCATTCATTCTGGTGGGACCCTGTCGGCAGTGCAATTGATATTTATGAACCAAGAAATAAAAAATGAGAAAAAATGAGCACACTTCCAAACCATTTAAAACAAACTCACACAACTAGAATATAAAGAACACCGAGCACAAAACATTCAAATTTGAAAGCTTATAAAACTGGATCATGCAGATTTATGCAAAGGACAGTATACATGTGAATTGGTATACTTGACATCTTGATGCACATGGTAATCAGTTTCCTATGTATTAACTTAATGAAAGCAGATTGTCATGCACATGCAAACAGAAGGTGTGATAGACGTTTAAGATCAGAGTTCACATAATATACCTCAAATGGTAAAACAAAACAAAAGTTTTTTAATTGAAGAGAACACGCCAACCATGACTGACCCCAGGTGACAAAAATATAATATTCCATGAGAAAACACCTCTAACACTAGAGTCCACACAAAAAACAACAAACTGATTCTCAAAAGTCTTTTCACAAGAGTGGGTGCTATAGTTTTAAATAATTAAAAGTACTGCACACAAGAGCAAGGTATGCCAACAGTGTTACTTGCAACCAAGCCACCAAACTCAGGTGAATCGATTATTTTGGTGGGACAAACCTTCCCGTAGCGCCGAATTTTGGAGGTACTGAAGCGTGGCCCCGATTTGTTCCCTGAACGTGAAGACTTCTTCTCACTGGACTTCACTCCCCCTCTACTTTTTTTGCTTACATTAGAGTGCGGCGAATCGTCTGCCTTCCGCTTCAATGTAGCAGTTAAAGCCTTAGGTGGAGCACTTCGGGTAGCAACTGACAAAGTCTTGTGAGTGCTTCCCAGCATCTGCTCAGAATATTAAAACACAGACAGTTCGTTAATGTTGTTCATACTCTGGCGTGGTACACCACAATTTGAAAAGCCAGCTTACACTTGGTGTTGGTGGTGCTAGTCTTGCACCCCTCTTGAAGGAAGTGGGTGTGACAGGCTTGGTTCCTAACTTCGATTCCACTTCAAGGAGATGACTTCTTGTTACCTTCTAGAACATACAATAATGTCACTGCATAGCAAACAGAAAAAAGGAAAAAAAAAAAATCTTTCTTGAGACACACCAAAAAAAACTCACCTTTTGATGCTTTTGCAGTTCTTTCAAGCCACAGCGGTCTTCATTGTGTCTTTCAATTACATCAAAAAGCCTTTCCCCATCGATTAAGAAAGCAGCACAGTTTTCTTGCTCAAACGCAAGTAAACGCTCTTTCAGTTCTTTCTCAATCTTGGGTATGGTCTGGGAGAATTCAAGTTAAGGTTAAGTCAAAACACTCAGAAAAAAATGAGAATAAAAATTAATTTAAAAAAAAAAAGAGAAAATCAATGTTACAAATGAAGGAAGTACCTTCTGAAGAGTATTTCTTTCCCTCTCTTCACGGAGAAGTTGACCACCCCTGTTGTTAAACAAGCGGTTGGGATCATTGGCACGGTCCTCTAACTCCAACATCTTGGCCCACAAATCACTTCTCTGCTCTGCTAACTGAAAAATATCCCTGCAGCAAAAAAGAGTTATCAATAAAGGAAGAATAAATTTAAAGTAATGAGGAAGTACAGTAAGTTACCTATTGGCTTCATAATATGTCTTTAGTTTGTTAACTTCAATTTCATGCAGCTCCAATACATCCTCATTAAACTCAGAATAATAGAAAGGTCGGAAGTCCCTTCTTTGTCTTTCTGAATAACAACAGCGATCCCACCAGGACACTATCTCATCCCTCAACTGCACAACAAAGTTCTCAATGTTTGCACGCTTTAATTCTTCACACCTCTTGAGCTCTTGTTTAAGCTGAAAACACAAATTACATCACATAACATTTTCATTAACACATTAAAAAAGTTCAGGAGCCAAAACATCTTTACTTACTGCACTTATGGTAGGGTTGGAGAAACCACGGTGGGCATGGAGGAAGGCTTCTCTATGATCTGCACTGATCTGCAGTCTCTCCCACAAGTTACTTAGACGTTCGCGAAGTTCTGTTGCCGAGTCTCTAGCATCAGATAACTTTTGTTCAGATGTCTGATGCAATTTCTATGAAAAAAGATAACATATGGAAGTTTTTTTAAATAGGCATCAATGAGCTAATTTACCAATCAAATAGATGAGAAGTCTTACTTTTAGAGCAGCCATATTGTCTAAACTTAGTACAAAGGAGTCCAAAGGACATGACAGAACTGATTTTTCAAAGGGAAGCACAGCTGTCATTTCTAGTTCCTCATAAATTTGCTGAATGGCTGCTCTGGTTTCTTCAAATGAAGCCTGTAAACGATCCTGCAAAAGAGATAAGATGTTCAAGACAGTTCTAAAACTACACAAGTCTGAAATTTTTTAAAAAAAATATTCAGACTTACCCTCTCTTCTTCCAAAAGATTGACCCGGCATTTGAAGGCTTCCAATTCAAACTCTGTGATGCCTCCAGTGTAAGGTGAAGTATCTTTCTTCCCCAATCTACACTGGACCTCTTCATGCTGCATTCAGAATAAAAGTCACGAGTCAAAGAAACTTTCATAACAGAAAACGGAGGTAAATGTTGGAATTGAAGAACGATCTCAGATTAGCTTACTCTTTTCTGCAGATCATCAAGTTCCTCAACACGTTCTTGCTTGACCTTTTGCAGCTTTTCCCATTTTTCTCTCAAACACTTTTCTACCTGATAAAGAGGAGCCTTATCCAGGTCTTCATGTTCAGGTATGTTCCCACAATCTCCTGACAATTCCTGAGGAAATACCAACAGTTTTTGTGATTGCTACTAACCGATAAATAATAGACCGTCTGAGCATAAAACCAAGGTTCTTACTCTTTTTAGTTTACTGAGCTCCTGCATGTGATGTTCAATTCTCTGGACAATGTCTAGTTTGTTGTTCTCTTCTTCTTCAACCATTGCTCGGTACAACCGCTGCACGGAAAATCAACATCAACAATACCAAAGGACACTTAAGGAAAACATGGTCATGATTGTCATTACAAACTTACAGAAACATGTGACCGAAAAGACTCCAGCCTTGCAGATTTTGCCTCACCATGCACACCCATGTCGGTCCAAATGGATTGCAGAGATCCCAAAGTTTCTGCTTGCTCTTCGCAGAGTTCTTTATGGCATATTGACCTGTGTATGGAAAAATCAAAAGCATAGTCAGAGCCCGCAAGTACATCCATAAATATGAAGTGAATTCTTTTAACCAAAAACAAGGACAAGTGAACGCCCCCCGGGTCAACACTACTAAATTCCTGCCGGCTTCCTCTAAGATACAAGTCTTGTGTATATGTGGAGATTGATAAGGACTTTTGACCCAACAACTGCAATGAACACAACCACGAAACATAACAAAACCGAGGCGCTGGGCCAGAGCCTGAACAGGCATCATGAGATTATCCAACAGCCTATATAAACCTCAAAACATAATCACGTTTTGACTTACATGTCTGCGTCCAATGCACCGACATTTCGAGGAGACCTTGGGGACCTCATGGTGCTGGAAATACCACCTGTAGTTCAGAAACGCCCCGATCCACCACGCACGTTAATTCTGCCACTTTGTAAGCCTGCAAATTCCAAAATCTGTTGGGTGAGGGAACCGTTTCTTTCCTTCACTCTCCTTCGTTTGGCGCATTTGAATTCAATGCCAGCGATTCCATTGGCTGGGCAGCGGCCTGCGCTGATTGGACGTCAACGCCGAGACCGCTGTAAACCACTTGTTTGGGGAGAGATGAAAAGAAAAGGCGATTGTTTTGTATTCTTAATTATTTTTTTTTGCATTATCAAAGGGCTATTTATTGTGCTACAAAGCAAAATAATGACCCTAAACTACATCTCGCTTTCAATTTTCAAACCCAGACAGTAAACACTGGTGATCACTCTAGTGCTTGCAGAACGGGCTTTTTTTGGTGAAGAATCCAAGAAGAAGAAGAAGGGAAAACAACGAAACGCAGAGGCAGACTGAACTGCCGGGTCCGAAGAACATTTACATTTTCGTGAATTATGGAAGGAATATTTGATTTTCGGCGTGCCTTTGTTTTATAAGTAAGGACACTATGTGTTCCGATTTATACTGTCTATTTTCGCATTCACTTGATTTGATATTTGAATCCTAATTTGTCCTATCCAATAGGTTAGGATTTCTGTCTGCCTACCATTCATTAATTGTCACTCTGAAGGAACAGTTATTCTCCTTCGTAAATTATTGCTGGCATGAGCGTTGTAGTGTTGTTTTATACTTGCAGTTTTGTGTATGAGCCGTTTATGTGTCTGTCATGAGATTCTTTTTGTGTCAGCAGGTCATTTCTACTGAAAATAACTAGTGTACAGAATGGTTGACAAGGAGTCATCTGGTTCTGGGGACAGAAACGGTGGCGATTCTGTTGGATATTGTTTCACTGATCAAGATCGTGAAATTGCACAATGCGCTGCAGCAGATTTCAACCGGAAGAACTACTCAGCATGCTTACAAAATTTAATGAGACTTGAGACTTCATGTGGACAGGATGTAAAGCTAATCCACAATAAGGCTGTCGCAGAGTATTTTAAGAGTGAATTAAGAAAAACTGATCAGTTTAAGAAAAGTTTCAGTGCAGTGTGTGCAATGGTATGGTTTCAGATCATATGTTGTCATTTTTATAATATTCATTTACCATTATTAATAATATTATTAATAATATTAATAATTTGTTTTTTCGTGTTAATTTTGATTATCAGGCTCATGTCAATCTAGAGGATGCTAATACTCTTGAAGATGTTGATAACTGCATCTTTTATTATAACCAAGCAATCATGCTGTTTCACGTCAAACAATATAATACTGCATTCCAGCTGATCAGCAAAGTGTTTTCCCTCATTGAACCAATGGGTAAGCTCAACTGAGAACATTATAGGCTCTGATTGTGTTTGTTATACCATCTAGTGTCATTCATTTTTTTATTCTTATTTATTTCTTTTCAGAAGAAGCACTTGCTCAGAAAGTGAGCATGCTCCTGTTAGAACTCTTGTTACAAACACATCAACCAGAAAAGGCATTACCACAAATTAGTTACATTGAACATCAATTTTCATCAAATCTCAATCTGCCTGGTACTAAACTGCCAGGGGAAAAAGATGTGAAATCTTCAGAAAAGAATGAAAAAGACAAAACTGTAAGTTGGATCCAATTGTATGCGAGTCATTAGATATTGTTTGCTGTTCAACTTAACTGTAATTTTTTTTTTTTTTTTATTTAGGTTGAGGGAGTTGATGCAGAGTCAGATCCTGTGAAGTTAAGGCTCTTATTTTTCAAGATTCGCTGTCTGCTGAGAATCCACCAAGTGAATTCTGCGAAAAAAGAATTAAGCAGTTTATCGTCAATCCAAAATGTGAAATCCCAAAACTATTTGTGTTACTAAATTGTTGGACTTAAAAATATTTTGTCATCAATATCTTAACTTTGTGTAATTTGGTTTTACAGAATGCCTCCTTAATATTTTTAAGGGCTAACCTAGAGTACCTTCGTGGAAACTATCACAACACTATGACAATCTTAAAGCGACTTTCTGATTATGTTGGACAGACTAAGTATGCCTAACTAGCACATTATGTGTGTAATTATTTATATTTATACTCTATAGCAATGTTTTTTTTCTACAGAGACATTTGTGAGCACATCCCCACTCTGTTTTATAATAACATGGGTTGTGTACATCACTGTATTGCTAAACCTCGGTTAAGTGCTTTCTATTTGAAATATGCTTTGAAGGAGGAAGAGAAACTGATGCAGTCCTTGGCAGACGAAAGTGGTATGACATGTCATATTCCTCATCAATCATCATTCACATTTGAAAATTATTTGTTAATTTATCTTGCATTTTTGCAGATGGTTCCAATGGACTACCCTTGTTCAAGTTGGGGTCTAACCACAATCTTGAGATCAAGTACAACCTTGGTGTGGCACTTCTTCACTGTGGCGAGCCTTCAGAAGCTTTTGATCTTCTTGTTGATGCTGTCAGAGTTTATCATATGAATCCTCGCCTTTGGTTGCGTGTTGCTGAATGCTGTATAATGGTGTATAAGAAGGTAGATACCATGAAGTGCCACATTATGTCATTTTATTCTACACTTTTCAGTAATCTAACTATTTTTTATTTTTTTCTCCCTATAGTCTAATGCTGAAGATTTTAATATTGCTCATAGAAGACAAGATATGGTTCAAGGTGTTGTTGGTAGCAACCAGCATAAGAAGATAATCCTTACACCTCAGCTTGCTCGTGAATCACTACCTCGGTAGATTTTTATTTCACACCCCTGTAATGATTGAACTGCCGGCATTCTGTTGATTTCCGTGTTAATTTTTCTGTCTAACCTTTTATATTTCAGCGGAGAGGAAATTTCCAGTGCTATTCCATCTACAAGGTTGGAATTTGCGTCTCTCTGTCTTCGAAATGCCCTCTCATTACTGAATGAATACAGTGCAATGGTAAAGAGTGGCAGCCATGTTGAACCAATCCCATTACGAATAGTAGGGGGCTCTTTGTCTGCTCTTCCTGGAGGCCTCAACATCGGAGGACTTGGGGCCTTAGGTGGTCCTGGCTCCCATTTAGGATTTGGCTCTGGTAAGCTCCTCACAGAGGGACAATACACCTAAAATTGTTTCGGTTGAGCTTGTTACATTGTATTTGTGTGTCGTTTCAGGTGGAGCCTCCAGAACTCCCCCACAGAAATCATGTTATGGAGCACCATCTTCACCTTTGTCAGAAACAGAAGCAGAAAGTCTCCGTTGTTCAGTTCTTGTAAACAGTGCATATGTTTCACTCTGTTTAGGAGACTACATAATGGCCCTGAAACATGCTCAGGAATTATTGAGACAGCCTAAACTTTCTGGTGCTCATAGGTGAGTGGGGCTTCTTGTTGGTGTAATTCATTTGTTTTACTTTCAGTTTTAATTCATGGCATTGTTTGCTTTTCCAGACTCTTAGGCCATCTCTATGCTGCTGAAGCATATCTCATGTGTAACAAAATATCTGATGCTATTGATCATCTGAATCCAGATCATATCAAAGATATTAGTTTGTTGTACCCTAATTCAAGTGAATTAGAGAAGGAAAGAGCAAGTGATCCTGACAAGGATTCCGGTGAAGCTAAACGGAATATGCAAAACTGGTGTCCAAATAAAATTGGCACTGCACGTGCAGTACTTCAGTATAACTTGGCTGTGGCTTTTGCTACTCGGGGAGAATTGGACAAAGCTGGAGAAACTTTGAAACGGGTTTTTGCTGCCAGAGGACCTGAGTGTGAAGTGCCGACACATGTTGTAATGTTGGCTCTATACTTGGAGCTCCAGCTCGGTTAGTACTAAATCCTTGTTGCCTTGTTTACTTTGCCTTACCCTATTATTTTAAGTTTCAAATAACAAGGTAATGCGTGTGATAATTTTATTTCTAGGACATTCTGAGGTGTCAAGAAACATTGTGAGACAACACTGTCCCCAATATAAATGACAGTACCACAGCTGCTACTGTGACCATATGAATCATCTAAAATTCAGATATGAAATTAAGTGATTATATCTTATTATTGCATGAACTTCAAACTGTGATTACTCTTTTAAAAAACCATTTATGGCAATGTCTGACATTTCTAAAAAAGTTTCTGAGCTATGCAGGAAGAGACAAACAATAAACTTGTGGAGTTATTGACTGTAGCAACGTGAGGAGCATTGTCTAACATTGGCCTCATTTTTCTTATACTGTAAGTTGTGTATTGACTTGCTACCATTTTCGTGTGTTGTACCTTCTATAAATTTAAGGTATACAGATTCTTCTATCACAAATTCCATCAACGTGCTAAATTTGCCACATTTGTCTTCTAGTGAACATAACTCTATAGAGTGTGTATTTCAGTTATTATAGTCTTCTCTCTTCAATCATGTTTATTTAATATCAATCATGACAGATCCTTAACACAAACAGAAATGGACTTCAAATCAAGTTTTGGAGTATGACCTCTTGCATGATAGGAGATACATTGTGATTAGAAACCTGTACTTATTATTAATTGCCAGAAAATGGTTTACCCTCACAATTATTTCATGAACCTTTATCTGGATTAAACTCACAACCATCCGTGAATTACATAATTAGTGTTTTTTGTTTGTTTTTTTGTAATCAGAGAACAAAAAATGTACTGCTACATTTCTAGGTTTTTTAAGCAGAATAGGTTATTTGTAAATTTGGTGTTTTGAAATTATTTTAGAATCTCCTACTCAGATTCTAATATTGTAAATGTCTTTGTTTAATGTAAAGAGAATTTTACATGTAACATGTTAAAATTCTACAGTCAGTATATGAATTTTATATACACATGTTATATATGAGAGAAAAGGTGTGTAAAGGGGGACTGGGGTTGTACCATATTTTTTTTTAATTTATAAATTCTGAAAGTTAACTGTTTAGATAACCCTGCTTGTTAGTTAGTGGGAGTAAATATATTTTGTGTTTGCCATTTCATGTACCTAGGGATCATCTATTAATGCCATTAAGTATATTGTCTGTATATTTGGTCTTATTTGTTTTTTCTCTCTTTGTATAGATAGGTTGTGATTTTCTTTTACAGAATGTGCTCTTCAAGTATTATAAGGTGTTCTCATACCAATATAAAATTAATTAATGGATGACCCCTTGGCGCCCATGGCCTGGCCTATGTAGGGAAAATGTGAAATGACTGAGATGCCCATGTCCATGAATAATTTGTAATGTCTTGCTCATTCTTAGCACCAATGTTATCATGCAGAAGAACTGTATCCAAAGAGTTGATATTTTTAAATTATTTGTCCTTCTTGTTTGATATGAAACTGATTTTCATGTGAAAACTATTTTCACTGCCGTTCTCTTTTGTTATCTTCCCTTTTTAAGGTTAGGTGGGGCATCTCAGTATATTTATTTTGACTTGTTCAGACTTTCTTTGAGCAATCATGACTTGTTAATGAACTGGTGTGCAGTCTGCAAATCTCAGTCCTGTGTCGTATCAAAGTATTTGCATAATTCATTTTTTTTTTTTTTTTTTTTGGAGAAGAGAAGATGAGCTTAAACCTCATGAAAACTGATTTGTGGACATGGTGAATAGATGCTGGAAGAAATCTAGTCCCAACGAAAATTTCATTCAAAAGGAGTGGTCCATAAAAATTGATTATTGAGCTGTAAACCTCAGCATCACATACTTTGCTCCTCAGTGCCAATCATTCTGTAAAATCCTGGAAATGAAGGTTTTTCTCTGACCTTTGAATATATAGAAACCAACAGCGAATGCCGTCTTTGTTAGCTTGGACAAGCATCTTGCAATCGTAATAAAAATTAAACAAGTCTTCTCCTATCCGTCTCTTGTTTCCCCACGAACCCAAGCTGTGCGTTTTCCACACGGGGAGGAGCGGGCGGGGTGGCAGATTGTCGGTTCGGGAGCCGCCGGTCCGGTTATTGGGGTCTCAAGAGCAGATTCAGAACTCTCTTTTCGCTCCCTTCTTTCACATCATTGCCCACCGAAACAAACCGGTATCTCTCTCTCACAAACACACACACACACATGCTCTGTGTGTGCCGTGGGGGTTCGGCCCGGCCCGATATTGTGCGGATTATGCAGCTAGAACACGTGCAGCCGCCTCACCCACCCCCACTAGAGCTCCGCTGAGCGCCTCGGGACGGGTGGGGGGGTCTCGGCTCGGCAGCACGGACACTGGGGGGCGCAGCCACAGCACAGGCCACAGGCACAGCTTGCCGGCGAGGCCCAACGAAAGCAATCTGGATACGTACGGCCAGAGAAAGTGACGGATCGCAGTTGTGGAGCAAATTCCACGTCCGTTCTGAGCCCTGCCCCGTCCCGTCGCCGTCCTGGCGTTGCGTTGCGTCCTGGCCAGTCCAGGCCGAGCCAGTCAGTTAGACCCCCCCCCCTCCCTCCCCCTTGATTGGAAGAGAGTGGACCCCCTTCCCCTTTCTGCTGAGGGCGATGCGGCGGTGCGCGGGAGACAGGGAGGAGGAGGAGGGCTGGAAACGAACGGATGGGCTAAGATATAGGATCGGAAGCGATATCTCAGCTGTATTATATCCAGCTCTGCTCCAGCTCCAGCTCCGGTCCCACGCGACGCCACTTACCTGTTCGTCATGCGAGCCAAGGCAGCGATGCTTTCGCGGTTCCTGTGTTTGCGAAAACCTACTATATGCGGATCGAGACGAGAGCAAAGTGAGCAGAAAGTGGGGTGGGGCAGACAAACGGCTAACTGGAAAAACAATTTAACGACAAACGATTCCTTATGCTCTGAACGTCTATTTCCGTGGCGCGAGCCCGAGTCATGCTTGGTAGGTTCGGTCCGCACAGACGCTCCCACGCACTTGCCCGGCCACGAGCTGATTTTTCGAGTACATTTTGATTGCCTTGATTCCGTGTGACGTGGTTCCTGAACGCTGTGCTCCCCTGAAGGGTCCCTTGCGAGAGGGCTGCTAATACCACTGCCCAGAACCACACGTTGGGGGGAGGGGGGGGGGGGCAGGAGAGTGCTTTGGGCTATTGGCTGCCCCCCGAGGCAAAGCAGCGGCACGACGGCAGTTCAGCCGGGGATAAAAACGGGTTCAGCTGATCGGGCTTGACTTGAGACCTCACCTCACCTCACCTGACCTCACTGCGCGGCGCGGCGCGGCCCCCCGGGCGCTAAGGCTAAGGCTGCTGGATCTGACTTCGTCCTCCATATTCCACCTCGGGTGTGGCGTGCCGTGGCGTGGCGTGGTGTGGAGAAAGCACAATGCGTGCGGCCCGGTGCGGCCGCGTCGTCGTGTGCACCTCGGCCCGCCACGCCACGCCGCCCTCGGCCTTCTGGATGGCCCTTCCCTGCCCTCCACGGCGGAGTCTCGACGTCTGGAGGAGCGGAGCGGACGCCGCCGGACACGAGATTCGAGTGTCGTGTGAGAAATCAGACTCGTGTGGGGGCCACGGGGCAGCCACGCGGCAGCCACGCGCCACGCGACACACAAGTACAGTAGCTCGTGGCGTGAATGACGCCGAAGGCCGCGTATCTGGCTCAGCACAAAACCGTTATACGCGCTTCTTCCGCTCCACGGCGGTCCTTTACGCGCGACCTGATAAGAAAGGCATGAATGGAGTACGCGCCACAACGCCCGGCCATTACGCCGGCGGCACCTCTACCCGCTCCGCACACGCCCACTGATAGAGCACGGGGGTTTATGAATGGTCAGCTGGATATCAGCTGGCTCACGCAGCGCCACTGCGCCGGCTGCTGGGACCGGGAGAAGGAGGCTCGCGGAACCGGAGGCGAAAATGAGTCAGAAAGACAGTTTGCAGGCCGGAAGAAACCCCACTGACCTCTGCTTCCGGACTGATCCGGACGGAAGTGGGGGGCGACCGTTACCGTCAAGAGGTTGTGTCCGCGAAGCCACGCTCTCAAAAAAGAATGCTTGAATCAAGCATAGGTATGCTTGATCCACAGCAATTTTTAGGCTTAAACCGCAAATTCTCCGCCAAGCACAATATGCTTGTTCCAAGCATGACTATGCACGATTCAAGAGTATTCTGCTTGACTCAAGTATCGTCACAACTGGCGACAAGCTTCATTCTGCGTGGAACAAGCTTCATATCCTTGGAACACGCTTCATATGCTTGCAACAAGCATCATGTTCTTTGATTTAAGAAACTACGCCAAGAACCCTCATTTAACGTACATTTTGCATTAGTTCAAGCATTAATTTTTGAGAGGGCATCGGACGAGTCCGTTCGGTTCGGACCGCAGTCTTGACGCCCGAGAGGCAGATGACTTTGAATATCTGACGCATCTACCATCGTGCATTTGTGTTGAAATTATTGGTTATTCGTAATTGGGTTGAGTTTGTAGTTAATCCGCCGAAATTTTGTTTTCTTTTGCACCTGTTTCGGAAAAAAAAATTAGTGACATTTTAGCACTCTTGGAGAATAGTAGTGTGAAAATTTACCTGAGTTTTCTTACCCCTTGGCGAATCTATTACACCTACAGAGTATCTGGAGTCTTCGAGGAGTTCAGTTGAAGTTCAAGTTCAAGTTCGACGCGCCTAGGGTTCACCACTTCATAGCCAACCGAGTGGGCCCCCGCAGCAGGTCACACTAGGTTACAGTTGTTAGGGGTGCACATGACGCCTGGTGGGTAGGCAGGCTCGCCTCCCGAGCGCAGGCGTGCCGTGCGGGCTGGCCTATCCTGGCGATGGCAGGCGCTCTGCCGCGCTCTGCCGCGCTCTGCTGGTGCCGTGCGCCCCCATGAGTCACCCGATCAGTGCGATGCTGGACGCGGTCACCCAGACCGCCCCCGCGGGATGTCTGACGGGGCTTCCGCCGCCGTTGCAATGCCACTAATTTAATCATGTTGGAATGCCGGGAGGGGGGGGGGGGCGGCACGGTCTCCTAAGAGTCCTGTCCGTGTGGGTTACGCACCGCCTGACTTCCGCGCGGACGCACGATGCGCAGGTGCGAAAGCATTCTCTGGCCTCTCTCCAGGGCTGTGAGCCCCGGCCTCGGCGGGGCGGTCGGAGAGGCCCAGACGGAGACGTTGACCCCCTAGGAGGCCCAGGCGGGCCGGATAGGAATCCCACCCGGCCCGTGCCTCGCCTTCGCGGCCCGTCCCCGGTAGCCGCGCTCGGCCCGCGGCGTGGCGCGGCGTGGCGCCCGGCGTGTGACGCCCGTTGCAAGGAATTGGACCGATTAAGTGATTGGCCTCTCGCATTAACTCTGGCCGGGGTCCAGTAGGCAGCGGAGGCCGGGCTGAGGCTGGGCCGGGGCTGGGCACACTCGCCACTTTCACTATCAGTCCATCGGGGACAAAGCCCGGCACACACTGTCCAGAGCCCGGCCCCCGGCCCGTCCCGGCCTAGCTAGCCCCGGCTTGTTATTAAAACTCTGCTCGCGTGACGCCCATCGGACCCGGCCCACCGCGAGCGGCGAAATCGGCGGCGGAATAAAGAAAACAAAACCGGAGCGGAAAACCTCTGCAGTACCTGAAACTGCACAAAAGCTCACATGTCTCTGAGAGAGGGAGAGAGACGACGCACACAAGCGGACAAGCGAAACGCATTCATGCTCATGCCCCGCTCCCTCCCGCGCCAGTTTACACGTCGCCCGCCGGAAACGGAACGGGCTTGGCGGGGCTCCTTGCGGTTTCGGCGCAGGCTTTCGTCAAAACACAAATAATTAATTTAATGAGCCGGGCTGCCGCCGCCACCGCCGCCGCTCCGGCTCCGTTTGTAATTGTTTTGCCGTTTTCTCCGCGGGCAACTCACTTCCCTTCCAATGCTGCCAATATGATCGGTTAAAAAAAATCGGGACCACCCGACTGTTTAAACCGGCAGGGGGGGGGGGGGGACTGTCCTGGGCGTCTGCAGACCAGGTGACATTTTTACTCGGTCTTTGCTCATAAATGACGTAGAGCAAAAAAGAAACAAGTAATCGCGCTCGCTGTCTGTAAAGACGCACGCTTTATACGTCGCTTCCCGCTGCGGTAATATCTGCAGTCTTCCCATACTGCAGACTTCCCATCCTGCAGACTTCCCATCCTGCTGTCTTCCCATCCTTCAGTCTTCCCATCCTGCAGACTTCCCATCCTGCAGACTTCCCATCCTGCTGTCTTCCCATCCTTTAGTCTTCCCATCCTGCAGTCTTCCCATCCTGCAGACTTCCCATCCTTTAGTCTTCCCATCCTTTAGTCTTCCCATCCTGCTGTCTTCCCGTCCTGTAGTCTTCCCATCCTGCAGTCTTCCCATCCGGCTGTCTTGCCGTCCTGAAGTCTTCCAATCCTGAAGTCTTCCAATCCTGCAGACTTCCCATCCTGCAGACTTCCCATCCTGCAGGCTTCCCATCCTGCAGGACCTCCGGACCTCCGGACCTCCGGACCTCCAGGCCCACCACCACGGCCGAACCCTGCTTCTTGAAAACCGAGACGGAAAACGGGCGCGGTGAGCGGTCCGTGTGGCTCGTTTTACCGCAGTAGCGGCCGGGGGCCGGGGCGGGGCCGGGGCGCGGGGCGCCGCTCCCTGTTCTGTTCGCTGTTCATTTTAGTTCCGTCCCGTTCGATAATGAATCATCTCTTTTGCTGTGCAAAACTTTCGCTGCCGACCGTCGAGTGTAGCCGGGACGGAGACGGGCCGGGCCGACACGGCAAAGCCGACGCAAAGCCACACCATCCACCGCCACCGAGACCTGCTGCTGCTGCTGCCGCCGCTGCTGCTGCTGCTGCTGCTGCTGCTGCTGCTGCTGCTGCTGCTGCTGCTGCTGCTGCTGCTGCTGCTGCCGCCGCTGCCGCCGCTGCTGCTGCCTGCCTAGACCACGTCGTTGTCGGCCTCGTCCTCGCCCTCGGCCTCTCCGTGGTCGCGGCTCCTCCTGGTCCGCAAGGTGTCGGTGTCCGCAGTGAGGGGCTGGGCGCCGCAGTGTCTAGTCAGGCCCCCCCCCCCTTTCCCCTCCTCCCTCCCCTCTCCCCTCCTCCCCTTTCCCTTATAACTCGTTGTGAGGACCCGACCCGACCCGCCGCCCGTGTAATGCTCGCGCATGTAGTAGTTAGTGCACCGTGTTAATCATCGTCATCATCTCGGAGCGCTGCTGCGGTAACGCGTCCACGCGCGCACACGCGCACACGCACACACGCACACGCGGAGGAGACAGGCGTATTCACACGAGTCCTGTCGTTTCATCTGGCTCCGCCGGGCTCCGCTAGGCAGACCGACCGGCCGGGCCGGATCCCTGCAATTTACCACGGGCTTCAGTCACTGTTAAAAAATTAAAAAAAAAAATCGAATCCGCGATCATAAATCGCGATCAGAGGTGGGGCGCTGGTATATGCCAATGTTCTCTGCGAAGAAAGGAGGTTTACGCGCGGTTGGGCACCCGACGAATCATTGTGAGAAAATGCGTGTGTTTTTCAAATAGACAAAAACAAAGAAGCAAACGGCGGGCTGTCTTTTTTGCAGACGTTTTCCGGCGCACTGTTTGGACATTTGCGGTGAGCGAGTGTGCGTGCGGAAAACAATAATTACACTCCCCCCCCCTTTTCTGTCTCATTCTCTCTCTCTCTCTCTCTCTCTCTCTCTCTCTCTCTCTCTCTCTCTCTCTCTCTCTCTCTCTCTCTCTCTCACCTGTACCCCTTTCCTTTCTCCCGTCGGCCGGGTCCGCGACCGGTCGCGAGGTGATATCTGGTTCAGGCGAGGAAGGGCTTGCCCGGCATGGCGTGGCCAGGCGTGGCCGGGGGCCGGGGCCGGGGGCAGGGGGCGGGTGCAGGGGGCAGGGGGCAGGGGCTGGGGGCAGGGGCTGGGGGCAGGGGGCCGGGGGCTGGGCCCGGCATGGCGTGCCCGGCATGGTCTGGGACAGGTGCAGGCAGGCCGGGGGCCGGGCCTGGCCGCCGCCGCCGCCGCCGCCGCCGCCTCAGCCACCGCCGCAGCATTTCTCCAGTGGTCAGGTGTAAAGAGAGAGAGAGAGAGAGAGGGGGGGGGGGGTAGCGAGACCCCTCGGGGCAGCCAGGCCTGCGCAAAGGCCCCAGCCCTGTTCAGACCGCGTTCGACTCCAACCGCGGCAGCAGCGAATCGAGCTGTCTGCAGACGAACAGTGTGGACAGGACAGGGCAGTGCGTTGTTTGGTGTGCTTTCAGTTTCTGCTCTGCATTTCGTTTCCGCCCGGTGATCCCACTGCTGTGCTTCCCTGCGAATTTGGATACCGACCCATCATGAGGGTGAGTGGTTGTTCTGGGAGACGGCGATCATCCACGATATCGCCTTGGCCGACCTGATTTGGCCACAGTCTGGGTAGTACCACTGTCACCTGCTGCGTGTTTAAATTTAAGATTAAAATTCGGACGTAGATATAGTACACGGGTGATGCCGTGCGAAAAAAGTTGAAGCTTTGGTTGTGTCGTCACTTATTTTTGCAAACTTTGCTGAATGACTAAAACAACGGTACTCCCCCCCCCCCCGAACGAACAAACTTTAATCTCAAATGTAAAAAGGACAATACATAGCATATACCGACAGTGCTTTTTTCAAACTATGGACCGCTCCCCACGGACAATTTTTGTAAATGTTGTTTGAATCTACAGCCGGGCTCTTCGGCCGTCGTTACGTAAGGAAAGTGCAACTTTTTTTTTATAAATCACAGAAGGTAAAACATTTACCCTCCAAAAGAAAGCAATTTAGTAAAGTTCTTGATAAAATGACCACCTTTGAGACGGCTGTGGCTTTTTTACCTGCCTGTGATATTTTTTCCAAGCATGATTTATTTACCTTCACTTACCTCAATCCGTATGGTTGGCCCCCAAATACTCAGTGCGCATTCCTGATTGTGCGTGCACCAATGCAGCAGCAGGGTGCGGGCGGGGCCGGCACCCTCGGCAGCGGACTGGTGGCGGACAGCAAGTGCCCACACCGTGGCCAATGGGCCACACCCACCCAGCCCGGCCCCGCCCCGGCCCATGTGCGATTTGTACTGTGTGCGTGCGGGTGCGTGCGTGCGTGCACGCCGTATGCATGGCTGGTCTCCAAAAGGAAGCACCCCGCCCCGCCCCGCCTCGACCCACAATCCCACTGACTCGCACAGCCCAGAGCCGTCAGCGAGTGTCTGCAGGAACACCCGACAAGCAAAGCCCGCGACAACTGAGCCCGCGGTGCCTCCGGAATTAGGATGAGGATGACCGGGCCGTCGGAGGGGGACGGGGGGGGGGGGGGGGGGGGGGGGGGCAGGTCAGGTCAGGAGTCAGGAATAGGCACAAGCGGCGGCTGGCCGGCTCGGCGTGCGGCCCGTCGGAGCCCCTGCGGTGCGCTGGGTAGGCAACACGCCCGCTCCCGCGCTGTCCGGGGCTGCATTCTGTGCGCGGGGAGGGGCTCCGTTCCCAGTTCCCCAACCACCACCGAGGGGGTAACGATGGAGGTAATCCGGCTGACATCGATTTTTTCACCCGGGGTAATCCGGGGTAATCCGAGGTAATCCGGGGTAATCCAAAGAGTAATCCGGGGTAATCCGAGGTAGCCCGGAGTAAACCGGGCCAATCTTTACGCTTTTGTGTACCGCTAATTAATTTTATTAAGTGTAATCCTAGAGTAATCCTGGAATAATCCAAGGGATCCGGGGTAACCCGAGGTAATCCGGGGTAATCCGAGGTAATCCAAGGTAATCCGGGGTAATCCCCATCCGGCTGATACAGAATTCGTCCGTCGTTTCCCCCTCGACCACCACCCATCTCGTTCTTCCGAAATGTTGTCAAAACGTCTCCGCATTATTATTTCCTCTCCCTCGAGTTCCCTCTGTGTCAGAGTGTGCTTGTTGTCTCGGGGTGCTAGGAGCGCGGGCCGCGGGATTCCTGATTCATCACCCAAAGCTTCATCCGTCCTCTTCGCACCGATGATTGCCGATCACACACCGTCTCTGTCTGTCTGTCTGTCTGTCTGTCTGTCTGTCTCTCCCTCTCTCTCTCTCTCTCTCTCTCTCTCTCTCTCTCTCTCTCTCTCTCTCTCTCTCTCTCTCTCTCTCTCTCCCTCTCTCTCTCTCTCCGCGTGCCTTCCGGCATGCCGGGCTCTTTGGGAAGCAGAGCAGCAGGTCGCTGCTTGAGGTCCGGCCCTGCTGCCCGCCCTGCCCTGCTCTGTCCAGCCCATCCAAGCCCAGTCCTGCCCAGTCCAGCCCTCCTCGAAAGTAGAAGTGGTTTGATTTGGCACTCACTAAAACGCTCCGAGCGAAAAGGAGAAAGAGAGCAAGAGCAGCAGGGCACGCGCGCCGCTGGATTGGAGGAGGGAGGGAGGGAGGGAGGGAGGGAGGGTGCGCGCGCGCGCGCGTGTGTGTGTGTGTGTGTGTGTGTGTGTGTGTGAGAGAGAGAGAGAGAGAGAGAGAGAGAGAGAGAGAGAGAGAGAGAGAGAGAGAGAGAAAGAGAGAGAGAATCGAAAATAAGACAAAGACCGGATATCAAACGAGCGCAGCGCCTGACTGAGCCTGGCCTATCCCGCCGCTGCCGCGCGAACGCCACGCGAACGCCACGCGAACGCCGAACGCCGGCTGGTCCGGAAGGGTCTCTGCATTCGTAATGACGATCGCAGCTCGCGGCCTGGCCGTGCTTAAATATGCCGTGAAAGTGTTGCTCGAAAAATTCGCCCCGCACCATTCAAGGCGCGCGCGCGCGGGCGCGTGTGTGTGTGTCGGTGGGATGTTGCCGGGAACGGGTTTCGGGAGCTGCATGCAGCGAGGGGAAATGGGGGAGGGGGGGGGGGGAATTGTAAGAGGATATCCCGGCCGGGCGGTGCCGTCCCTGCCAGCTGGAGTCCTGGAGTCTCCGGTGAGGCCGGTGAGGCTACCGCCGCCGGACTGTTCAGTGGACCAGCCTCATCAGGGGGAACAGAACAGAACGCACCGACTAAAATTAGCTCCAAGCTCCACTTCGGTTTTCCCTCCCACGTGCGAGGCGGGGCTGACTGGGTTGGATCGTGTACGGAGCAAGGATCAGTACCTTATTTTGGGTCAAAATTAGCCAAATTTTCACAGTTATCGAGCACATTGTGTATTATAATGGACGATATTATAAGTATTATGGAGTATTATACCTGGTATTATTTAGTATACGAGTCGGCCACCCCTCGCCCGCGTTCCATGCGTCAGCCTTGTACCTGCTATTATCGAGAGACCTCCGCTCAGGGGTCTTTCAAATACCACATTTGTGTGTGTGTGGGGGGGGGGTAAATTGTGGCCTAATTTTGTACCACGGGGTATTTGAAAGGCCCCTCACCGTACCGTTTGTAAGACCCCAGCCGTCCTGTCCCCAGGCCTTCTGTCTCCCCGCCGTTATCCAGGCTGGCAGCGTGGCATGGCGTGATCGAAACGGCACGGCGTGGTCTGGGCAGCCGCGACGTCTGTGGGAAACGCAGTGACGTCAGGAGGCCTGCCCTAGCTGTGCCCGGCCATGCCGCACGGCAGGACGGGTTTACGAGATGAGGAAAGGTCAGTGTCAAAGATGACCCGAGGCGGCCCGCTCTGCCTCGCAGTGATAGCCCCCCCCCCCCCCCGCTCGCCACGCGCCCGGCACGCGACGCCGTCCATCGCGGCTCGCTGCCGCTACACAGAGCCTGGCCGGCGGTACGGAGCCCGCTGTGCCCGCCAGACGCGTACGCGGTGTTTCATTCACTCCACCCCCCCCCCTCCCCCACTCCCGCTCCCCGCCGCCGTCCCA
This sequence comes from Odontothrips loti, assembly GCA_038380765.1. NCBI lineage: Eukaryota > Metazoa > Arthropoda > Insecta > Thysanoptera > Thripidae > Odontothrips > Odontothrips loti. Next base: position 15,975,708 of record CM076253.1, read on the forward strand.
TTCATTCCCGACCGTCCATTGATTCCCGACCACACCTGCTGCGGCTTCGGGGCCGCCGGGGGCTACGCTGCGGTGTCAGAGACAACGTCAGCGGGATTTCGACAGACAGCGGACGGGTTGCACCGCAGTGAAGAGTACCGCCTGGAGAGCACCGCCTGTATTCCACCTGTAGAGTAACCGCCTGTAGAGAACCGCCTGGAGAGTTTCACCTGTAGGGTACAGCCTGTAGACAACCGCCTGGAGAGTTCCGCATTTAGTACCGACTCTAGAGAACCGCCTGGAGACTTCCGCATGTAGAGTACCTCCTGTAGAGTACCGCCTGTTGAGCCCCGTATCCAGCCTTGCTCCGCGGTGTAGAGTACCGCCGGCAGCGCTACAAGCTTCCGGCACTCTGTGGTAAGTCCCGGCCGCTTATCAGGCCCCCGGGCCGGTTGCCTTGGGGTAGGGTATGGTCATGGCGGGCTGGTACCCGGTCAGCTCTCAGCAGGGATACGGACAGCTCAGCTCAGCTGGGGGGAAGTCTCCTGGGTGACATACTGGCGGACACGCGCGCCGCAGCGCAACACAAACAACCGCCATGTGGCAGATGCTGAACAAGGGCCTGCAACTCGATAATTTCCCGCACCAAGAGTACATTCGGTACAGAATACTTTGGGAATAGTTTGCGAAATTCTTCGGAATGCCATATGCCATTTGAGAAGAATTCGAACATTTTTGCCATTTTGAGCCTTGGAGAGGGATTTTAAGAATACTATTCCTGCGAATAACGGGAAAATTTGGGGAGAATACCTTGGCAATACTTGGAGGGAATACCAGCAGCCCCTCGATGCTGACGCGTCCCCCGCCGCTGCGGCCCGACGGAGCCACGGCAAGCACCGCCTCCAACGCGCATCCCCCGCGCAGGGACATTATGAGTTCGACGGTTACGTGGTTCATAGAGCCAGCCGCGTCCGCGAACTTAGGGGCGGCAATCGCAAACACTTGCTCACTAAGGGGCCGGTCATTTCCCGCAGCCGCCTCCTGACACGCCTCCCCCACGCCGCGCCGTGCCATGCCATGGTCTGGTCTTGACCCCCGAGTCCCAGACCCCCGGCGCCGGCCCCGGGCGGGAGAGGTGTCGTGGGCTCCACAACAGACACCACCTGGCGCAGCGTGCACGGAGGGAAATCACAGCCGGCATGGCATGTTCTTGTTCGGAACCGCCGCATCCCAGATTCAGACCACGAGTCGCGAGTAGTTCTCGGGTGGTGGACGTGGACTGGCTGCTGCCGAGCCGAGCCCCGCGCAGGGTAGGCAGACCCGGCGGACACGGCGTCGCCGCGGGCTTGCCTAGCTGCCGGCTGCCGGGGCCCGTCCCCTCGGCCCTCGGCACCCCCGGCCAGGCATCCGTCCGGTGCGCGCTTTCTTTCGGACTTGGCTCATGACGAGTCGGGACCAGGAGGGCCCCGTCGGCGCCGCGGCCCCGGCCAGCGCGCTGTGTGGTGGCCCCGGCCCCGGCCTTTAGCGCGCGGCACGGCCCTGAATGGCGTCATTCTCACGACGTTTGCCGAGCGGCGTTGGCGTTCCGTTAGCGTGCGCGGGCTTATGGCATCCCAATGGCGGCTGCTGGCGCCGTGTGTCCACGTGAAAGTCCGCGCGCCCCACGCCGCCCCGCCCGGCCACTGCGGTCAGCACTCACGACGCGGGGCGTGGCAGGGCGTGGCAGGGCGTGGCAGGGCGTGGCAGGGCGTGGCAGGGCGTGGCAGGGCGTGGCGGTCGCGAGCCTCCGCGTGCCGCGCCGCTGCCGCCGCCGCCGCCGCCGCCGCCGCGCCGCGCCGCCGCCGATGCGTGTACCGGGTCATTCCCGCGTTACTTACCGGGCCGCTTGCGGCTGTGCTGGCGGCGCGGCGTGAAAGTGTCATGTTAATCCACTTCTTCTCGTCCTAACTAGATGAGAGAAGGAAAGCAAAACAAAAAAAAAAGGAAAGAAATATCGGCGGCGGTTGATTCGCTTCGCCGTGTGCACGTGCGTTCGCGCGCGGAGGAGCGGCAGCGCAACAAACAGACACAGACCGACGTCAGCTTTCTTTTCTCCCGCGCGTTCCGAACTGGACTGCTGTTGATGAAAAAGAAAAAAAAACGAGGCCGGTATTTGAACCCGCGCCCGCGCCCTGTTTCTGTTATTTTCCCACCATAAAATGTCCACACCGGCGGCATGAAAATGCAGGAAGAATCGGACGATAATTTCCCCCGGCGGGAAACAACAAGAACCAGCTGCAGCGGCAGTGGCGGTCCCGCATGGGATTCCCATATTTAATTCAAATTCTTGTTCTGTATTCCTTTCTCCCGTGCGTGGCTCAGCTGTGCTGCCGCCGGCGGGCTCCGGGCTCCGGGCCCCGGGCGCCCGGTGGTGGTGTACAGTACAGTGCCTGGGTGCCGAACCGAGTGTCACCGGAGCCGGCCGGAGCCCGGAGTCCGGAGTCCTGGCCGGCATCCCGCCTCCTGATCTGACGGCCTGACGGCGTGCAATGGGAGCACCGGCTCCGGGCTCCGGGCTCCGGGCTCCGGGCTCCGGTACAGGCGATGGATCCCTCTGTGTCTTGCGCAACAGCAGGCGTCCACCGCGCACCACAAGAGAGCAGAGGGCACTTCGCCGGTGGGATACCTACGGCCGGAGTCCCCGAGCCCGCGCCGCGGCCCTCATGGTGAGAGCCCCCCCAGGCTCCAGCCAACGCGACCACTCACACACACACACACACACACCTCTGACCTAATGGACCGGTGTGCGCGCACACACTCCGCTTTCATTTCAGATGGAGAGAGAGGGAGAGAGAGAGAGAGAGAGAGAGAGAGAGAGAGAGAGAGAGAGAGAGAGAGAGAGAGAGAGAGAGAGAGAGAGAGAGAGAGAGAGAGAGAGAGAGAGAGAGAGAGAGAGAGAGAGAGAGAGAGAGAGAGAGAGACTCAAGACGGGGAATAGGGCAGCAGATAACGCAATTCTCCGCTCGACATGTCGCAGGGGTCATGCTCATTGGTACTTCCCCCACAGTGCATTCTCAGTGGAATAGGCGTGGTGGGGAAGTGCTGTACGGAGGCCGGCCGCACCGACGGGGCTGTACCATTGTACGGCTGTGGCCTTCATTGCAAGAAGATGAAAAGACTGGAAAAGAAAATACTTTTCTAAAAAATAAAATCAGTCTAAAAATTTCTCCATGAAATTTTTCATGTTTCTTATTAATGCGTTCTTGGTTAGAATTTTTAATTGTATTTCTATTCCCCGCGTGCTGCTGCAGGTGCACAGCACGCTGTTGGCGCTCCTGTGCGTGGGCGTGGGGATCGTCCTGGCCGACTACATGTACCGGCCTCCTCCTCACCTCATGCCGCACCTGGGCCACCACCACGGCCCGCCCCACAAGCACCACCCCTTCGTGACCGGCAAGGCCCCCGGGGGCGGGCCGGGCAAGCACGCGCCGCCGCGGCCGCCGCCTCCCCCGCACTACCACGGCCGCCCCCACCACCGCCCCCGGAAGCCACCACCGCCGCCGCTGTCTGCCACCAGCCCTTGGAAGACGACGCCCTACAAGACGACCAAGGTGAGTCTTTACAGGAGGGCGTAGAGCTCGGAGCCATAGGATCCCGTCGGGGTCGCCGATCTCACCGCATCCCTCCTCTGCCCTCCAGGACCCTTTCCGGACGCACAGCTCCGACGCGGACTTCGGCAACCAGGCCGCGGTGCTGTCCGCCATCAAGTCCAGCGGCACGCCGCTCACCTCCATCACCGGCAGCGCCGTCCTCAGCAGCCATGTCACCCCGCGGCCTAGCAGCCTGCAGCACGGCCTGCACACCTACACCAACGTCATCAGTGACGACCACGGACCCATCCACACCATCCCGGCGCCCAACCTCGGTCCCGCCGACAAACCCAGCCACCTCAGCGAGTGAGCATAGCGACACAGCTAAAAATCTAATAGAGGTTTCGAGCGCGGCTAGCGGAAGCTGGAGAACAAAAACACCTCCATACCGGAAACTCTCGAGATCAGGTATGAGAAATACTGATGGGCAAGGGACGCGCCACGCCAAATATGGGAAATATCCACCCAATTCACTGAGAACGCCACTCAGGTTTCTCATACCTGCCCTCCGGAGTTTCCAATCTGGAAGTGTTTTTGTTCTTCAGCTTCCGTTTCCACAGTCCCATTGGAAACGTCTATACCAAGTGGCCGTCCCTGTGCTCATCGCTGATTGCCCGCCAGGAGCTCGTCGTACGCCGCCTCCCTGGAGCAGCAGGCCCTGCAGCGGCATGCCATACACTCCGCCCTGAGCCAGTTGCACGCGGTGAACGCCGCCCGGCCCACCGGCCCCACCCCGGCCCCTATCGCCCTGCAGGCGCTGCAGCTGCACCACACACAGGGCTACCAGGTCTGTACAGCACAGAGTACTCCGTTCGTACAGTAGGCAGCAGAGGCTCTCAGCTTCGGCGCGGTTCGGGGAGAGTCCCCCACTCTTCGCCGAAACGCATGCGCGATTCGCGGGAATCACTGTGGTCTGGGTGGGGGCAGGGTTATCGAGTCGAGGTTCAACAGATGGGTGCGTGCACTCGCAAGGAAGTGCAGCCCACTGCAGCCGTGCTCTGATGCATCCACCACATGGCGACCACCGCCGACAGGGGTCCCCCTCAATGCTGCTGCCTCGACTCGAATTCGCCTCTCTCTGCGCTTCTAGGTGTCCGAGGCCCCGACGGCGGCCCAGGAGGGAGTTCCCCAGCTGTATGCCCCCGACCCGGACCCCAGCCGACCGGCACCGAGGGTCAAGCCTACCACCGACCCCCACTCCCTACCCAGCGAGGGGCGCGGGCCCCACTTCAGGTCAGTGACATGCCTCTGCTCCAGCCCCCCCCCCTCCCCCACACTCAGCCCCCTCGGACGGCAACGCCGAGCGCCCGCGGGTGCCGGGGTAGGCCAGCCCGCTAGACGCGTGCGTGCGCACAAGTCGTGGCTGCCTACCAAGCAGGCGCCATATGTGCGCAGACTGGACAGATTTTTTGACGAGTTTTGCCCTCGCGGCAAAATCGTACGTAATGGACGATCCCAAACTGCATTTTCCTCCACACAGCATCGACCCCCAGTTCGGCGCCATCTCCTCCCAGCCCGGCTACATGACCGCGGGCGCGAGCCACGGCGTGGGCCCCACCCTGTCCCCGCAGGACCTGTTCCACCTGTTCAACGGCTTCCCCCTGCAGGGGCACGGCCTGCAAGGTCTGCACCAAGACCTCGCCCAGCCCCACGTCCAGATCATGCATCACGGTGGGTTAGGTAGGTGAGGGGTGAGGGGCTGCCGGCCGGCCGGGTGTGTGGTACCACTGCCGACGTCGACGTCACCCCACGACGGCCTTCCTGCTCCAGGCCTCTCCGGTGACACCTTGGCCGCCGACCACCAGCACCTGCTGCTGCAGCAACAGCAGCAGCACCTCCAGCACCTGCAGCAGCAGCACCTCCAGCAGCAGCTGCAGGTCCAGGCCGCGCACTCCCTGCACCACCTCCAGCCCGCCGACTTCCGGCCTCAATACCAGAGCTTTGACTTTGATGAGCAGAGCTACCAAAAAGGCCTCTTCCAGCAGGACCAGGACCACGAGGGGTCCGAGGACGACCCTCGGTGAGTTCACCTGGACCTTGCGTCCAGCGGCGGGGTGGACCGGGCGGACCCGTCGGGCTGCGTTCGAAGGCGCTGCACGGAGGCAGCCCCGTGCTCTCTCTCCCTCCCCCCCCCCCTTTCTCTCTCTGATCACCGGCCGCCTGCCGCCGCCGGCGCAAACCGCATCGCCATCTCTGGAAGAGGTGGTCGCACCGGCAGGCCAGGCAGGCCGGGGCCGGGGCGGGCACTTTCATCAAATCCTAAGACGGCCACTGCTGCCTTGTCTCTTGTTTCAGGCCCAGCGTACAGAGACCGGACTCTCCAGTCGCACAGGTAGGATGAAGAATCTCTCTCGGTGCTCTGTGCTCTGTGCTCTGTGCAGAGCCGCCGGCCACTGGGCACGCACCCCCACCCGTGTTACCTTACTCACGTCCCCTCAGGAGCCGTCGCCGTCCGCCTCGACCGTCTCCCTGTTCACGGTGCCGCCGCCGCCGCCCACCGCCAGCACGCCGGCGCGGGGGGACGTCCGCGCCGAGGACGACGCAGAGGACGACGTTGAGGACGACGCCGAGGACGACTACGACGACGTCGTCCCCAGCAGGCTGAGCGGCACGTCCACGACGCAGGCGCTGGCGGCCGTCACGCCGACCCCCCAGCAGGCCGCCTCCGGACCCTCGGGGCCCTCCGGACAGGAGGTGAGTCTTCACTCTGTGCTCTGATTGGTTGACAACGAGGGGTAGGGGTTGAAGCAGCCAATCAGCGCACAGACAGCTCTGGCTCCGGTCCGGGCGGTAACGTGACTCACCCTTGACGATCCCCCAGGACGAGAGCCAGGCTGTGATCCGTGAGGACGCGGACTCGTACGCCGAGGACCCCAGCCTGGTCACTCCCTTCCGGAGGCAGCCCAACTCGGTGCACGTCCCTGACCCCAAGCAGCAGCGCGAGCGGCAGCGCGAGCAGCGCCTGCCCTACGGCACCAGGATACGGCCCAAGAGGATCGCCATCGAGTAGGCCGAGGCCGCGGACGTGGGCTCGTCTCGTGGGGAGGATGCTATGGATTTTACCTCTCCTCCCCGTCGGGACCACCGAGGAATGTTTCATAGAACCCTCCCCACGCTAGCGGGCGCTTTAGATATAAACGGCCGCCACTCGCGCTCTCACTGGCCCCTGCGCCGGAGGAAGCGATGGTCCTGCCGACTGCCCTGCAGTGTGATTCCTGTACGAGTGTGTCTGCGTGTGACTGCGTAACTTATTATATCAAAACTTGTACATAAAAGTGTGAATGCGGAATGCCTGTGTCTATCTGTGCGTCTAATTTATAACCTCGCCGAGCAGAAGAAAATAAAAAAATTGCTGTCACGATCACTGAGTAAATAAAATGAATAAACCGAATAAATCTTATAATCTACCTATAATCCTAATAGTCCACAAACCTGTAATACTCATAAGATAACCCTTACGTGACTGGATTTTGTCACCCACCGCCTATAAGATAGGCAAATTTCGTTGTTCTTTTTTTTAATGCAGCGACGGCAACCCGTTGTTATAAATTCACTGATATATTGAGTCCGCAAGGAAACGCTCCCTGCAGATCCGAAAAATAAATGACAAAAATGGGCGAGTACATTTTCTATAAAGTGTAAACCGGCCCACTGCGCCGGCCGGTGCGGGCCGCGGGGGATCCCTGCGGGGGAGTTAGAGTTCGCACGGGGTCACCGCCGCCGCCGCCGCACCGCCGGTAGCGTACTGGTGTACTGGTGCACCACAAGCGATAGAGTCGTCGTGTTTTGTGGATGTGTTTCTGAGACAGACAGACAGACAGAGAAAGAGGAGCGACCCAGTATTTTTTGTTTGCTTCCTAATGCTGTCTTGGTGCTCGGTGCGTTATACTGTAACTTCGAGCGCGGGCTAATGAAGCGAGAGGGGACCGACTCGTATGGTACTTCGCACACAACTCTATAATGCCTCTTACAGTACTTCATAATACTAATAAATATAGTACTTATATGTACATTCCAATCACCAGACACCGAAAATCAGCGAGAAAAAAGCCTGATGGCGTGTTTGACCGCTGGTCTGGTAACAAAACTCATGTCGTCCTGCCTTCCGCCAGGACCCCTGCCTTTAACTTCGGTGATCTTACGGGAACCGGTGCTTTACGGCTGCTAGTTGACCCCGGGACACAGCTGCAACACGGATTTCCTGGCAACCCTTAGCCCGCTAACCACGGCCTCCGGGACTCCATAATACTGTAGTGCCCTTCAACCGCAGTCTAGTTTGGACCAATTAATCATGGGAATCCGCCCCTGCGAAGATTTGTACACGAACGCCCCCCCCCCCCCGGGGTGGGACCCCTCAAATTTATAGGGAATCGAACCCTCGACCCTCGGGACTGGGGGTTTGTGCAGTGCAGGCGGCGCCTTAGCCCGCACCTCGCACGGGCGCTTGGACAGCCATACCGAAGACACGTTCGGAAGTATTTTTTAGCCACTCTCCTCCGAGCTCTGTCACAAGATAAAGTTGAGCAGCGACCGGCCAGATTTGAACCACGGATCTGTCGGTTACCGACCGGTGCGCTAACCCATGCGGCTCCCGAGCCATGCTGGAGACCGGCAGTGCGCTCTTGGTACTCGACACTGTCAGACGTCCGGGCTGGAAAGCGGCGTTTAGAATGCGGCCCGACGCCAAATTTGTCCGCGAGAGTCACCGCTGCTTCCGCCTCCCGAAGCCGAACCGTCCGCGCCGAGCCTTGAGGATAAGGGTGTGATAAGGGTGCGAGAGGGAGGTGACGGCGAGCATCAGCTGGGCGGAGCAGCTTGCACTTGCACCTTCCCTCCTACCCTCCCTCCTTCCCTCTCCCACTCCCTCCCCTCTTTCGCTCCTCTCTCTCTCTCTCTCTCTCTCTCTCTCTCTCTCTCTCTCTCTCTCTCTCTCTCTCTCTCTCTCTCTCTCTCTCTCTCTCTCTCTCTCTCTCTCTCTCTCTCTCTTGTCCCCATTGGTCTCCGGTCATGTCACCCGCTATATTTAGGAGACACGCAACGCACTCGCTATTTTTCATACCCGCCGTCTCGTATCAGCGTCGTGTGCCCCGCGCCTCGCCGTTCAAACCTCAATTTGATATCGCCTTTCCGGCGGCGAATGAGGAAGAATGCGCGGTCCAGAGGAGTCAGCAATGTTGACATGAACTCGCGACATTGTGTGGAGCACGGGGGAGGTTTGGGGCAGCTCTCCCGTCTCTGTCGCACTCTATGCCGCTACCTTGTGGGAAAGAGAGAGAGGGTGGAGGAAGAGAGAGAGACCCTGGCGAAAATCGAGAGCGGAGTTTACGATCATGGAAACGCATCGGGAAGGAGTTTTTGACGCTCTCCGAAGGCGTGAAACGCCCTAGAAAGGCGTTGTCAAAGGCGTGTTTGTTGCGTTTTGGGCGTTTCCGCTAAACGCCCTCGGGCAAAACGCCCAGAACGCCTTCGTTCAGCGTAGACACAACTCCCTCGCAAGGCGTTGTCAAAGGCGTTCTAGGGTGTTGTAGTCCAAAAGGCGTTTCAGTTCCGCCTTCACAACGCCCTCAAACGCCCAAATCGAACAAATACGCCTTTCAATACGCCCTCGGAGAGCGTTTCCGTTTTCGCCCGGCGGCGTCACAGACGTCGTGTCGTGACATTTACCACATCAGCTTAACGGAGTCTCGCACTGGCAGCTCCCCCCAGCACTTGCTCTCTGTATCTGTCTGTCTGTATCTATCTCCCATTCACACACGAGCTGAGGTCCCAGGGCGGGAGCAGCCGCTGTCTCCGGAGGGATACCCGTACCCGACCCGACACCCGCCGCAGAGATGGACCGCCCGGCCGGCCGGCCCGCGGCCGCTGATTGGCTGTCGTTGACGCCGCCGCCGGGGACCACCTTCCGCACCAGCCAGAGGATAATGCCAGATTGCTGGTGCGTCGAGAGATGCCGGGTTATCCCGGGCATCGTTAGGGAAATGGAGGAAAGTGGCAGAGCCCTCTGGTCTGCCATGGCGCTTCACTTCGCTCTCCCCGCACGTCCCGCACCGCACCGCAGCTCCCAGGGGGGTTGAGCACGCGGGGACCAACGGGGGTGCGGAGGACCACGGCGGACGGCGGCACTCGAACCCCGGGCCCAGGCTGCCCAGGCCCAGGATTCCCCCGGCGGCCCGGCCCGGGCGGTCCTGGCCGCGGCGCGGGCGGCGGTCCAGGCTGCGGCGCGGGTGGCGCGACTATATAGTATCAACAACTTGAGCGCGGCACCAGCACTCGCTGCCGAGCGGTCCGAGCAGAGTCACAGGAATCGGGATCATGGAGTGCTATGGGAGACTGAGTGCCGGGGTCCCCCGGTCCCCCCGGGTCCCCGTCATCCTCACCCTCGCGGTGGCCGTGCTCCTGCCCGCCCTGGCTCAGACCAGCCCCGCCCGGGAGCGCCACGGGTGGCTCCGCGACGGCCACCTCGCCAACCCCGACTGTGGCTGGACGCCCGAGAACATATTTATGACCGAGATGGAGAAGAATTACCAGGACACGAAGAAAACCCAGGCGTACCTGAAGAAGTGGTGCAATACGAGCGAAGAATGGTGAGTGCGCTTGATTCTTGCACGGGAGAGATGTCTGACTCTCGTCTCTACCTGCAAGTATTTCTCTCCTTGTTGCACATCGTTCATACATATCCTGTGTGTGTGTTTGTTCAGGGTCATGAAAGAAGTAGAGCTGACGGCCGCTTCCTCTCCGGAGACTATAGAGTCACCCGGTCTTACCTCGTCCTTCCCCTGCGAAGTGGTGTCCCAAAAGTTCAGCATCGAGTTGCCTAGGAATGGGACGGTGTTCTACACGGAACGGAAGTGCGTGGAAAGTTCGCGCGTAGTTCAGAACTGTTGTGGTGTTCGCCAGTTCACTTGCAAAGACGATATCCAAAGACAGGATTTGACGTTGTTCCCCGATCCGGACTTCAGCATACAACTGTACGGCCCTGTGGGTTGTAATGTACTGCAAGATATCATTCCCGGGGGGGGGAAATTAACTGTCTTCGGTGAGTCGCTAAGACCAATTTTGATCTCGTGACACTCGAACCTTGCCCAAAGAAACGAAGAGACAAGTAAATATTGCAGACGACTCAATGTGGAGTCATTTGTGGTCTCATGTATTTCATCCAAAGATAGATCACGGTCCTTTCGAGGGGTCTACAACTCTGCCCAAAGTGTAAACTGGTTGTGTTGATTGTGTCGATTGCAGCAACTAATTTGCAGAAGATTCAAAATTAGTCTCTAAATGGCGTTTTACGGCCGTTTTTAGCCCTATACTGTATCTGAAGCCTCATGCTAATGCAGTTTTTAAGATCAGTAATCGATGATGGTGTTTGAGTGTCTGAAAATGTGAACACTGATTGTCTCGTCTTGTGGACCCCTTGGGTCCCTTTTTAACGATAGTTTTATTTTGTTCCATTGTTTTTAAGTTTTTGTGAAAGATTTTTCAACAGATTGTTTCCCCCTAAAATGCCCCTTTTCCGGCATGCTCTCTGTAGACTTAGTCTACTAGTGAAACAAGAGCACTTAAGTACAAAAAAGGGATAATTCGAAGAGTTAACTCGCCTGTATCGCTGAAATTACTCATAATTTATTAATTTCTCTAGTTGTAAGCAGTAGGCTACTAATTGAAATCCTTAGGCTTTTATTCAAGCCTATTCCTATAGCAATCAATTTACATCTTATTCTTGAATGTATGTATTTATTGAGTGTGTGGATTTTATAGGGAACATATTTCTGCTCCTATATACAATACACATTGTTGAATGTTAACCAAAGTGCTCATGGTCATCTATTTTATCATTAATTACTAACTAGACTGAAAAGTGTGATCAAATGAGCTCAAAAAATGCCTTTAATTGTAATGTTCTCTTTGACTGATTCATCAACATTATTAATTTCTTCATGTATTTATTTATTTATTTCATTGTTTAGACGGTTCTGATAGAAATTATGAGAGAATTTCGTGTACTACAATTGTATTTATAGATTAAGCGTCGATCAACGTAAAATGTGCGTTTGACTCTCTTGCTTGATTATATTACTTTAAGTGATTGTAATAAATGAGCATTGATTTCATAAAAAAGACTTTCGCAACGTTCACTCCCCCCCCCCACTCTTCTCCTGCGCTGACAACAACATAAAAGAAATTGTGAAGTCGCTTGCAACTACGTATGGCCCACAAATCGAAGGGCACTTTTCATACCGGGAGAACCAGGGGGCGCCAGGGGGAGCGGCAGCATCGTCGAACGACGGTCCAAACGGTCCAAATCGCTGCATGGGTCTGCACCTCCTCAATTTCCCGTCCCAAGAATACATTCTCTGGAGAATACTTTCGGAATACTTCACGAAATTCTTCGGAATACATAGGCAATTTGAGAAGACTTTGAACATTTTTGCCATTTTGAGCCTTGAAGAGGGATTTTAAGAATACTACTATTCTTGAGAGTACCGGGAGAATACTTCGAGGGACACCCAAGACGTTATTTCGTGGTCGTCGCAGTTCTGACGAGCGACGGAGTTCCACGATCAGACCAAACGTTAGCACCCCGCGCGCAAAGTCAGGAGCGCAGCGGCGAGGCGCCCTCTGGCGGTGGCCGGAGCTGCTCTCACCCACCGGGAAAGAGCAAGGCAGGTGCGAGAGCTGGTAAGACAACGCAGGAAACTCTTCAAAATTTCGCTCTAACAACACTGTAATGTGTTAATGAAATACATTTTTAGTATTATGAAGTATTGTAAAATGTATTGAAGGGTTGTGTGCGAAGTACCGTACAAGTCGGTCCCCCCTCGCTTCACTAGCCCGCGCTCGAAGTCGCAGCATAACGCACGAGCTCTGTCTTGACATACTGAGGCAAGCCAACAAAAAATTACTGCCTGTCTGTCTGTCTGCCTGTCTGTCTGTCTGTCTCTGTCTCTGTCTGTCTCTCTCTCTCGCTCTCTCTCTCTCTCTCTCTCTCTCTCTCTCTCTCTCTCTCTCTCTCTCTCTCTCTCTCTCTCTCTCTCTCTCTCTCTCTCTCTCTCTCTCTCTCTCTCTCGCTCGCACTCTCACTCACACACACACACACACACACACACATTCACAAAACACGACAACTTAATCGCTGGAGGTGCACCAGTGCCGGTACCCTACCGGCGGTGCGGCGGCGGGCTGACCCCGCCGGCTCGCCCGGTACTCTACCTCCCCCGGAGCACCCGCAGGGATCCCCCGCGGCCCGCGCCGGCCGGCACAGTGGGCCGATTCACTTTAAAACGCGATGTAGCCAGGAAAGTGGACTATTTCACACTCTGCCGTCCCGGTCGGCATGGCGTCCCCGCGGCTGGTGTTTGGTGCCGCCCTGGCCGCCGCTGTCCTGTGCGCGCAGGCCAGCCCTCCACACCGACGGCGTCGCGGCCACCACCACAGCCACCACCACAACCTCCACCGCGGCCTCCACCACCATCTCCACCACGGCCAAACTGTGCGCCCCGATGAGCTGTCGATAAGCTGCGCCGAGAGCAGCGGGACGACGCTCGCCTTCTTTAAGCACCACACCACCAGCGACGGACCCATGTACAGGTATGTACACACACACACACACACACACACACACACACACACACACACACACGCGCGCGCGCGCGCGCGCTATGGATAAGGGCTCGTCACGTCCACATGGGAAAACCTAATTTCTCAAGTTTCGGCACGGATAGCGCCCGATGGGTAGGCAACCACGGCTTTTGCGTGCACGCGTGTCGTGCGGGCTAGTCTATCCTGGCAGTCGCAGGCGCTACCCGCGTCGCTGTTTGCGGTTTGAGGCCTCGAAAATTCAGACGTATTTTACGGACGCCGCCGAAAACTCTTGAAAGTTTTATACATACTTTTAAACATCAGGGTTTCTGAATGTGTTTATTTTTTTTTTTTGTGGCGTGCGTCCAGTTACATCGAAGAGGAGATGGGAGACGTCGGGCCGTGGGGAAGAGAGCTGGACCCCCGGCACGAGTCACCCGGCCCCGGACACCCCTCCCACCTCTGCCCCGTCGTGACACGGGAGCGCATCATCAGGGTGCCCGGGAGGGTGCCCGGTACCGCGGATAGGCTCTACTTCAAGGAGAGCAGGTGCGAGCAGCCGGGGGAGGCCGTGCGCACCGACCCCACCACCGGCTTCGCGTACAAGTGCGTCACCCTCGTCGGCAACCTCCGGAACGTGACCGACGACGTGGGCCTGTGCGGCCCGGTGGGCTGTACCGCGGAGGCCATGCAGGCCCCCGTCCACACCCAGAGGTCGGAGGACTTGCTGAGCACCGCCGAGGTAATGGACATGTGCTGGAATGCGAGTGAACCCGAATCCCATGCGTTCTTCAAAGGCGTCGATACAGAGTGAGTGCGTCTATACTGCCGTCTACCGGCTCCTCGCGACGTGTCCGCGTCCATGCTTACATCTCGTGTGTGTGTGTGTTTGAACAGTTACTCCATCCACTACATCCAAATGGAAATGGGGGTCGCAGGAAGCTGGGATGTGGAGCAGAACCCCCGCGAGGAGTTGGACGGCAGTTACACCGTCTGCCCAACGGAGCTCCGGAAGCGGGTGGTCGAGGCACCGGGGACCACGCAGATGCTGCACTACACGGAGAGGAGGTGCAAGGACAGAGGCCCCGTCCTCAGCGCCCTCGGCGGCGTCGCCTCATTCAGATGCGTGGACCTGCTCGCCAGGCAGGACATCTGCGCCGGCGTGGAGGTGTGTGGCCCGGTGGGCTGTAGCGTAGAACGGATCATCTTGTAGCTTCAGCATGGCACGATTGCAAAGAAAAGTGTTCACATTACTATAATTATTTATGTATGAATGTATTTATTTATTTATTGTCGAGTGAATGTTGTCATTGCTGCCACTTCGTGTTCCTAGTAAGCATGACAGGATGATTTTGTGTATTTTTTAGATTTATTCATGTCATTTTAAAATGTTTTGTCCGCTATAGAAAAATTTTGAATTCATCGTCTTACATATTTATCCTGTGCGCTAATTTGTATCATAAAACTGCCATGCGCCTGTTCGTGCAGTCAATAAAGAGGGCCGGTCCAGCTTGGCCGATTCTGTTGCATCATAAGAACGCGGTGTTTAACCCCGTCCCCCTCCGTCGGCGGTACCGTACCGCCGGGTCTCTGCCGCGATCAACCGCGACTGTAGGTACTGTACCATGTTTACCATGTACCCGCCTATACTCCGGGCTGAGTCTCTCGCGCATGGGGTATTGGTCTCTCACCGTGCGCGGGGTATCGGCGTCGTCGTGGCCTTACCACGCTCTCTACATCACATTGGAATGGTGCGCGCTGGGCGTGTTCCGTCATAGAGTAGTGTACACAAAAATAACTCACAACATCAAGTAGTGGTAAAAAAAACAAATTCAGTTTATTAGAAAAAAAGAGTCTTTTCAACACGTTTCAACATGATTAGACCTGATGCACGGCCCACTGGTTGGCGTTGACGTCCTGCAGAGTGTGGACGAGCTGCTGCTGGTAGCGCAGGCCGCCGCTGAGTTGCCCGTTCACGTTCACGCCCTGCTGGGAGAGGACTCCACCCCCGAGGTGACTGTTGACGCCGTGCTGGGAGAGGACGCCGCCAGCGATTTGTCCATTGACGCCCTGCTGGAAGGGGACATCCTGCTGGGACAGAATATCTTGTTGGGAGTGGATGCCCTGCTGGTAGAGGACATCCTGCTGGGAGAGAATGTCTTGTTGGGAGAGGACGCCCTGATGGGCAAGGACGCCGCCAGCGATTTGTCCATTGACACCCTGCTGGAAGAGGACATCCTGCTGGGAGATGACGCCCTGCTGGGGCACGACGCCGTTGACCACCTGCTGAGCACGGCTGTTGACGTTGCCGCCGGACACGCCGTGGATGCGGACACCCCCACGGTTGCCGCCGAGGCTTCCCCTCGGACTGACTGACCAACGGTGCACGCTGCCCTGTCCGACAAGAACGCTGTCCTCGTCGCTGTCCACGCTGTCGCCCCACACGTTGCGGTTGACGTTGCGGTTGGCGGTCACTGAGGGCACTCCACCCTGACCGTTGCTGTTGCCCCAGCCCCAGGAGTTACCGCCACGGCTGCCGGTGGTGGAGGAGCCGCTGCCGCTCTGGTCGTCGTCGTTGTCGTTGCCCCAGGAGTTGGAGGAGACGCCGCTCTGGCCCTGCTGGCTGTTACCCCAGGAGTTGGTCCTTCCGTTCTGGTTCTGCTGGCTGTTACCCCAGGGGTTACCGCTCTGGCCACCGTAGGAGGAGACACCGACCTGGCTCTGCTGGCTGTTACCCCAGGGGTTACCGCTCTGGTGACCGTGAGAGGAGACACCGCCCCGAATCTGCTGGCTGTTACCCCAGGAGTTACCGCTCTGGTGACCGTGAGAGGAGACACCGCCCCGAATCTGCTGGCCACCCTGGGAGGACACACCGCTCTGGCTCTGCTGGCTGTTACCCCAGGAGTTACCGACCTGGCCACCGTGGGAGGAGACACCGCTCTGGCTCTGCTGGGTGTTACCCCAGGAGTTACCACTCTGGCCACCGTGGGAGGAGACACCGTTCTGGTTCTGCTGGCTGTTACCCCAGGAGTTGATCCTTCCGTTCTGGTTCCGCTGGCTGTTATCCCAGGAGTTACCCCAGGAGTTACCGCTCTGGCACTGTGGGAGGAGACACCGCCCTGGCTCTGTTGGCTGTTACCCCAGGAGTTGGTCCTTCCGTTCTGGTTCTGCTGGCTGTTACCCCAGGGGTTACCGCTCTGGCTACCGTGGGAGGAGACACCGCTCTGACTCTGCTGGTTGTTACCCCAGGAGTTTGTCCTTCCGTTCTGGTTCTGCTGGCTGTTACCCCAGGAGTTACCGCTCTTGCTACCGATGGAGGAGACACTCTCGCTCTCGTCCTCGTCGCTGTCGCTGGCCCAGGAGT
Organism: Odontothrips loti; assembly: GCA_038380765.1. Taxonomy (NCBI): domain Eukaryota; kingdom Metazoa; phylum Arthropoda; class Insecta; order Thysanoptera; family Thripidae; genus Odontothrips; species Odontothrips loti. The sequence goes on from CM076253.1 coordinate 15,992,256, forward strand.
TGAAGCCGCTGCTGACAGAGGATGGGACGTTTCTCACAGCCTGGCTCCGCTGGCTGCTTCCCCAGGAGTTGACGTTCGCGTTCAGGTGGTTGTGCATGGAGGAGACGCCGCTGCCGCTGTGGACGCTACCGCTGCCACCCCAGCCGTGGCGGTTGCCGACATGGGAAGACCAACTGACCACCTGGTCCTCCTGGCTGTTACCGCTGCCGCTGCTACCGCCCCAGGGATCGGCATTGACGTTGCTGCCAGCGTGGCTGCTGCTGCTGCTCCACCAAGGGCTGTGGACCTCGGCGCTGCCGCTGCCGCTGCTGCTGCCGCCTCCACGACCCACGATGGTCAGCTGCCAGGTTCGGTCTTGGCTGGTGCCGCCCGGGGCTGCGTCATGGGATACGTCGCTCCAGCGGGGCCGTCCCTCGCACACGCCCACCACGGCCAGCGCCGCCAGGGTCACCTGCGAGGAGAGAGCACGGCGTTATCGGTGGCACAAATCCTGAAAAACGACCCTCCCCTCCTTTCGGCAGCGGGCACCTGCTCTACGACATGCGAAATATTAAAATCTGCGCCGGAATACTGCACGCTTGCGGCGACTTACCACGAAGAGTTTGCGGTTCATGATCGTCTGAGTCCTCGGGTACAACTGTCAACTGGGGCGACAGGGCGCGGTATATATCGGCGGCCTCCGCGTGCTCCGCCTCCTCTGTGCTTGTGCTGATATGACGGGCTGCATCTCCCCTCCGCCCCCAACCCCCCGTGTGACCGCGAGTGACCCGGGCCGACAGCTCGTCAGCGCCGCCCTCTCCCCGCCCTGGAGCCCTACCGCGTCCTGGACGGTCCCGGACCCGGCGTCCGGTCCGGCGTTCTTAGGCACGGTGGAATCGCACACGGATGTAGTTCCGCCGGGTCAAAATTGGTGGCTGTCGGGCGGGGACGCGGGGACGGGAACGCAGCAACGTCGCGGCCACGCGTCAACGTCACCGTCACTCAGGTAACGTCTTTCTCGAAGGCGGTGGCGGTGGTCACACGGCGGCGGTGCCACGTATCACCGCACATGTTTATGGGCCGAAAATTTGATCAGATTGGCAGTGGTGGCTTCTCTTTCTCTCTCTCTCTCTCTCTCTCTCTCTCTCTCTCTCTCTCTCTCTCTCTCTCTCTCTCTCTCTCTCTCTCTCTCTCTCTCTCTCTCTCTCTCTCTCTCTCTCTCTCTCTCTCTCTCTCTCTCTCTCTCTCTCTCTCTCTCTCTCTCTCTCTCTCTCTCTCTCTCTCTCGACACCGTCCTCGGGGCCACCCGCCCAACCTCAGATTACGGGAGGTCATCCGTGAAGTCGGTGCGGCAGCGAGCACATGTGGGAGTGAGAGGGAGAGCGGCCAGGAGAACGGCCGAAATATGGGTCGGACTAAACGGCCGCAAAACTTGCAGCGAAGCGCCTGCGAATGCGAGGGTAGGCCTGCCCGCACGACACGCGTGAATGCACAGGCCGTTGTTGCCTACCCAGCAGGCGCTATTAGTGCCCAGGCCCCAGGCCCAGTCCAGGCACACACCTCGCGCTTGTCGACGTGGACGTCCGATCGTCGCCGACGTGCCATGCCGCGGTGCCCTGCGGTGCTGCTAGTCGTCCTCGGGCTCGGACTTGATGATGCCCAGCCTGCGGGCTACGGCGCGCACAGAGCTGATGACCTCCTCCTGCACAAGGTTGAAGCTCATGGCGAGCAGGGCGATGCCGAACAGCAGGTACAGGGAGCACAGCGCGATCGACACTTCGGGGTTGGAGCTGACGCGCTGCGCGGGCACGAAGTCACCGAAGCCTATGGTCGTCAGCGTGATGAAGCAGAAGTAGGCCGAGTCCAGGAACGACCACTGCTCCCACTCGGCGAAGAGGAAGGCGCCGCCGAAGATGTAGCTGACGACCAGGAACACACACAGCCAGATGGGGACGGGCCGCAGCCGGTCCGGGCCGCCGGGGGCGGGCGGGCCGCCAGCTCCACCCTCCCAGCCCAGCTCCAGGCCGTCCATGTCCAGCTCCATGCCGTCCTCTGCCAAGGAGCGGAACAGGTTGCGGTTCATGCCGAAGCCCATCGGCGACATGATGCGCGGAGACGGCGCCAGCTCCGGGTGGTGGCGGCGGTGGGGGGCCTGCGGCCAACCTGCGGGACACCAAGAAGGGCACCGTCAAGGACCAAGGACTGGGACTGAGGCACGCGCATTGGCACTAGCGTGCATTGGGGTACATTGGCGTGCATTGGCGTGCATTGGGCTGCATTGGCACGGATTGCCGCTGCATTACGGCCGTGGCTGATGACCCCGCCCCGGCCCGCCGGTCGCGAGTCCACCATGCGACGTCTGCCTGATCGCCTCTTTACAATTACCCGCGACGGCGCCCGCATTTCGCCTGATGCAATTCAAATTGGTGTTTCGCATCCGAAAAGTGTATGTGTTGTGTGTTTGTGTGTGTGTGTGTGTGTGTGTGTGTGTGTGTGTGTGTGTTTTGTGTGTGTGCGCGTGTGCCGTATCAAAGGTTCATCAGTCGCGCCCGATTATTTATTGCAAGTGGACATGACCGCATTTTATTTTGGCGGGCGGCTGAGCCATGAGGACTGAGGGCCCGCCGGGGCCCGCCGAGACCCGCCGGGACCGCCCTTACCGTAGCCGCTGATCCTCTGGGAGGTCTTGAAGGAGTCCCGCACGGCCGACGGCCCCCGCGATGGCCCCCGCTCACCGAGGCGGTGCTGCCGGGGCAGCGAGCCCCCCGGGGGCCCCGGCCCCATGGAGGGTCCCCGACGACGACCCTCGCGGCCCACGGATTGGGACCGCAGGCGCCTGTGGCCCTCCCGAGCTGCAACAACGGGAGTTTCATTTCAATCATTTATGTTATTTGTTTTAGGAACAGAAAAGAAGGTTCAGACGATGGAGAGTGAAAGGCAAAAGAACCCTTTTATTTAAAAAATGTCTTTTTTTTTTAAGGTTTTTTGTTGTGAATTTTTGTTTGAAATTCATCAATCTGTGTACAAGCCTTCTATCAATGGTGCATTAAAAATAAATTGTTCCCATAGCCGTGTGTTACTAGAACTGCTCTTACGAGGATAAAAGTGACTGTGTGTGAGAGACAAAGAAGCTGAAGCGGCTTGAGAGATCGCGAGGAAGAGAGAAAATTGTAAATATAAAGTACAGAAGTAGAGAGAATAAAACAAGCAGCGAAGATGGATGACTGCTTTACCTCTGCCAGACTCCTCCCTGTCCAAGGCGTACTTGTTGAAGAGGACGGGGCCCGAGCCGGCTGGGCCACTGGGGCCTGGGCCCGGGCCTGGGCCTCCACCTGCAGGCATGCCAATGCCACAGACTCGACTTTACTTCTTTTTATTTTTGCTTGTATAGCGACACGCACACGCGACTCTTTGAGGCAGGGTCAAATTTTTCAATTGAAACAAAAAAAGTAATTTTCGGCTTAATTTTTCTTATTATTGTTTGGTCCGTGTAATATAGCAGTCCGTCCTGAGTCATCGCGCAGTGGCGCATGGCAACACGGGTACGGGTACCTCACCTCCCTCATGATTTATTTTTTATTTTGCGATAAGGCCAAGGCCCTCGCCCTCGGCCATGTCTCCCCATGGGAAGCACGTCGAGGCACGGCGCGCCACGGCCAGACGTGGCATCGCCTACCCGGGCCAAGACCGCTGGCCGCGAGCCGTTCTTTTTCTAGCGAGACAGAAATTAAAAATGGTAAAACTAAGAAACGGACCTGAGGGCATGCGCTCCATCTCGTGCTGGAAGCGCTGGTGACCCACTGACGGCGGACCCAGCGACGCTCCTCGGTACCTCATGTCGCGGTCCTCATCCGGGTACCTGCGACAGACCAAGGAATCACTTGACGGGTTCGGGGTTCGAGTCGCCGGCCAGGCGATACGACACTTACCTGCACTCGGTGTCGGAGTGCGAGGAGCGCATGGTGGCGTGCGCGGCGTGCATCACCGCGTCGGCGGAGCGTGTGGACACGCGGCCGGAGCGCCGGAAGGAGGCCATCCGGCTGGACCGCGATGACATCCGCGACCTGAGGAGGCCGAGGCGGAAAAGTATGAGAATCGGCGGGTGCGATCAGGGCTCAGTTCGCTGCGACGACCTCACAGCTTTCTCATACCGAGCCAAGCCGGCGTTCCGGCGCTGCGCCGACGGGGGCTGCGGCTGGCGCGTGCACACGAAGCAGCACACCCGCCAGTACAGGAAGCGGAAGGACTGCGCCATCACGTCGCCGATGTTGGACAGGCACAGCAGCATCAGGGGGATGCCGAGGATGGCGTAGAAGATGGTCACCACCTTGCCGATGTGCGTCTTGGGCGCGATGTGGCCGTATCCTGGACGGAGAAATTGGGCGGCGAATGAGTCGTGGGAGGGTAAGGGGGGAAGGGGAGGTAAGCCAAGCTGGCCAGCCTTGGAAGAGGAGACCAGTGACCCAAAGACCTCAAGTCTGACCGCCCCGCGCCGCCCCACCCCTCGCCACCTCGAGAAGTGCGGGCGTCCTTGCGTCGGGCGGGGTAAGGCGGGCCGGGGCGGGGCGGGGCGGGGCGGGGCGGGGCGGGGCGGGGCGGGGCGGGGCGGGGCGGGGCGGACACGGATGCCGTTCTGTCGCGACGCACCGGAAGAGGCGCCGTTCCTCCGTCCCGTCGTATCTGGTCGTATCTCGCGTCGCGTCGTGTAGCGCCGCGGTCTCACATATTTTCCCCCCAAAATACGGCCCATTGAAAAGAAGCGCACATGACCAATACATTGCGCGACATGGTAACACCGAGACGGCCACTCATACGTCCCCGGTTAGCCAGACGTCAGGCGGCGTGTTATGTGGGTGTGGGTGGTTGGAGTAAGTGCAGGTAATTAAGTAACGATGGGAAAACAATCACATGCCGGTGAAAAAAATCGCAACCTTCACTATGGTGGCAATTTAACCCAAAACATGCTGAATTGCAATTTTTTGGAGGGTTTCATGTTTTTACCTGCTGTGATTTTTTTTCCCATCGTGATTTTTTTTAACTCCCACACCTACAGGTAGAGTCGCTCGGGACTTTTCTCCTGGACTGTGCAGTACTTGACGCCATCCGCTGTGTGCACGGGCCTCTGGGCCTCATGATTCAGAGCTGCGCCTTACATTCTGGGTAGGCAATCCCGCAACGCACCGGCTTCGTCTCTCTCCGCGTCGCAATGCGTCTAGCCGAGACAGAAAGAGACAGGGACATAGTGCATTGCGGGAGTGTCTACCTCGCAGGGAATCGCGCATGTCTTTTGTCGTTTTCTTTTCCTTCTCCTGAGGCCGCATCGTTTGCAACAGAAAATAAAAATCACGCGCTATTTTATTGGAAACGAAGCGAGAAGGTGGAAGATAGATGAGCAGAGCACGCGTGTTTGTTGCCGCTCTTCTCCCCGCGGCCCGCGGCCTCCTGGACCCCCGGCCGGGTGCCCCCGCAGCCCCCGCAGCCCCCGCAGCCCCCTCTCCTCCGGCCTCCGCGGGTACCGGACCGGACCGGAGCGCTTCTGCTTCTGCTCTCCGGCCGGTAGTCCCCGTCCCGCCCGGATGAGGTGCCCGCGGCGCCCCCGTTGCCCCCGGTGCCCCCGGTGCCCCCGGTGCCGCCGATGTTTTGCTCGGCGACATGGCGAACTGGTTCCGAGGCCGGTGGGCCGGTGGGCCGGGGCGGGGTGCGGCAGGTGCGGCGCGGTGCGGTGCGGCGAGGGCGATGTCTGGCGACTGCATAGGTACCGAGGCGCAAGCAGACGCAAGCGCGGACCCCCAGGCCCCAGGTCGCACCAGTTGACCGTCCACACTCCGCCGGGCAGCACACAGCACGTAGCACGCAGACAGCAGACATGAGCTCCTTCAGGTAAGCGGCAGCTAGGACCCTCCTCGGCCATGGCCCCGGGCCTTTGTGTTCTGCTGCGCTAGGCTGGGCAGCGCTAGCTACGCTGGGCTGGGCCCACTGCCCACTGGCTCAGCATGCGCTCGGTTGGCCCGTGTCTAATTTTTCCTGTGAACACGACAACTTACCACAGGTACGGAGGGTACGGAGGGACGGGCGTCGCCTTGATCAACACCCGACCGCACATTAATCCGTACCGAATCCACACTACGGCTACCACAGACAATTATCTGTTGACTTTAGAGTGTTGTTTTGTTGTTGTCTTTGTTTTAAATTACAGTATTGCTGAGGCAACATTACAAAGTGCTTTCATTTCCTAGAGGCGAATGTCACTGTACAGCGGTACGAGGCAGAACTCGTCTCCACAGTTTTCATCTCCATAATATCGTCCGGGAATTCCCCAGAGCCGATTGGATCTTTCGCAGGCTCGATTCCGCTCGATTCGAGCAGAATTCTTTTTTAAATTCAGGATTTCTTGTGACAATTATGTACGTCTTTCATGGGATTGACTCTGCAATTAAAATCTCCTGAGGTTCGAGGTGGCTACACAAAAAAAGTACAAACTTTCAGTATATTAGTGGAAACCAGAGATAATAACATTACGTGAAAACTAGTCCTCAAACTGTTGCCCTTAACATGAAAACGCATAACGGGTTATATTTCCGAGGAAAAATAGCAAGAATTTAACTAATTGTAAAACTATGAGTGGGTATTTGTACAGATATTTTAAAAGTTCTCAGTTGTTAGGTGAGAATTGGATCTTTCTTGCAGATCTCGAATTATTCTATCGAGATTCCGGGAGGGACTGCCATTCGTAAAAGTGTATCTCATCTCACGAGCCTTCCGGTTTACTCCTTGATTCTGCCCGCACTACGCCACGACACGGTGCTACTCTTGACCTCTACTGTACCTCTGCCCCCCCCCCCCCCCCCTCCGGTTCTTCAGTCCGGTCCCCGCTGGTCCCCGCTGGTCCCCGCGTCCCGGCGGCGGTGGCGTCTTGTGGCCGGCCGGTCGGTCGCATCGCATTTCGTGTGTCACATTGCGTAACCCTTCGGGCAGAACAAATAATTTAAAAAAAAATAAAGAAAGGGACCAGGCGGCCTTGCAGCATTTGCATAGCCGATGCACCCTGTTGGTTTTGGAGTCGCATCGGGGCAAACAGCTGACGGACCGAAGGAACAGGAAATAATACAAGATAAATTTATTCTTATTCTTGACAGATTTCTCCTGCTGGCCCTGAGCCTGGTCGCCCTGGCCTCTGCCTACCCCCAGTACCCCGAGGTCCCGCCAACGGTGAGTAACACCCCACCATGTTTTTATTTTATTTCTAATTTATTTTCTGGCCGGAGATTTCCAACTGCAACATGGGAAGCGGCCGGAATCTTCGTCGGTCGCGGGGCCGTCCTTGACATTCTGCTGGAGTGCACTACCACTAAAACGTGTTTCCATGTTTACCCGGATGAGCGTGAGCGCCGATACCAACTCAGCATCGAAAAACAGTCGATTTAAGAAGTCGATTAAAAGTCGAGATAGCACGACTGCTGTGGTACCGACCCCAATAAAACTGTATTTTTTTTTCCTTGCAGCCCCTGGCCGCCGCCTGCGACCTGAAAGCTGCGACTGGCAGCACAGGTGAGCACGGAATATTACGCTCATGTTGCAAAAAATAAGACGAAATAGTTGACACCCGACCTCACCTCACCCCATGCACGGCCTCGGTCTCTTGCTTCTGTTCCCGGTCAGTGGGCGGGCAGGTGATGCTGGTACAGGACCAGCATGATGGCCAGGTGCGGGTGTCCGGCCTGGTGCACGGGCTCACGGCCGGCCACCACGGCTTCCACATGCACCAGAACGGCGACCTCGCCGACGACTGCAAGGCGGCCGGTCCCCACTTCAACCCGCACAAGGTGAGCCAACGGCGCCGACGGCTAGCCGAGAGCCGAGCTCCGGCGAGGTAGGCAGCCCAGCCAGCGCCACGGCCAGAGGGGCTGCGGCTGCCCTGCTGACGGAGCTGGCGGCTCCTCGTTCGCGGGGTATCTCCCGGTACTCCCGGGGCCCCGGAATACCCCCCGCCCCGGCCCCCCCCCCCCCCCCCGGCCTCGTGTGATGACTGACCCCATGCTCTGTCTCTGTCCCGCCAGACCAAGCACGGCGCCCCCCACGACGGCATCACCGAGAAGCACGCGGGAGACTTCGGCAACATCGTGGCCTCCGACCAGGGCGTGGCCACCGTCGACTTCCACACCTCGCAGATCTCGCTGGCCGCCAAGTCCGTCGTCGGCGTCATCGGCCGCGCCATCGTCGTACACGCCCTGCCCGACGACCTGGGCCGCGGCAACACCTCCGACTCGATCGCCACGGGCTCGGCCGGCGCGCGCCTCGCCTGCTGCATCGTGACCGAGGCCTGCTCCTCGGGCCGCTGCTAGCCGCCGCTAGTCGGCCGCGACGCCCCCCTCCTCCCCTCCCCTCCTCCCCCTTTATAGCCTGTAACCTCCCACCTCCACCCCACCCCTTCACCCAACGCAATCGCTTCGCACAGTCGTCGTCATACACATACACACATATTCTGGACGTTGTACCTAGTCTGCTATTTCATCATTACTCGTCTTAAATTATTGTTTTTATGATCGTTTTCCTGAATAAAGTTGTATTCTATATCGCGTAACGCACTGGTGGCTGCCGTCGTTTGTTGTTGTTGGTTTCTTCCTCTTCCCCGACTTGTACGCGGCATCGCAATGTATGCCTTCAAGAGAGAGAGAGAGAGAGAGAGAGAGAGAGAGAGAGAGAGAGAGAGAGAGAGAGAGAGACAGACAGACAGACAGACAGAGACAGACAGACAGACAGACAGACAGACAGACAGACAGACTGACAGACAGACAGACATACAGACATACAGACATACAGACATACAGACATAGACAGAGAGGGAGAGAGTATCAGGGACCTGGTGAGCTGTCAGCACTACAAGTCCCTAGGCGAAAGGCTCCGACCCGAACCCGGCCCGCCGCCCGCCACTGACCGCGGGGCGAGCCCTGGGCGAGGCGGTAAACAGCGCCCTGACGAGAGACAGAACGAGCCGAGAGATGCGAGAGGGCGCGGGCAGGATGGGCCAGGTCCGGCCTGCGCCTTTAGCCTGGTCAGCGTGTGTGTGTGTGTGTGTGTGTGTGTGTGTGTGTGTGTGTGTGTGTGTGTGTGTGTGTGTACACCGCGGCAGCGCTGCCCACCGGATGAGCTCGGTTACACTTTGCGAGTACACTGCCTCGAGCCCGCCGCCCGCCCGCCCGCCTGGTTTAGTCTACACAGGCTGTAAAATTCGGGAGACGGACACCCGTATGTTCCGCACGTCACTAAAAATTCGCGAGAAAACCACGTCGTTGCTAAGGAAGAAAAGACGTAAAGAGGCCATTGGCGCCGGCGCCTGTATGAACTGTTTGAAATGTTTGCGGGCCGCGGGGCTGCCGAGCTCCTGCAGCACCTGCAGCTCCTGCACCTGCAGCTCCTGCAGCACCTGCAGCTCCTGCAGCACCTGCAGCACCTGCACCTGCAGCTCCTGCACCTGCAGCTCCTGCAGCACCTGCAGCTCCTGCAGAACCTGCAGCACCTGCACCTGCAGCTCCTGCACCTGCAGCTCCTGCAGCACCTGCAGCTCCTGCAGCACCTGCAGCTCCTGCAGCACCTGCAGCTCCTGGAACACCTGCAGCTCTGCGTACATGACCGGCCGTGACCGGGGCGGCGCCAGCGGCGGTCATTGGCTGGCAACTGGAACTGGAGTGCGGCCGTCCGGACCGCACTGGGAGTGCACCACCCGAGTGCTACCCCAGACCGAGGGATGCCTATAGGGTGACCCTGATGGCAGTCCGGCAGGCATCATCCTGCTACCAGAATGGGGAAAATGCGACTTCCTTTCACAACCGCGAAGAAAATTCGGCCCATCTTTCTCCTCTCCTCCTCCTCCTCCTCCTCCTCCTCCTCCTCCTCCTCCTCCTCCTCCTCCTCCTCCTCCTCCTCCTCCTCCTCCTCCTCGTTGATTTTCTCATCGCAAATAGAGCACGGCGATTATAAGAGCCGCTGCTCTGGTCGACGATTGACGTTGGTCAGCAAGGGACTCTGGAGGTGCGCGCGTAACACACACACACACACACACAAACACACACACACACACACACACACGCACACACACAGACTGACCTTGGCTGTGTGTGTGTGTGTGTGTGTGTGTGTGTGTGTGTGTGCGCGCGCGCAAAGACTCCGCCTCGGACTCGGACCGTCCCGTCTTGATGAATATGCAGATCCCCGTGCGGCCGCAGCAGCAGAGTCGCGGGTCCGGCGGGCTAGGGGCGGGGGGGGGGGGGGGGGGGCTCCTCGACAGGATCATTCACCCGCACAGCACGGCGACGGCGTGTGTAACACGCGAAACGAACGGCGGAAGTACGGCGACCGGCCCAACGTTGTTACCGGTATGACTCACTCGACACGTCTGCCGGGCCGGGGTCACCTGACATGGGGTCATCCGCCGAGCACGTCCGCGATGTAGTGTCGCAAGGGCGAACGTAATTGGGCCAGCTCCGGCAGCACGAGCCTCCGCACGCTGCACGCGTGTCGTGCGGACTGGCCTACCCCGACAGGCGCTCGGCTAGTTGTCGAAGGAATATAAGTGCCAAGAAGTATCCATGCCCACTCCCCCTCCTCCTCCTCCGCCTGGTCACCGCCTTACTGTCACGCTGCCAAACGCCACTGGAATCCGTTTCCGGTCTGACAGAAGGCGCCGGCCAGTGACATGACCCTGACAACAGGCGGCCCCGCCGGCCACCCGCGGCCACTGCGTGGGCGCGCACGACCACAGAACGGGATCCGGGCCGGGGCCAATGCAGAGGAGAACCCAAATGTTTGCGAGCGTCTGGAGGGACTAGAAGAAGAGGAGTGGACAAAATTGCGAGATCGGCGTTCCCAGGTGCGACCGGTAATTTCTCATTTAGAATTTAGTAGGAATAAGGAACGTGTGTTTAAAAATAGTGCGGAACGTGGATTCTTCGTCCCTATGGAGGGGTCAAAGTTCAAATATTTCAGGTTGAAAAAAGGGCAGTCTCGGAAATATTTATGAGTAAATAAATTGTGGTTTCTCGACGTTTGATGACCTTATGAAACTTTTTTACCACAATCATTTTTGCGATTTTGCCGATGAAAACCCTAAACTTTGAATAAAATCGGAAGCTATTGTGTTATGCACTGCACTCCCCTTGTGGATACATCATGATGGGGGTCACTGGAGTACGCTGGAGCTCGCTGGAGCTCGCTGGAGCCGTGCCCCGTGCCGCTCGAGGCCGATCTGTTTATTGGGTGTGCCGCTGGGAATCCCCTGGCTGTGTTGGCTGCGCTGCGCCCCTCGATCGCCGACCGTCGCCCCCGGGTGCTGCTGAGTGGCGAGTGTCCTTCTCGGCCTGCCTTCCGGTGCATTGTCTCGGGATGACAGCCGAGCGGAGCGAGTGATCGGAAGAGAAGAGAACTACATGAGCTGGCGAACCGTTTCTCGGGAAACAAAGCACCGCCTCTCTTTTTTCGTCGTATTATTTATTTATTTTCATTCATTTTTTTTAAGGTCGAGCAGGGTCGTCAACAAGTCTGAATCGGCACAGTGGCCGACTTGCTGCGAGGACAAGGAGACTCGCTCTGTTCGGCTCTGCTCAGCGAGCACTAAAGCTGGAGGACGGGCGGCGCTGCTGCGCTTCCATACGAAACGGGGCCGCACATCTTGTTGACACAAAGACCAAGGACGGGCTGACGCGGCTGACGTGTCCAGAGGGACAGGTCAGGGCGGTGTGGTGCGAAGAACACGAGGTGACACTCAGCGCCCGTCTCTTGAGTGGGGTGAACGATAGTGGGCATCGTGAAGACAGAGACACGTCCTCCGGCCCAGGTGGGCCCGGGGCCTGGGCCAGTCCGGACCAGTGAGTCACACCTGTGCACTACGGCGGCCGAATGCCGGCCGAGGGCGAATTATGGAATGATGGTCCGTGTTGATCTGATTTCGGATTTTTGTGCGAACGGAGCAAGTGCGCGGAGCAGACTCCAGTACACACACACACACGCACACACACAGGCGGTGCGGTGCCGGCACACGCGGGGGTCATGGCGGGTCAGCCCCAGCGGTGGGGTTCAGTGTCGCGGCCGGGCCGTCCCCAGCCGGTCCCCAGCACCCCGCGTGCTCCTGAGCGGTCCCGGCCGCGGCCTTGGGCTGCCTTGGGCTGGGCCCCCACACGGCGCCACGGGACACGCCACGGCACACGCCACGGCACACGCCACTTGTTGCGAAACACGCCCACCGAGATGGAGTAGTGTCGCTCAGGCGGTCAGTGTGTCCGAGCCCAGATCAACATCGCCCCGTCTCCCCGCGCCCTCACCCCTCACCCTCCCCGGGGGCGGACCCCTGACCGCCGACGAGATAGGCAATCCCGCAAAGTACGGATGTCCGGCGGAACTGCCTACCCTCCAGTCCGCGGCGGACCGTTGTCCGCCGACGAGATAGGCAATCCCGGAAAGCACGGGTGTCCGGCGGGACTGCCTACCCTCCAGTCGGCAGGCGCTACCGCCGCCAGCGCGGCACAGTGCCTCTCGCGGCCTCTCGCCAATCAGGGGCCTCAGGGACTGCGGTGGTCCCGGCGGCCCGACCGCCGGCCGGACGGACAGGCGGACGGACGGACCTGCAGAGGAGGCGGCTCCATAAAAACCACTGGACTCCGTGCGCAAGGTCTTAGTATTGTTGCAGCAGGCGTCTAGTGAGGTGGGTGCCGGTGGCCGGTGGCGTGCAAAGTCGGGTGTGCAGCGAGGGCCAGTGTTTCGGTGTGTGACAAGTGCAGCCAGTGCGGGAGCGCAGCAGGCTGTGTCGGTCCTCACAGACAAGAGAGCGGTGTTTGTAGGCTAGACGACGTGCAGCCACCGTTCGCCGGAATGCCGTAGTGACACGGACGCCCGGTTCGTCGCTTTTACAATTGTTTGTTCTCTCTGTCCCGGGTCGCGGTGGTGCGCAGAATGTACCGCCCCCAAGTGCTCCTGCTGGCGCTAGCGGCGCTGGCCACCGCCCCCGCGCGCGCCGCCTGGAGCTGGCCAGATGGGCAGCAGCGGCGTGTCGGTGACTCGTCGTCGTCCTCGTCGTCGGCGTCCTCGCCGTCCTCCGTGTCCGGAAGGCGGTTCGCGGACGTCCCCGGCAGGTGAGTGAAATAAAGTGAGTCTTTGCGGCTAGCGGAGCTCCGCGGCCTTGACGGGTTCGGTGACCTCTCCTCGGGCCGCAGGCAACGGTACGAGATCGTGGACCCCGACAGCGACGACTTCACCCTCCCGCACCCGGAGGACTTCGCCCCCGGGCGGCCCCTGCCCAGGCCGCCGCCCCTGTCCGGCAACAGGCCGTTCGCCCCGGACAACAACTACCCCTTCATCAACCCCAACCAGGGGTACCGGCCCCCACGCCCCCCGGGCGGACCTCTCGGCGTCAGCCCCAACAGGCCACCCCCGGGCCTGGACCGGTACGACCCCACCGACGTGTCCAAGTGCAAGTGTGTGCACGCCTTCAACTGCGAGGGCGACGGCCTTCAGTTCGTAAGTAAAATCACAAACACGACATAGCCGCAGCTGGTATTCGAACCCACGTCAAACACTTGTACTTGGTGTTCCCACAGGGCTCGTGCGACGTCGGCAAGCGCTACTGCTGCACCAAGGAGCCCCGCGGCCTGGGGGCGGGGCCCGGGGGGCCCGGGGGGCCCAGGCCTGGCGGCTACGGCGCCACCGCAGGCGGGCCCGGGCCCCTCGGTGGTCCCGGCGGCCCCGGCGGATATTACGGCAAGCCAGCCATCCTGACCGGTCCCAGCGGTCCCGGCGGTGCCGGCGGTCCCAGCGGCTTCGGCTTCGGTCCCAGCAAGGTCAGCAGATGAGTATGTAGTGCCATATACTTAATGTGCGCACCACATCTTTCCTTTCTGCACCGCGTCCCGCATTGTCTATTACTGCGAGTGGTGGTGGGGTGGGGGTCTTCATTCTCCTTATCGCGTGCTGTTTTCGCTTCTCCCGGGGCGCGTTTCGCAAACAGCCTCATCCTTTTGTCCGTCTCATGGAACAAAAGAGTTCGCAAATCCAGCGGAAAATTGTGCAGATGCTACAAAACACAGGAAGAATTTCCAGTAGACTGGCATCCAGTGGACGCATGCTCAGCGAACACTTTGTTTTCCGCGACAGACCTGCTCTGCACCGCCGCCGCACTTGGGCGTACGCTCGTACGCTCTACGCACCCCTCTGTTTCTCACACAAAGCTGTCCCGTTTCTTCTCCTTCTCCCCGATCGACAGGTTGACCGGTACGACCGCTACCCCGGCTCCTCAGCGTACGACCGCTACCCCGGCTCCTCGGCGTACGACCGCTACCCGGGTGCGGGCGGCTTCCCCGGTGGCAACCCCGGCACCGGCATCCTGGTGGGGCCGCGGCCCACGCCCTACCGCCCCGACCCGGCGGCCGGCTTCGCTACCAGGCCCGGCGACTACTACAACAACTACAGCGGCGGCTTCCGTGGCCCCGGCAGCAGCCCCTACCGGGACTACGACAACTACAACAGGGGCTACGGCGCTGGCCGGTCGGCTAAGACATCGTCCTGAGCCTGAGGCAGACCTCCGCAAGGCCCACGTCACCCTCGGGTCCCTGGATCCGTCTCCCTGCCCGTACAGTCTAGTCTACCCACACCACACCGTCCAAGACAATTTTTAAAAACTTTTTGCGTTTACCATTACGCGATCTCAACAAACACGATGTTTGACAAACCTCATTTCTATTGTTAGCCTTGTTTCTTTGTTAATTTGTTTTGTATTAGGTTTAGATTTTAGGAAATACTATTACTAAGACGTAACCATAAGGATAGGCGCGAATAAAACCCCAACAGAAACCAACCCTGATACGTGTCGTCGTTTTACTGAACCCTGTACTCGAAATCCGAGGCAGTCCGCTGGCGCCGTTGGCTTACCGATGGTGGTGATGACGATGATGGAGTAGAAGAGGGCGCCGGCGAACGTCCACTGGGTCTTGTTCAAGTCCTCGACGCCGTCCCAGCCCTGAGAGCGCATGGCCCATAGCAGCTCCTGCTCGAATATCTTGAGGCGGTGGATGGCCTCCAGTGTCCAGTTGTCCTGGCGCAGCACGTCCGTATCGGAGGTCATCTTCCACAGCCACTGCGTCACATTGGATCGCCGATACGAGATGTTCCTCTTGACCTGGGAGACGCGCGAGACAAAAGGCCGCGGGCTCAAATACTATGAAAGTCTGCGAGAGCGGCAGCACTCCGTGGTCCGGGCCCAGCCCGGGCCCAGCGCGGGCCCGGTGCCCCGCAGTACTCACCATAAGTTCGTTGCCCTTCTCCAGCTCCTCGAAAGTGAAGGCGCCCGCTATGCAGTAGGCGATGACGAGGGACACGAGGGTGACGTGGGAGCAGAGGCAGGAGCTCAGCTTCCACACGTACCGCCAGAACATGGCGCACTTGGACGGCGACCGCTCGACGGGCACCCCGGAGCCGTGTATGTTGGGCCGGTGCACCAGCTGTTGGTGATGCTGGTACGGGTAGGCGGGCCCGTAGCCGGCCGGGTAGCCGGTGAGGTAGCCGGGGGGAGGCGACATCGCCATGGCGGGCCCCGCGCCCGGCGGCCCGAACCTCCCGTAGTGCCCGTAGCCGGTCGGCATGCCCCCGCCGGGCCCGGGGCCGCCGGGGCCGCCGGGGCCGCCGAACATACCCATGTCGATGCCGGCGCGTAGGTCGGGGTCGGGGTCGAAGCTGCGGGACCGGTGCAGCGGCCCGCGTTGGCCACGCGGGCTCCGGCCGCCCCCCGCCATCCCCGCGGCCTGGAACACAGGACAGCACGGCGGACAGGCTCAGCTCACTGGCACACTCGCGACGCTTGCAGATACGCGTGTATCGCGTCCCTAACTGTACAGATCTCGAGGAGAGGGGTAAGGGGGGGGGGGGGGAGGGATTTCGCGACTGGCACGTGTTCAAGTCTTCGCGGCGCGCATTTTTCTTTGCCCGTGCAGAGGCGCCGCGAGATGGACGGATTTGTAGGCGCCGCCCAAATCTCTCCGCGCGTCTCTGATGAAGGGTTTGGCAATTATTCAAAGGTGCCTCTGGTGCGGCGAGGGGGCGGCGAGGGGGCGGCCAGGCTGGGGGCGGCGCGGGAGGCGAGGCTGGGGGCGGGCTGCAAGCAACAAGGTGTATCACCCGTGCCGCTTCGTCCATCACTCGTCTTTTACGTTTGGCAACGCGGCGGACAGGACAGGGCAGCCTCCGTGAGAGCATTCCCTGTGCGGGAGTGGCGCGTGGCGCGGCGGACAGCAGCACGCGGCACGCCGCGGGTGAAAGGTGAAAGGCCCCCGTTGAGGGCGGCGGCGCGCTCTGGGCACGCCGCGCCATAGGCAGCCACGAGCCGGACGTTGCACTCACTCTGTCTAGCCGCACCGTGGTGGAGGCTGAGGCACGCGGTCGCGGTCGCGCCGACGTGGACGCGTGATCCGGCGCGACGCTGTTCGGGGTCGAGGCGTGGGGCCCCGGTTGGACCCGGGCCTCACCGGACGTCAAGCTGGTCGCGAAGCAGCAGCCTGTCCACCATGACCAGTGCGTGCAGGACCTCGCCGACGTGGGCGCCGACGCACTGGAGGGTCGCGTCGACGGCCGGCCGACAGGAGACCGCCGTGCTTCGTCGGCGCCGTCGGGGGAACCGTGCGCTGCTCGCGCGTGTGTTGTGAGCGCGGCCTCCCCGCCAACCTCCCCCAAACAGACTACCACTGCTCGGGTCTGCGGGCTCCGCTCGGCCCTCGGCCTGCTCCCGTCGTGCCCCCAGCCTTCGGCCCGCGGCCCCCGTGGACCCCAAGAAAGCAACGTGTTTTCTTCTCCTATGCCGAGACGTTTTGTCCCCCCCCCCCCCGCGTGCAGTCAGCGCACTCCTTCGGGCCCCCTTGCCCGTGCGGTGCGGTTGGGCCCCTCTAGACACACCTCGGCGGGGCGTGGCGGGGCGTGGCGACGCCGTCACTGTTTCAAGAGACGCTATAAATAGGGGTGGCGCCCTCCCCCACCCTCACTCCCCACACACTGACGTAATAATGGGAAATCGCGTCTAGCGGCACTCCGACAGAGTTCGCAGACGCCCCCACCCCCACCGACCCCTCCCGACCAGTGTCGTGTCTCCCGCGTCCGACTCAACAACAACATGAGCAACGGCAGTGTCAGTGTGGGCGCGCGTTCATTGATCCGCCGCTGCGTTGTCCATTTCGAAGTGGAGCGCTGCGGAACGCTGAGCACTCGTCCGCACGATGCCTGAAACCGAACCTCGTCTCCCTTCCTTCGCTACGACCCACACATTCACACATGCACGTTACCCGCATCCATTTAGATTTCGCGCCTCCGATGCCGGCCGTGAAACTTCAAAGAGCTGTCAGAAAAAAATAGAACTTCGGACGTAAATCGTTAGAAGAACGTCTTATTCTTGGTTCCATTGAATGTTGAACTCGCGTTCACCTCTCAGCATTTCACAGTCGAATTTCGTGCACTTATGAGACGGCTATCTTACCGTCTTACGTATTTATTTTTAATTTTTTTTTTTTACATTCCCAGTCACCGTGTTCAGTTGGCAGGTTGGCAAACCGTCAGGTGGCAGACGCTCCGAGAACAGTTGATGGTTTGTTGTGCGCAATCAGAGATCGGAGCAGAGGCCGCGGCGTACAACGTAAGCGACGAAATGCCATGACATAAGAGCAACAGATTTCGCCGTACACACTGCCACCTGCGAACGGTTTGCCCGAGTGAAGCGCCACGACAAAGTTTGGTTTTGTGTCAAAGTTTGCTGAGAGAAAGAGAGAGATAGAGTGAAATCTCTTTTAGTCAAAGCGGTAGCAGACGACAAGAAACGATAGTCAGTAATCCAATAAATTAGTGACGTTGGCGGCGTTGATGATTCAGCTTTTGTCCGCTGTGTCCCCAAGTCGCGCGCCCAAAAATTTCCACTAGTCTGTCTCATATCAGCTGCGTTTACAACGGGTTGTGTACCCTTGCCACACCCACACTCGCCCCCTCCATCCTCCCCCCTTAAGCAAACGCGCCAGAACGCGCCCACTGCCTCATTCCCTTTCTTTCTTGGCATTCTTTTAGCATTGGCAGTGCGCAGTCATTGCACGGTTCGGCTGGTTGCACCCACCTGGAGCAGCAAAGAATTTTGTGTTAGTATCTCTGACATGCTGTCGACATGAGACCCTACTGATTCAGTGTTATGTTCTGTTGGATCAGAAAGTGTTTTTCATGTAAGTCCCACTGTGACTATTACTGTTTCAGGTGAGCAAAAATGAGGCGGGCAACATCAAACCTTTGTGCAAACTTGTGGCATTGCTCGAGCTTCAGAACAGGTAGAAGTCAAAGTTGTTATTCATGGATTTTGATTCAGATCGTAGATTTTCAGTGTAAAAACGATGTGATTGCCTTCAGCAAATTACAGCAGTCAGGCCGCCTTGACCATAGACCGCTACAAGGTGCAGAGAGGGAAGTATGCCACACTAACAGACAAGGATCTTCATGTATTTGAAGAAATTGTGGGTAAAACCAGAATATTGACAGATGAATCAGATGTAGAGGCGTATAATGTGGACTGGCTTCATTCCGTACGAGGTATGGTTCTCCTCTTATTCTTACACACGAATTCTAAGTGCTGTGTTAATATCCTGTCCCTGTTAACTTTCAGGCTCCAGCAAGTGTGTTCTGAAACCCAAGACTACAGAAGAAGTGTCAGCTATTTTGAAGTATTGCAATGAAAGAGTCTTGGCAGTTTGCCCTCAGGGTGGGAACACAGGACTGGCAGGAGGCTCTAACCCAGTATTTGATGAAGTTGTCATCTCTACAAGCCTCATGAATAATATTCTGGAGTTTGATAGCCTATCAGGTAAGTACTCAGTGCTCCTGCCATGCTGTTGTGAAATCCATTAGCTACATTTATTGAATCTGTATTGTATTCATTTTATTTTTCTTAACAGGTGTTTTATCATGTCAATCTGGCTGTGTTTTAGAACAGTTAGAAACATTTTTGTTGGAACAGGGTCACATGATGCCTCTTGATTTAGGAGCTAAAGGTAGTTGTCACATTGGAGGCAATGTGTCTACAAATGCTGGTGGTTTGCGCCTGGTGCGTTATGGCAGTCTGCATGGAAATGTCCTGGGAATAGAAGCAGTTTGTATTTCTTCTTTATTTTTTTATCTTTCTTTTCTTATTTTATTAATGAAAATGAACCTTACTGAGAATTATTTATTTTTATTCTTGTTTTCATGTTTAGGTATTGGCTAATGGAAATATTGTGAATTGCATGAGCAAAATGAAGAAAGACAATACCGGTTACCATTTGAAGCATCTTTTCATTGGATCAGAGGGAACTCTAGGATTTGTAACAAAAGTGGCCATTCAATGCCCTGTGAACCCTAAATCAATAAATGTTGCTTTACTGGGTGAGCCTTCTTTTTCATCTTTTTTTTTTGTTAACCTTTAAAAAAAATATCTTAGATATCAATTCTAATTTTGTGTAATGGAATTTTTATTCAAGGTTTGGAAAGTTATGAAAAAGTTTTAGAAATTTTGAAAACCAGTCGAAGGGAGCTTGGAGAAATTTTGTCTTCTTGTGAAATGATGGACCTTGACGCACTGAAAGTCGTTGAGGAAAATCTCAAACTCCGCATCCCTATTAAAGAGTGTCCTTTTTACATCCTCATTGAGACATCCGGCAGTAATAGTAGTCATGATGAGGAAAAGTTAGCTCAGTTTCTTGAAAATGCTTTGGATAAAAATATTGTCCTTGATGGAACTCAGGCTAGTGAACCATCTCGCATAAAGGTAAGATTATTGCATCTAAAAATTTCATTAAGAAGAACCTAGCTGTATAGAACTGGAGGCTGACAGAAAATTACTGGCTCTTGAATATTATTTTTAAAAATGGATCATTGCAGCAAATTTTTGAGCTACGTGAAAGGATAGCAGAAGCACTGCTCATGGATGGATTCCTCTATACTTATGATTTTTCATTAAAACCAGAAGACTTCTATTCAATTGTGCCATCTTTAAAAGAACATTTGAATACTCTTCCTAATGTTCTTCGAGTAAATGGATTTGGACATATTGGTATGAGGAATGCAAACCTAAACAAGTGCTTTTCATTTGGCTTATGTTTCTGCAGCTTAATCATATGGTGTATGGTTGTGGTTTGCCGGTGTGCAGTATAATGCATAGTTGGTAGTTTGTGCTTTGATTATACTCCTGGCATCATCAGTTCATTAATACCTACCATTATTTTATTTGGGAAGTGTTTTTGATAATTTCAATTGTAAAATTTTGAAACATCCAGTCAGTTACCATCCTAGTTTTTTTTTCTTTTTTTCTCTTTTTAATCTTGCACCTTCTGTACCATGTATTACCTTTTTCCAATTTGAAATCCCAACAAACGTGTCTTTTTTGTGTTCCTTCCTCCCCAGTAGCTAAAGACTTCTCACAGCATTCATCATTTTTGTTCTAGAATCTTTGGGAATTACGTGAAAACATTACCTCAGCTTTGTCAAAGGATGGCTATGGTTACAAATATGATATATCTCTACCCTATGAAAACTTTTATAGTATAGTGAATGTCATGCGTGACCGACTTTCAAAATTACCAGTTGTTCGTGTCTGTGGCTATGGGCACATTGGTATGTAGCACTTCATGTTCTGTGCATTTTTGACTCGGCTTTCTTTCATCTCACTGTCTGCTTTTTCGGAACTTTTGCATGCAACTCATTTGTTTTTGATTACCAAGTAACTTTCAAAGTCTGAAGAACCCTCTAGAACCATGATATTTTCGATCATGCCCTATTGACAATTTTTGTCCTTGTGCAGGTGATGGAAACCTGCACCTCAACGTCACTTCTAAAGAATTCAATCATGAAATTTTGAGCGCGATTGAACCATTTGTATATGAATGGGTATCAAAAGTTGGAGGAAGTGTGAGTGCGGAGCATGGTATTGGCTTTAAGAAAACAGGTGCTGTTCAATTTTCAAAAACTTCCGAAGCCATTCAATTGATGCATCAGATCAAAGGGGTCATGGATCCTAACGGCATATTGAATCCCTACAAGGTTTTGCCGCGTGCTCACTCAAATTAATGGTAGTGTTTTTCATTACCAAGTAAACTGATATGAATTACCTAGTTACCATGTGATTGTTTAAGGATAATTAAACATAATGAACAGATTGCATTTTTGAATTGATTATATCTTTTTATTGCGAAATCTAACTGTATCACACACAGAGAAATATACTAGGTAATGAAAGCAAGTTGAGATAATGTTGTTTTACAAAGTGATTGAAAGTAAGAAAATACAATAAAAGGTACCATAGATATCACAGTCAACTAAACATCTTGATCCTTCCTGTTCAACCAACAAACACATGATCATCACCTTTCATACCCTCCCTTTGGACTGAAAGTCTCATACAGCAACTGTAACTATCTAGTATGATAAACACAATTTTTTTTGTCCTTGTAAACTTAGAACAGTTAAAAGCTACACAAATACAAACAAAATTAACAGTACTAGAAAATTTTTTAAAGAAAAAGACTTTTTGACTCAAATTCACAGCTTTTGTTGAATTAGAAGGCATTCCAAAAGATTGCAAACTGCAAAAAGATAAAATGACTATATATATATATATTGTGTGCAGAGGAACTATCATACCTACCAGGTGAACTATGATAAGATATTCTAAACCAACACTCCCTAAACTCAGAGTACCAGAGTTTGCCTGATACATATTAAATTCCCTCTACATTTTTCAGAACAAGGCATTCTGGTGTACAGGGGATGTAAGGTAGTCCACGAAAATACCACAAAAAACAAATACGAATGCTTTATCATCGCTGCCTTCTGCCACGCCTTGATGGTTTAGATGAAGAAGTTTGAGGACTCTCGCCAATAGTGACTCGGCCCTCAGCTATTTCTTCACGATCTGCACTCTCAGAGATTTGTTTTTGAGCTTCCAGGAAGAACATGACATCACGCAGCTGCTCCTTCAGTTCGGTTAATTCCTGTAACACATAATATTGGTCACAAGCCTTTATTCTATCTAAAATACTTTAGGCAAAGGACTAAATAACCATAATAACATTGTTTGCATGTTGTTATATTAAGTGGTGGTCATCACTATCACACTTACTTTATCCTTATCAATTTGATATTGGTTGAACTTTGCTTCTAAGGCTGTGAATTTATTTTGCCAGCTACCTTGGTTTTGAGCAAGAGCCCCACTAAGTTGTTTTTCTTCTTGCAACTCTTTTTGAGTAGATGAGAATCGCTCTGCCATTTGCTGCAACTATGTACAAAATATGACTTAGTTTCCCTACTCAATAAAATTTTAATTTTTCTTAAAGTCAGAAAAATAAATATATGACTTACTTTCTTATCAACTGCTTGTTTCTCTTTGGTGAGAGATGTTACCTTGCTTTGCAGGACCTTATTTTCTTCACGTAACTGTTGAACCTTTTCTTTCAGTTCTGTGCGCTGAAATCAATAAGCAGTCTCGTAAATCATGTTCAATAGATTAATTATCTGATTAAGGCTGAATAAAATATACTCTTGCAGGATGTTTCTTTACTTACCTCAGCTAATGTCTGTTGATCCAAGCGGTCAAGCTGTTCTTCAAAGTACATGCGTTGAGAATCTAGTTGAGATGTCAACATATAAGTAAATTCCAACTGAACTGAATCTAGTTTTTCATCAGTGAGCTGTGTAAAAAAAAAAAAAGAAAAAAGTAGCATTCAAGTTAGTCTTCATCCTTACTTGAGATGCAAGTTTCAGATGCAAGTTGCAAGTTCTTACCTCTTGTTTGGATGGTGCACTTCCTTCCACAAGTTTCCCATCACCTTTGTTTTGTAGCAACCGGTGCACAAAATTGTCACCCACATAGTCCCAAACACGATTACTTCCAAGTTGCATAGAGTAGCAGTGCTGTGTTTGTAAATAATGCCTGTAAAAAATTTCATAACATTAAGCAATCATGGATGGTTTTTAGTTTTTAGTTCTACCAGCAGGAGAAGGGTCACACATTGACTTACTCATAAGCATGACCATGAACGTATCGGCCACATCCCACATGACCACAGATTAAACAGATCCACAGCTGTTCTGCAGAGTGACACTCTAGACATCTATTGTCTGCAACTAACTCTGGAGTCTGCACATATCGGCACACTGGACAACTAGAAACACGAAACATGATCAAATAGAGGTAGCCAGAAGCTGAATTTCAGAATCCTTCAATATTTTTGAATTTTCCTACCTTGTATCTCCCCACTTTGCAAGACAACTTGTGTGAAAAGCATGGTTGCAAAGAATTGTGAGAATCCCATCCACAGACTCATCCATTCTCTCTAAGCAGACTGGACAAGTTGGTAGTTCAGTATGATGAGGTGGGGGAACATCCTCACGAACCAGCTCAACTTTTGATACAAATACTAGATGGCAACAAACTTCTGGCTCCAGAGAATTGTACGGAGCCCCATTGAAAGTCTTGTAAAATTCTGCTGCAGCTTGCTGCAAAGCATAAAAACACATTAAGATGTGCCTCAGTATATTTCATCTATTGCATGCTGTGTGCAGTACCAATTACTAACCTGAGAACGAAAAGTAATAAGAACCATATACTGATTTGGAGTACCATCTCTTATTACTCGAACATTTCGTATATCAGCATGGCAAGCTGCGGTAAACGTTAGCAGGTCATGGCAAGTCATAGTGGCTGGTACAGCAAGGAGGCACAGAGTCTGGCTCAGTTCAGATGCAGTTTCCATGTCTGTCAATGAGCTGGAAACCACATTCTATTATTATTAATCCCATTTAAAGATTTTAGTTCAAGAAAATTGAAATTAACATACTTCTCCTTATACAAATGGAGAATGCCCTTGGTAACTTCCACAAATGGATTTCCTGAAATGAAATTAATGTGAGTTGGATCCCTCTCCCTTTCTCGTTCCCCTCTCAGCATCGGATCAGCTTCATCCAACTCTAATGAATGCCTGGATGTTGGAACATCATCTGCAAAGTAGAGAATAAAAATAATATTTGAACAAACAACATTCACTGTACTATCAAACTCTTTTATTCAAATGGAATCATCACCCTCAGAAATAGATGACTGGCTTGCAATGGATTGTTTAGAAGAAGGCTCAGCTTTGGCAGCATCTTCCCTAGCAGTGGCTGATGGAAAGAGAGTGATTGCTGTTTGACCAGACTCCCATGCAGATGTTGGTGGCAAGACACGGGTGGGTTCCTCTCCAACACGAGAATATGTTTCAACAGTAATATTGCGCATCTCTCTTCTGCCACGTCTGGCATTAGGTTTCACATTTCTGGCAGCCATACCACCAGAAGCTTCTGAAAATAAAAAGTAGGTAAAACATCCCTACAGGATACCAAGGTACTCAAAAAGGAAAATGATAACAAGGATAATCTATCAAATAAATAAGCACAAAGAAAATTATTGGAAAAGCAGATGGATTCATTTTCCACATTTGAAATAGTGAAAACTTTTCCGATGGTCACCCGAAAATGGATTTGGAGCAATGGGAAAGATGATTTCAATGACAATGACAAACAATAACAAAACATAACCTTGCTTTGACACAAACGTACCCGACTCCGAAGAAGAAATTTCACATTCGTCACCCAGTTCAATGCGTATCACACAGAGTGACACAGCAATAGACATTACCAGAGGTGAAGCAGCGAATTGAACGGCAAAGTACAAAACGAAAGACAACAACCATACCGAAATATTAAATACTCAATGAGTGAAAGATCTGTCAAGTACAAGCAGAAACAGCTGCAGCTGCAGTAATGAGCTAGAGCTAGAGAGACTAGACTCAAGAGGGGACTAAGCGACAGTTATGCGACTTCAGGGAGACTGTGGTTGGCTGCTTTCAGGGTACGGGGAAGAAAGGTGGTGGCTAGATACGCGCCAATTTTTGAATTCTGGTCCTCATGGACCTTGCATGGACTGATTCACAGTTACCGCCAATCAGTGTTTTTTGACCAACGCCTGCGACCACTGCGACAGGAATCATTTAATGTTGTTTACCTCAGGGTATCGTAGCGTTATCGATTTTTTAAATATTTACCAAATATATCTCCATGGTAGAGCGCAATATGTTGGCATTGTTTCCACGTGAAAAATGCATGCAAGCAAATGTTGTGGACGACAGGGATTGTATAGTAAGGGAGTAGGGTAGTGCGCTGAACTGAGAAAAGTGTACATTTATTTGTTCCTGTATGTCAGCATTCATCTATTGGGTCGCGAATCACTTAAGGGGCCTTCTCCGGAGCAAGCAGAGGAGGCAGCCTGCCGACGGCCACCTTGATCCTGACGAGAAAGCGGCCCCCGGCGTCCACGACGTGCCGGAAGGCGGCGCTGTCCATCCTCAGCACCCGGCCGTCGGCTAGGGCGTCGTCCACCTCGGCGCAGGTGGCTTCGCACCACGCGCTCAGCTTGAAGGACTCGTCCCTGGAGCCAATGCTTACCTGAATCGGAGCCGAACCCCGACAGGCATAGGAAAGCAATAATCCTCCGCACTAGATCCCGGGGCGGGGGCGGGGGCGGGGCCCAGAAGGAATGTCAGTTTTGGCCCACCTTGTATCGGAAGACGCCGCTGTTGGCGGGCGGCCCCACGTACTGCAGGGCGGCCTGTAGCGTCACGCGGGTCACGTCGAAGCGAAGGTGGAAGCGGAACAGAGCCTTCGGTGTCCAGGACCTACCGTCGCCGTCCTTCAGCTTCGTGGCCTTCTCCCAGTCCTTGCTGTCTGACAGGTCGTCGGGTGCCGACTCCACCAGCAACAGGGTCTTGGACACACGGTTCACGCCGTGGTCCATCTCGTTTACCTCGAATGGCCTTGGCCGGGAGTACGTGTAGTTGATCCTGGTGTAGTTGTTGAGGGTGAGCAGGGCCGTGTCTACGGGATGGGTCGACAGCGTGTGTCGCATCAGGCTGTCCAAAGTACCCTGCAAAGTATTTCAGTAGTGCCAACGGACCGGATAATCTCCGAAGCAGAAATGAAACATTTGGACGGCACTTTGGGTGCATAAGGATTTGGAGGTTTAGCCATGTACTTGGTGAGGCAGTTTACCTTCCACAGGCAGAGCGGTGGCGTGTGCAGACAGCGGTACACCCGGAAGAAGCAGTTGTCCTCGTGCCGGGCCTTGTCGGTGAGGTGCAGGTTTGCCCTGGGAGCAGCCAGAACAAGAAAACTAAGCCGTCGCCCATGAGGTACGTCCGAGTTCCTTCGTACCGTCATCCCCGGCTGAGCGCCTGCAAGTGCAAGGGTGGGCCAGCCCGCACGACACGCGTGCGTATAGAAGACGCGGTTGCCTACCCAGCAGGCGCTTCTTGTCGCGTAAGGCCTGCACAGTACCTGCAGCCTCCGCGGCGGTAGCGGCAGGGCAGGCGCACGGCCAGGGCGATGGCGTTGAGGGTGGCGTTGGTGGCTGCGGCAGGGAGGAAGGTGCCCCGGCATGTCGGGCAGCGCGCCAGCCGTGCCTCGCAGGGCGCGCACACCGAGTGCCCGAACACGCACTGGCGGATGGGCGGCGCCATGGGCTGGTAGCACACGGGGCACTCCAGCCTCTCCAGCAGCACTGCATTCAGCGCCGCGTCTACGTCCGCGTCGTCCGCCGCTGCACTCGGGGACTTGGCGGCGGTCTCATCGTCGGCGTCCTCATCGTCGGCGTCCTCTGTCAGAGGATTTCCCGGGGGGTCGTTCACGTCCGGTCCGGGACCGCCAGGACCGTCCCCTCCGCCCGTGGTGGCCGCGATGTCCGGCGTCGACGTGGACGTGCTTCGGGACGCCTTTGGCGCCAATGTGAGCGCGGGGGATGGCGGGAGGCAGGCAGCCGGCGCGCCGCCACCGGCAGGAGATCGACCCCGCCTGGCGGCAATTTTTCATAGTGGTTTTAGTCTCGATGCCGCGGCCGCGCGACTCCCGGCGCGATCGGCTTTGGCTTCGGCTGCCGTTGTCGGCGTCGGCTGCATGATCCCTTCTTACCGCCTCCGGAAGCTGAGTCGGCGCAGCAGGCTGGGCTTGCCGCCCCCGCCGCCACCCCCGCTGCCGCCCCCGCTGCCACTCCCGCTTCCGCCCCCGCTGCCGCCCCCGCTGCCGCCCCCGCTGCCGCCCCCGCTGCAGCCGCCGCAGGAGCCGCTCATGTCGATGCGAGGCGCGCACTGACACTGACACTGACCCCGCTCCCGCTCCTGTGCGCCCTCGGCTGCTTTACGGATGCCACCACCGTCGACGGGATCCTTTTCGTCGGTTTTCGGGTGGTTATGGAACGGAATGTAATGTAATTGGGAACTCTACCGACAAACGGCACGCGATACGGGGGCCCCCACTGACTCTGCGGGAACAGTCTGTTAGGTCGGCGGCACTACTGTGAACTAGGACTGGCTGGGACCTCGCTAATCAGCAGGGAGGTGCCGAGGTGACGCCCCCGAGGCCGCCAGCAGCGCCGCCGCGCTCGGACAACGTTCACACTACCGTCGTAAGAAAGTAGTCTTGATATCGTAAGATACTGGGTTTCAGCGGGCTAAAAATGACAAATCATTTTGGTTCACCTACGTTTATTTATAAAATCACTATATTTACATACTGACACCCCTTTTGGTAAGATGCAATCCTTTTGAGAGAGTCTTAAGTATATGTCACATCAAACACGAACTTATCACAGGAATTTGCACATTATTTGGACGAGAGGATCGTTTGCAGCATCTTCGGGTTTTGGCACGACCCCGCGTGGGACGGCGTTGGACGCTGCGAGGCGATCGGCATCGCCGTCCGTCCGGAGCGGTCCGGAGCCGGCCGCGGGCATCGAATACGACCCCACCGGCCCTGCGCCCCGCGCGGCCACCCCGGGCCCCGGCCGCAGTTTACGTGAATGTCACTTTGTACTTAAAACAAATGAGTCAATAAATTAAGTAATACAAATAATGCGCCACGCCGGCGCTCACGACGACGCTTCCGTCGACACCCCGCCGGCCGCGTCCGTCATCTGCCGGAACACGGAGTTGGGGTCGCTCAGGAGGTTCGTAGGCGTGTCGAACTCGACGACCCTGCCGGCGTCCATCACCATGACGCGGTCGTAGGTGGCCACGGTGTGCAGGCGGTGGGCGATGGTCAGCACCGTGCAGTCGTCGAAGGCCTCGCGGATGGTGCGCTGGATCAGGAAGTCCGTCTCCACGTCTACGGACGCGGTCGCCTCGTCCAGCAGCAGGATCTGGAAGCGGAGGACAGGAGTGATTAGATCTTGGCCGTAAAACTAAACGCTCTGCCGGGAATTCCTAATTAAGAACCAAATTTCTGACCTTTTTTGCTACACACTGTGAGAAGGGTTTGACCAAAATACGCTTAGCAAAGATAAAGATCTACCCCGTCCCGCTCACCTTGTTCCTCCTGAGCACAGCCCTGGCCAGGCAGATGAGCTGCTTCTCGCCGACGGACAAGTTCTGGCCGCCGCCGCTGATGGGGGTGAGCAGCTGCTT
Source organism: Odontothrips loti (assembly GCA_038380765.1). Classification (NCBI taxonomy): domain Eukaryota; kingdom Metazoa; phylum Arthropoda; class Insecta; order Thysanoptera; family Thripidae; genus Odontothrips; species Odontothrips loti. Next base: position 16,020,749 of record CM076253.1, read on the forward strand.
CTCCTCGCGGGCCACCTTCTCCTTGACGTGCGACTTCTCCAGCGCCTCCCAGATGCGTTCGTCCGAGTAGTCCTCGAAGGGGTCGAGGTTGAACCTGCGCGAGCGGAGAAGGCTGTGGCGTCACACTGGTGTCTTGTCGGGCGCGGTGGGGCGGCACAGGCCAGCACTGGCACTCACCTCATGGTGCCCTCGAACAGCACGGGGTCCTGGGGGATGATGGCGATGGAGGAGCGCAGGTCGGTGAGGCCGATCTTGGAGATGTCCACGTCGTCGATGCAGATGCGGCCGCCGGCCAGCTCTTGGAAGCGGAGCAGGGTATTGATGAGGGAGGACTTGCCGGCGCCGGTGCGGCCCACCACGCCGATCTTCTCGCCGCCCTTGATGCTGGCGTTGACGCCATGCAGCACGAGGGGCAGCCCCTCGCGGTAGCGCAGCTCCACACCCTCCATGACCACGTCGCCGCGGATGGGCCACTGCTCCGGCTTGGGGCTCTTGGGGATCCGGCGGGGCGCCTCCTCCGTCAGGCTGCTCGTGTACTCAAGCACGCGCTCCACCGACGTGAACCTGATGGAGCGTAAAAACGTGAGATGGCGGCAAGGCAGGGCGCCCATAGAGCCTCCAGCCTGAGCCCCGCACTCACCTAGCCTGCAGCTCGGCCGCCATCTGCATGACGAAGGGGATGACGTTGCAGACGGCGAACACGCTACTGAGCGCCAACCCGCTCTTGGCCGAGGACGCGTCGTCCTTGAGCAGGACGGTGGTCATGCCGGTGAGGGTGACGAGCAGCACGCAGATCATGTCCATGCGGAAGGTGAACCACCGCACGGAGGAGCGGTAGATGAGGTCCGAGGCCAGGGAGTAGTTGAGGCGGCGGCGGAAGCGCGTTAGCTGCACGTCCTCTCGGCCGTACGTGCGGATCACGCTCAGCCCGGACATGGTGGACGACAGGTGGGTGATGACGGGCGCCTTGCGGATGCTGTCCAAGCTCTTGTTCTGCTGCAAGCCGCGGTTCAGCCACACCTCCAGGAAGCCGAAGATGGCGATGGCGATGACGAGCACGACGGAGAAGTACGGGTACATGATGCACACCATGACCATCTGGCCGATGCACGTGATCATGCCCTGGCCGACGTACTCCAGGTAGTAGGGGATCCTCACGTCCAGCTCGTCCATGTCCTTGGAGAAGCGCTGCAGGATTCGGCCGACGGGAGTCACGTCGAAGAAGGCCACGGGGCAGCGCATGACCTGCAACAGCAACAGACAAGCCGAGTGGGGCGCGGCGGTGAGTCGGGGACGAGCAGGTCCGGGGCCGGGAGAGTGGGCGTGGGTTCGATCCCAGACGGCATACGCACCTTTCTGAACATGGTGTCGTGCATCCTGGACGAGGCGAGCACGAGCTGCCGCGCGAAGCCGAAGCCCTTGATACCCCCACTCACGAGCATGGCGACGAACGACATGCCGTAGATGATCTGGTACGTATTCAGGTTGGGGTTGTCGAGGATGTTGTCTCCCTGTTGGAGGAGGAGTGCTCGTTAGCAGGCAGTTTGTGCGGAGAAAGCCAACAACTGGAACCAGCCAGCAGTTGAACCTTACCCCCTTGCCGTCTCCGAAGTCAAGCCAAATCTGGAGCCAGAGGCCGGCGAAGAGCTGCGTCAGAACGAACAGCAGAATAAGGATGAACAGGAAGCTCATGATGACGGCGCCGCCACAGAACTTGAAGTAGCGCAGGTAGGCCTGGATGCCCTGCGATGTGTGCGTCTCGTTGGCGGTGAGGGTACCGCCCGCCACGTCGATAGGGGGCTCCTCGTCCAGGTCCTTGGGCACCTCCTCGGCCTCCTTGCTCTTGCTCTTGTCCTTGTCCCGGTTTTGGTCGTACGACAGCATGTGCGTGTAGTCGCCGCCCAGCGCCTGCAGCTCGGCGTGCGTGCCGCGCTCCGACACGACGCCGTTCTTCATGTACAGGATCTCGTCGCACTCCTCCAGGAACTGGATGCCGTGCGTGACGAGCAGCACCGTCTTGCCTCTCAGCTGGCCCTTTATGCACTTGTTGAAGATGTGCTTAGCGACACGGGCGTCCACAGCGCTCAGCGGGTCGTCCAGCAGGTAGATGTCCTTGTTGGCGAACACGGCGCGCGCCAGGTTGACGCGCTGCTTCTGGCCGCCGCTGAGGTTGGAGCCGCGCTCGCCGATCTCCGTCATGTCCGCCTTGGGCAGAAGCTCCAAGTCCCGCTGCAGGGAGCACACCTCGACCGTGTCCCGGTACCGGCGGTCGTCGAAGGGCAGCCCGAACACGATGTTCTCCCGGAGCGTCTCGTTGAAGATCCAAGCCTGCTGCGTCACGATGGCCACGCTGCCGTTGATGTGCATGTCTCCCCGCACGCAGACCATCTGCAACCAAATCGTTAGCGGTTCAAGATAACGGAGAAACAATTACAAACCGGTGTGGGAAATTTGGACGGCGCCGTACATCTCCGGTAATGGCGGACAGCAGGGACGTCTTGCCGGAGCCGACCGAGCCGCAGATGCCGATGAGCTTGCCCTTCTTGACGTTCATGTTGATGTTGCGGAGAGTCTCGGCAGGGGCGTTGTCCTCCGGAGCCTTGCCGTTGGTCTTCTTGTCGTCCTCGAACCCTGGAGACGGGAGAAACCGAGTTAAGAGCGTGGCCGCAGCAAGACAAGACCCAGCTCTTCTGTCGGGGTCGGGCCGGGGTTCTTACCAGAGTTGGCAACGCCGTCCTCGATGTCCTCCCACTGGAAAGTGGCGGACTTCATGGTGACGGCAGCGTCACTCGAGTCGTGCACCGAGATGTGTTGTTGTGCTGTGCTGTTCATGTCCGGTTTCAGCAAAAATTTCTGTAAGGAAGATATGCTGGAGGCGTCTCTAGGATTGGCAAGGATAAGCGAATTTCGTGTTGATGCTCACCTCCATCTTCTGGAAGGAGACGCGGGCCTCGGTGATGGTCTTGATGCCGTAGGGGAGCGTGGCCACGGTGAATTGCAGCGCGCTGAAGACGGAGTACACGGTGAAGGCGGTCGCGGAGTCCAGGATGTGGCCGGTCAGACTGCAAAATACAGAAGAAAATGAGTGAATGAATGAGTAACGAATGAATGAAGGAGGAATGAATGTGCAATGAATGAACGTGGACTTGACGAATGATGAAAAAATGAACGAACGAATGAATGAATGAATGAATGAATGAATGAATGAATGAATGAATGAATGAATGAATGAATGAATGAATGAATGAATGAATGAATGAATGAATGAATGAATGAATGAATGAATGAATGGAGCTTACGTGTATGTGATGAAGGTGGCGATCGCGGCGAGGATGGTGATGGCGGGCGAGATGGTGCTGCTGAAGGACTGAAGGAAGGCTGCTCGCTGGAGCTGAACTCGCTCCCGTTCACGGATGCCTGTGGAGAGGACGAACGTCAAGGCGATCAGAAGATGTGAAGGGCGCTCCGCGACCACTGGGGTGCCAGTCTGTGGCGGCCAGCTCACCCTTGACGTTGTCAGCGAAGCTGTCTTCCCAGGCGTACATCTTGATGAGCTTGATGCTGTTGAGGATCTCGCTCATGATGTTGATGCGCTTGTCGGTGAGTACGACGGTACGCGTGCGCACGAAGCTGGTGGCGGCAGCCACGACGCCCTGCGAATCCAAGGAGAGTACAGTCACGGGGAGCGTTAGGGTTAGGGGGCCGGGCCGGGGCCCTGGGGGAGCTGAAGAGTGCGGCGCTCACCATGAGGGGGTAGAACATGAGGATGACGGCGTTACCAATCAGCGCGTACGGGCCCATGAGCATCACGGTGTAGCCGACGGCCAGGATGAACATGATGGGGGAACCTGAGTGTGCAGCACCAAGACAAGCACATGAGCGGCGGCTCCGAGGCCGTTGTGTTGCAGACCCTGCGGCGGGCTCTCCACTTACCGACGGCGATGCTGCCCATGTGGATGGCGTCGAACATGCGCTCCTGCTCGCTGGAGCAAAAGGTGACGACCTGGCCGAGGGCCTTCTCGTCGCTGGCGCGCAGCTTGAGCAGCTTGTTGTACACCAGGTGCTGCAGGGCGCCGCTCAGCCGGGTCGCTGGAGCCGACACAAGACGGGTTGGGGGTTGGGGTCACAGCTCATCATCACCATCCGACTCCCGAATATTAAGGGAGTAAGAGTAACAGGAGGACTAAAGGGGGGTAACAGGGGGAGTAAGAGGTGGTAACAGGGGGAGTAATAGGGGGTAAAAGAGGGAGTAAGAGGGGGTAACAGGGGGAGTAAGAGGGGGAACAGGGAGTTAAGAGGGGGTAACAGAGGGGCTGCCCACCGGTGTGCAGGTTGATGACGTAGGCCATGCCGAAGAAGAGGTTCCGGCACAGCTGCGAGAAGAACAAGGCGAGGACGATCAGAAGCCCCTGCCAGACGGGGGCCGATGTGTCTGCGACGAACGTCAGGAGCATCTTTTGTAAGAACGCCTGGAAAAGGGAGACGGCTGTGTCAGAGAAGCGTAGATGAGCGCGATGATATTTAAAAAGAAGGAAAAAATGCCACCCGCTTACCGGTCCCACGAACTGCAGCACGATGGAGATGGCCATGAGGACCATGCTGATGAGCGTCCTGGTCCTGCAGAATCGCCAGACTGCACTTCCCAGCGAGGTGCTGCTGCCGTGCTTGCCGACCCGCCGGGTCCAGATCGCCTCCAGACGGCGGGCGCCCTCCGCCGCGTCATCCGCGTCCTGGAGACGGCCGAGGGTTCAAATACGGGTCGCGGGTGATATTTTTCTTTTTTCGCCTGACCCATCCCACTCACGTCCAGCTCGAAGAAGTCCTCCTGGGAGAGCCCCTTTCGGAACGCCTTCCACATCATCCGGGTGAGCCAGTTGATGGTGATGAAGGAGAAGAGGCCCGCCTTGTTGGCCGGCATCACCTGCTTGTTGCTGCGGGGCAGATGGACAGGGTGATGTCAAGGAGGGGTGTGGGGGCCGCGGGGTTGCGGGGGCCGCAGGAGTGCGTGGGCCACAGGGGTGCGGGGTTGCGGGGGCCGCGGGGCACACGATACTCACCGAGGAGCCGACCGGCAGGGCAGCAGCACCCGCAGGGCACGAGTGTACTTGCTGCATCCCGTCTTCTGCGGCTTGGAGTAGCGGTGGCTGCAACGGGGAGAGCACACAGTTTAGCTACAGAGCCCCAACGAGGCCGTCCGGAGCAGGTGCGCGGCAGTAGGACACCGCTCGGCTGTACGCCGCCGCCAGCGTCAAGTGGCCGTCGAGTGGTTTCAGCACCACCCCGATGACGCGGGCCATCGCGGTCCTCAGCCCAGCGGCCAGAGTCGTCATCGTCTCGTCACGTTTGTTCTCACCTGCCGTTGGCCCCGTTGGCCTCCTTGCTCGCCCAGCCGATGGTCGAGATGGGCTTCTCGTTGTCACCCATGGTCGCCGCGTTGATGCTGGGGAAGAAACACAAGAGCGTGGTGGTCACATGAGTGCGGTGGGTTCGGAAGCGCCGAATTCCGTTCTCTCTTTTTTTCAACGCCATTTCTCTCTCTCTCTCTTTTTGTCAACGCCATCTCTCTCTCTCTCTCTCTCTCTCTCTCTCTCTCTCTCTCTCTCTCTCTCTCTCTCTCTCTCTCTCTCTCTCTCTCTCTCTCTCTCTCTCTCTCTCTCTCTCTCTCTCTCTCTCTCTCTCTCTCTCTCTCTCTCTCTCTCTCTCTCTCTCTCTCTCTCTCTCAACCGGCGGCAGCTGTTTCTGGGAATAGATCCCGATCAGCGGCGTACAGGTATTACGGCAATCGGACGCGGCAGGTGGTGGGCGGCCGGCGGCCGAGGCAAAGTGGTGCCTCGCGGTTTGATAAGAAATTGACTCCCGCCAAGGCCCCGCCGGGCGTGCCGTCGGGTCCGCGTGCCGCGGCGTGCCGCAGGCATTGATGCCCCTGAGAGATTAGCGGCGACTCCAATACTGCTCGGCTCGCTGCTTCCCACTTGCAAATCTGACCGAAAAAATGCCGATCCAGCTTGCTTTGTCCTCAGTACGGCATAACGTAACATGCGAGATCATCGGACCGCACCCGGTAGTCGCTTGCGATAAATTTTGAAAGCCGACTCGGCAGGCGTCGCCGTCGCCCGGATGCGGCGCGGTGCACGCAGCCGTGACGGGCGCTCGCCCGTTCAACAAGGCCGGAAAGCGGCTTTATGCTTACTACCAACCAACCATTTGCACCTGGGCGTAGTGTGAGTGGTGGAGTGAGGTGGGCCGGACTGGGTTCTCCCTTGGCAAACGTAACGTCCAAAATATGTCGGACGGTTGTCTTTCCACGCTGGTCGTTCCTTAGAGTTCAGCGAGCTATTTGTCAAACAGATCTTAGACTTTGCTTGGTTAACTGTAAAATGTTCGTCGGACAAAATCTAAAGAGATTTCTCAGACAATTCTGAGGTGTGTCGCATTTGTCTCTCAGATCTCTCTCATCTATTTCCGAGACAATAGTCAGCCGCTTTCGTCCACCGTCTGTCTTCAACGTTGGACGTTTTTCAGACAGCTTCTTGCGTTCCTTGCCGAGTGTACTGCCTTCCTTAGACAGTTTTCAGATAGACGGTGGACGAAAGCGGCTGACTATTGTCTCGGAAATAGATGAGAGAGATCTGAGAGACAAATGCGACACACCTCAGAATTGTCTGAGAAATCTCTTCAGATTTTGTCCGACGAACATTTTACAGTTAACCAAGCAAAGTCTAAGATCTGTTTGACAAATAGCTCGCTGAACTCTAAGGAACGACCAGCGTGGCAAGACAACCGTCAGACATATTTTGGACGTTACGTTTGCCAAGGGCTGCTGGACCATTCGGGGCGCAGGGCGCACTGGAAAACTACGACAACGGTTATCGATCGGCGACTAAAGCACCCCGAGCGCCGCGGGCCACGGTAACGGGTGCCACGGGGGGGCATTCCGAGGCGGCGGCGGCGACCGGCTCGGCCACAAGCGTTGCCAGAAATACCGGCAGAGAAGCGCCCAGCAGCGTGTCGACACGACTGTCGATAATTTTGAAATTGAATTCGACGACTGCAGGGCAGACGGAGCCAGGCCATGTAGTTTTACCAACGCAGACGATTACTTTTCTTCGGGAGAGCTGCGCGGTCGAAATAGAATGCCCAGAAGAAAAAAAAAAAAAAAGAAGAAAAAAAGAAGAAGAAAAATCGAAGAAAAAAATACAAGAGGAAAAATTAGAAGAAGGAAAAATATAAGAAAAAAAGAGAGGAAGCAGAAGGCCTGTGGGTTTCCACCGGTTTCCACAAAGCCAGAGGAGGCGGTCGCATGCCCGCACTCGCCATCAATTCCAGTGCAACTCGAGCGAACATAAAATCCCCCATGAAGGCATGTCTGCGACGGGGGTTCGGGTACAAGACCCGCGGCCGGCGCCCAGGTGCCTCACACTCACGTGCTCTTGTTGAGTGACCTGGCCGAGGTCCTGGACGGGGTCCTGGACGGGGTCCTGGGGGTGCGGCGAGGGTCCTGGTGTGACTTCGCGACCTGCCTCGCTCTACAGTCCGGCCATGACTGGGGATGCCACCGCACAGTCCGCAGTCTCAAATGTAACTCCGCGAGATAACTGGTCACGTATCATCAGTTGCTCTTCATCGGAGTCCTTATCTATGCGCCTGTCTCTCTCCCCCTTTCTCTCTCTCTCTCTCCCTTTAACACATGTGTTTCCCTCTACGCGTTCGGGAAATGACTTGCATATAGGTACAGCGCAGAGCAAGCAAAAAAAAAAGGCTCAGGTTTTATTCGCGTTTTCGAAAGACTTTGAAAGCGAACCCAATACACCTTGGAGGGAACACGAAATACTGGCTTTCACTATTGCCTTTGTTGTGCTTTAAAAGGAAAAGAAAAAGAATGCTCTCAGAGTGCCGCCCGATGACTGCCTCAATAGACGTCTGACCCTGATCATTTATGCTTTGCTGCTCCACTACTGGCTTGTGTCGTCCGGCCGCTCGCCCGCCTCTACGCAAAACGCGCGCGCACACAAAACACACACACACACACACACACACACACACACACACACACAAACACACACGCAAGGCTGCAGCCTTGCCGATCACAACATTTATGAACCACCCAATTATCGGGCAGTATCTTGGCGGACCAAGCTCGGTCAGTAAATGCGCTTTTGACACGGGTTGGAATACCGAGCCTCGCGTCTCGTCCTCAGGATGAAGCGGGTGAGCACTCGGCCATACCTGGGTTCGGCGTCATCTTCTGTCAGAAGGTGTGCCCAGGTGTGCCCCCCTCCTACATCGACCACTATCAGCTGGCATATGATGTGGCGATACGTGCCTGTCGCTGACATGCAAAATGGACTTCGTGGGAAAGCGCAGTGACGCTGCCCCTCGCGGTCTGCATAAGTGCCGTTGAGAACATAAATAATATTTTGGCGATTATATGACAGTGTACGTCGGTGGAGTTGCCGGAAGGATTGAGGTCCCTGAGCGCATGAGGCGCTTGGTGGGGGGCAACACAACCTCGACCGACTTCGAACCCTTCCATGCATGCGTTTCGCGTGGGCTGACGGCTGGCTTACCCTGGATAGAGGCACGCGCTCCCCGGAAAAGCGGCCCGTGCGGATTTCTTGGACTAAAGTCCTACGGACTCAGTCTAGTCAAACACACGTGCATGTGCAGCATTTTCTCCACGTTTTTAGAGTCTGTGATAAGAGCGGCCGTGATAAGGACAGAGCCAGACTGAGAGAGAGGGGGCTGATTACCCTCGCGGGCCAAAGACCCGCACAGGTTTTATTATGCACAACAAACAGGGCGTTGGAGATGAAGAATGAAGGGGGAGAAAGTCGCATACGTCTTTATACGAAGTTGCGGGCTGCTCCGGCTTACGAAAACTATCGCAGTAGGACTGGGCGAGATGGCTCTGAAACCTCCAACGAAATCTCCTCCAAATCGTGTTGGAAGATATTTCTTTGCTATCGTTTTTCTCCTCCACGATGTTGGAAGTAAAATCACCTCCACGATAAATCTCTTCCGCCAATGCGTGGAGGAGAAATACGGAACGTTTGCACTAGCTTAAGGGTCTCCAATCGCTCTTTTTTTTATTTCATAAATCGATAGTTCAGAACACGCCGATTCTAATGATTCTAATGAATTAGATAAAATTTCTTCCACGAAAACATCCCTCCACGACAAGGACCAACGCGTACTACACCAAATATAACCGTGGCAAAGGAAACAAACTTACAACCTTTTTGAAACCAGCACAATCAAACCAAACCTAACGTACCTATCCATCGCTGCTCATGCCTAACCTAACCTAAGCCTAACCTAACCCAAGCCTAACCTAACCTAGGCCTAACCTGACCCAAGCTTAACCTAACCCAAGCTTAACCTTACCCAAGCCTAACCTAACCCATGCCAAACCTAACCCAAGCCTAACCCAACCGAAGCCTAACCTAACCCAAGCCTACCCGAACCTAACCCAAGTCTAACTTAACCCACACTGTTAAAAAAATTGTTGGGATACGACATTTTGCTTGATGAACTTTTCGTTCTATAACGAATATGGTCGTTTGTGTTCAAAACGCATTTTTATCGTTTCAAAACGAGATAGTCGTTGCCGAACAAGTAATGTCGTTACATTAGGATATTAAAGTCGTAGTGAAACGACTTTTGTCGTAATTGAACGAAATTTGTCGTATGAAAACGTCTGTGATCGTACAGAAACGACTGCGCTCGCTATCAAACTTAGCGACTCTGGTGTCGTAAATTTACGACAATTTTTTTTACAGTGCAAGTCTAACCAAACCAAACCTAACCAAGCCAAAACTTAACCTATGTAAACTAACCTCACGTACCCTAGCTGTGAAACGCATTGTGCGGCGTACCCATTCTTAAGCTAACTTAACACTAACCTAACCTTCACCCCTACCTAACCCAACCTAACCTTACCTGTGTAACGTAACCGAACCTACTCTCATGTACCCTTAGGAAGCGTCCACATATTACGTTACGCCATATGTCTCTCTCCCACTCATACACGTTCCATAAGGTGTGACAAGGACAGAACAATGAAAATAATGCGTTAGCCACGGTTATATTTAGTGTACTACGCGTTGGTCCTCGTCGTGGAGGGATGTTTTCGTGGAAGAAATTTTTTTGGAGGTAAAGCACTTTCTGACCTTTTTGCGTGGAGGTGATTTTTGCTCCAACATAGTGGAAGTAATCTCGGAATATGCCGTGGAGGTTTTTTTAAGCTTGTGCAAACGTTCCGTATTTCTCCTCCACGCATTGGAAGAGATTTGTCGTGGAGGTAATTTTACTTCCAACTTCGTGGAGGAGAAAAACAATAGCAAAGAAATATCTTCCAACACGATTTGGAGGAGATTTCGTTGGAGGTTTCGGGCCACTCCCGATTGCTCTTCTGCGAGGATACCGGTCTTATCTGAACTCGGCTCGGGACTGACGAAGGCAGATGGTCAACGGGCGACGGCTGGGTCCTGGCGGGCGGCGCGGAACCGGGAGCCGGGAACCGGGAACCGGGATCCGGGATCCGGGAACCGGGAACCGGGAGCGGGGAGCCGGGAGCCGGAAGCGGGGAGCTGAGGCCGGGAGCCGGGATCCAGGAGCCGGGAGCCGGGAGCCGGGAGCGGGGAGCAGGGAGCAGAGGCCGGGAGCCGGGAACCGGAAGCCGCGAACCGGGCGTTGAGCCGAATGGGTGGCCTGCCCGTCGGGAGGCGTGGAGTGTCTGTTGTCACGCCGCCCGCTGTCGGATGGGTTGCCTACCCTGACGGCGCACGGCGCACCCGGACCGGACTCGTGCGATAACGTCTCCATGTCTCTGCGGCACGCTCCAATTACCTTATCTCTGAAGGAGCACGGCGGCGCTATGTGTCGATTAACGCGAGTCAAGATCTCTGACGGAGATGCGACACGATGGGTCTAGCCGTAAGCCCGGGTAAGCCGGCCTTATCCAAAAATAATTTTGATTAATGTCAAGGAGTGTCTGGGTTCAAATACCGGCTAGAAAAGGTGGGACTTTCTTGGCTGCCCTCGACCTCCGGGTCGAACGACGTATCAGAAAACCGCGGTGCCGTTCGCTTTTTTAGGCGCAATGAGGGCACTGTGATAAACGCAATCGGGGAATGGAGTAGACGGCAAGTCGCCCCCCCCCCCCCTTTGGCTCTTAGTTCTTTTCTCCTCACAAGATTCCCTCGGTGTTGGCGATTCCATCGGTGCCGGCAGCTGCCAGTCCGGACCAACGCTCTATCACATCAGCACGGACAGTTGCCTCGTACCGTCACTGACCACTTCGCGTCGCGTCGCCCTGCCTCGCGTTGTCTGCAAGCATAGCGGAAGGGAATCTCCATCAAACATGTCGCCAATATTGTGTGCGTTGTTTCTGTGCGCTCTCGTGGCCTGCCTTGTGAAGTTCATGCGAAGTAGGCCGCCAATGTTTCCGCCAGGTAGGAATTCCCATGTTTGTGTGTTTCGGGAGAGGGGAACGTAGCGACGAATTTCTCATTGTTATTGTGCCGGCGCAGGTCCCCCAAGACTGCCCGTCTTCGGCGGCTACCTGCACCTGCTCGCCTATAACTACCGGTACACGCACAAGGGCATCCTGACCATGGCGGCCAGATACCGTTCCCCCGTCCTGGGCATGTACTTCGGCTCGTCGCCCACCGTCATCACGGCAGACTTCGCCTCGACGCGGGAGCTTCTGCTTAGACCCGAGTTCCAGGGCCGTCCCGACATCTTCACCGCGCGCCTGCGCAGCTTCGGGGAGCTCATGGGCATCTTCTTCACCGACGGCCCCCTGTGGGCGGAGCAGCGGCGGTTCTCGCTGCGCCATCTCCGGGACCACGGCTTCGGCCGGCGCTTCCCCGCGACGGAGGTCGGCGTCGAGGAGGAGATACGGACCTTGCTGGACGTCATGCAGGAGCCGGTTGGCTCGGAAAAGGTGTGGCCGGGGGAGACGGTGGTCATGGGTCCATGAAGGAAGCCCCTATGGGACGTCTCTTAGGACTCATAGTTTGGGGGACGGTAAGTCTAGAGCTGGAGTGACCTTTGCCGTGTCTTCCCCGCAGGAGTTAGTGCGGGACGGACAGGTCCTGCTGCCCGACCTCCTGTACGCTGGCTTCCTCAACGCCATCATCGAGATCCTGACGGGCGAGCGGGTGCCCCGCGAGGACCACGGCAAGCTGCGCGACCTCAGCCGAACCGTGCGGAACTTCCAGCGGCACGTGGAACCGAGCGGCGGCGCCCTCAACATCGTGCCCTGGCTGCGCGCCGTGGCCCCGGACCTGCTCAGCTACACTGGCATCAAGACGAACAACGATGACATCCTGGCCTTCATCGAGGCGAGTTGGAGGAGCAGGGCGAGCATGGCGAGTAGTGCTTGTCCAAGCCTCGGCTAACGTCCGCAGCTAACGCCCGTGGGTCTGGTCCGGCGTCTGTTCTGTGCAGAGGGAGCTGGTGGATAAGCAGCGGCCCTCCTTCGACGCGGAGTCGCTGAGAGGCTTCATCGACGAGTTCCTGGCCGAGATTCAGAAGCGGGGCGACGGCGACGGGGCCCCCGGCGTCTTCACCGGTCAGTACCGCCAGTGTCGGTCTGGGACCACAACGGTCCAGTCGGGAAGTCGACTGAACGGCCCTTCTCGACATCCCCCCTCCCCCCACCCGTCCGAAAAAGAAATGCAGTGCGCATATAAAAATGCAAATCTAAGGGGAAGAGCCTGATCAAAACTACCTATCACTGATCAGAGTAAAAGTATAACAAGAGGGCGTTCGAACCCCACCCGACATCGCGGTTGGTATTCGATGTTGACACACCAATCGCATCCATCATAAAGGCGATATGGTAACGCCCTAACTGTAAATGCCCGAATGCCCAGATCTCTGAGCATGTATTAAGATTGTACAATTTCGTTCACTGTGTTTAACAATACCTTACATTTCAAATGTCCAAAACGAAAACTAGTTTACACAAAATTCTGTAGCAATTTGGTTCATTGCAATGAAAGTATACGTATTTCGTACTCATAAATGACGAATGAAATGTTCAGATCTGTTCGGTGGCAATATGAGCAAAATTGTCCAATTCTAGTAGTTGTATGTAGTTCGGTTGCGGTACCTGCGGTGGTGCGGTTCACTGGTCCGTTCAGTCGTAGTCGGCGTAACGCAGGGCTGTAGTGGGGTACCCCCCCCCCCCCCCCGAAACCGGCGACCAGGGTAGGCAACCCGCATGACAAACGCCTGAATGTTAACAATTAGCGCTACATATATCCCCCTCCTACGGCCCTGGAGTAACGCTCATGTGGCCTTGCGCATCGGCCCGGTCCGTCAATCTGGGCCGTCGGACCGGTACCGATGCGTCATGGCTGCGCGTACCGCTCGTGCTCATTTGCCGACATACGGGCCTTGACGGGACGGGTCCGCATTAAAAAGTCCCCCTTTGTTTTCGTCGTACGGACATCGCACTTTGTTGATGCGGTCACGGGGACATCGGGACACTCGGGACGAATTTCGCATCTCACGTGTCTACGGGCGTGCGGGGCGTGCGGGGCGGGTGGGGCGGGTGGGGCGGGGCAGCTAGTTGTTATCGGCCGCTATCATCCCGCTCCGCTCCTCCGTGAGCCGCTTGCAACATGCCTCAGCTGACATCCATTTACTCATGTCCAGACAAGCAGCTGCTGGTGGTGGCCCTGGACCTCATCTTCCCCAGCTCCACGGTGCCCCCCGTCACCGTGTCCATGGCCATCTCGTACCTGGTGCAGCACCCGGACAAGGCGGAGCGGGCGCACCAGGAGATCGTCGCCGTGGTCGGCAGGGGCCGGCTGCCCACCCTGGACGACCGGCCGTGGTAGGTGGAGGGATGGAACCCAAAGTATAGAGCGTCGGTCCGATATTCTCATACTTCCCTCTCCGCACACAGCCTGCCGTACACCGAAGCCATCCTGCGCGAGGTGCTCCGGCTCGACTCCAACACCGTCCTCTCCGTCACCCACCGCTGCACGGAGGACACATTTTTCCGCGGCTACTTCGTCCCGAAAGTACGATAGCGTCCCTTTCATGTTTCATTTTCTGTTTTAAAAAATCCTCCCCTTTCATATCGCCCGCGTCGCTACCACTGACTGTACAGGGCACGCTTTTGATCCCAAACATCTGGGCGGCGAACCGCGACCCCACGGAGTTCGAGAAGGGCAACGAGTTCGTGCCGGAGCGCTTCCTCGACGCCAGGACGGGCCTGCTCAAGAAGAAGGACCCCACCATGGCGTTCGGGCTGGGTGAGAAACTCGCAGCAGCCAAGAAATGGCGGGAAATATCAGTGCAACCAGAAACAATAAACGCGGTCTTGGCGGCCCCGACTCCTTCGGCTGACTGATAAGATATCAAATCGTGCCGGTGGTCCGTGCTCGTGTGGTCGCCCGCCGGCAGTTCTGCCGGACCGCACGACACGCGTGCTCGATGAGTGGCCTACCCACTGGTCCGCAGGGGCGCCCGGACTGAACAGAGATGCTTCGTGTGCCCGCAGGCAAGCGGCTGTGCGCCGGGGAGACCTTCTCCCGCCAGAACATGTTCCTGTACCTGGCGGCGCTGCTGCAGAACTACGCGTTCTCATACGGGGACGACGGCTACCTGCCGAGCGAGGACGACATGATCCCAGGCATCCTGATCACGCCCAAGTCCTTCTGGGTGCGCGTCACCGAGAGGTCCTGAACCTGAACCTCTGCATCAGTGGCGGATCCAGGAGCGGCTTCAGGGGTCCTGCAGGGTGTCCTGCTTTTTGCCTACTTACAGGTGAAAAGTTATTCCGGTTGCCTACATTTCCGGCGCCCTTCGGGCGCAGGGAGATGCTTCAGGGGGGGGGGGGGGGCAATGACACCGTCCCCCCCCCCCCCCCTCCTTGGATCCGCGCCTGCTTTGCATCTCTACGAATCGCACTTCGATTATCACCCACACACCATCCTTTCCACTTGTCATTTTCTATTTTGTTAATAAAAGACATTCTTTCAACTTAATTTTGCATTTTGTCAATAAAAGACATACTTTTAACTTTGCCGATGAGTGCATTTTGATTGTGTAAACGTGGCCCGTCGCAGTTGATCGCTCGTCATTAAATATTGAGTGTGGCGGAGGGACGGGGGGGGGGGGGGGGTATTCGATCGTGCGAGGGGTTGGGAGAGGGTGGGGGTCATAACGTCAAGCCGCGCTCCGCTCGCGATTCAAACAGAGTCAGTTGTCCCGGAGAGCGGAGCGGAGGCTCTGAGGGGCGGCATCAGCATCGACATCGGGATCTAGCTGGCGCCATCATGAATAAAGCGATTGTCCGCTTCGTGGTAAGTGTTCGGCCGAGGCTGGCAGCGGACGTCCGGCCCAGAGTGTGCGCCCATCCGCCCGGGTTTGCTTGCAGCGCACTGTATCCCCCGGCAAGGGGCAGCCCCGGGTCGTAGCGAGGAACTCGGTCCAGGATGCCGTCGAGCCCGTCTACTTGATGATGCGCTGCTTGGCCGCCTGGCCGCCCCCCAAGCCTCGAGGTATAACACCGCGCGCTTCCAAGCCGCATATTACGATGCTCAGATAATAGTCAGGGGCTGAGTCAGAAATGACAGCAGGGCTTCGATGATCAGTCGAGACTAAATTTCATGCAAAGCCACACCCTGCCAGGCCCCGGGGCGGCGCTGCTCGTGGGCTGGCAGGCGGCGCTGGTCGCCATGCTGGGCTACCAGTGGGTGAACGCCGCCAGCGGTCAGCTGGGCTTCATGGGCGAGGCGCCGGGGCCGGCGGCCAACACCTCGTCGTCAGCCTCGTCGGACACGGCGTCCGGGGTGGCTCGCGCCTCACTGTCCATCCAGGGGGCCCTGTACCTGACCCTGTTCGGAGCGCTGCCCGTGATCTGGAGGGACGCTTGGAGGCTGACGGCCACCTGGGGGCGGTGGGGGGCCCTCCAGAGACGGCTGGAGCGGGCCTGCGGTGGCCAGCGGCTGACCTCTCCGCGCCCCCTGTCCCTGCGGCTGTCCGCGCTGCTGGCGGTGCTGTGGCCCCCCGTCATGACCGCCCCCATGTGCCTGCTGGGCCGCATGGCCGTGTTGGACGCACTCTTCTTCGTGTACCCCGCGCTTGTCGTCCTCTCCCTCGGGCTGCTCTGGTGGAGGATGATGGCCGCCCTGGAAGACGCCGCCGAGATGCTATCCGAGTCCTTTCGCAGAGTGAGTCGGCCCCGGCCCCTGCGCTCCGCTCGGCTGCGCTGCAGTATCAGGGTCTTACCCTCGGCGTCGTTCCCCAGGACACGGGCTCGTGGAGCCGGCCGGGCTCCGTCGCGCGCCTCCGGACATACCGCGGCCTGTGGATGGCGATGAGAGATGTCCTGGATGAGGTGGGCCTCGTCGGTGGGCTCTCCCAACTCACCGTGCAGGCCATCCAGACTCTGTCCCTGCTGCTGTGCGCCGTGCAGACCATCCTGGCTCTCATCCAGGTACCAGCCGCCAGGACCGGCCGGCAGCGGCCATATGACCAGAACCTGAGCGTCAGCCTGTTTAGCGACTCGAACTGTGCTCAGGGTGTCACCGCCACCAGCCAGTTCATCGCGTTCCTGGGGGTCGTCAACGTTGTCTCGATGGCGACGCTCAGCGACGCCGGCCACCGCGTCGGGGACAAGGTGGGTTCCCCGTCGGCAAACTGAACTGAACGCCATTTAACCATTTAATATGCAGATGCAGCGCGTCACCGTTCTCCTGGAGACCACGCCGACCACGGCGCTGGCCTCCGACGTGCAGTACGAGGTGAGTCCGGTGCCGGTGCTGGCAGGGAGGCGTCAGGCGTCCACCAGGGCTGACCAGGGGCGTAGTACCGCTGACTTAATCTGTTCCCAGATGGAGGTGTTCCGGCAGATGATGGCCGTCAAGGCCGCGGCCATCCGCCTCTGCGGCTTCGTCACCGTGGATCGGTCGCTGCTCGGGGCGGTGAGTGCCGTGCGCCGTGCCGATGGCCGAGTTGGCGGTGAACGCCACGCCCCTCACCGCCAAGTGACGTGTCCTCGGTGCCCGCAGGTCCTGGTCGTCCTCATGACGTACCTCATGGTGCTGCTGCAGTTCGCCCTCCTGTGAGCAGCCGTCGGGCCGAAGCCAGCATCAATGAGCACAGCCCTTGATGACCTCGCGCCGGCGCGCGCACTGCGCACCGCCTTTATGCCCTCATGGCGTCGGCGTCGGGTACCTAAGCCTTCCGACCCGCGGCCCGGCCCGACCGGAAGGGGAGTGAGAGACACTTGTCTGTGGTGATCAGCCTTTTGGAAGGGGGAAGGAGGCGTTCAGCCCTCTAACAAAGGGCCCTTTAATGCCCGCTGGAAACGGAACCGGAAATGGTCGGAGGAAGCGCGCGCGCGGCGAGGCGAAAGCCGAAAACAGAAAACAGAAAGCCCCCAATGCTATCCGAAATCCCGCCGCCGTCGGCGGCCACCACGAGGCTGCACTGCGACGCAGCGCAGCGCAGGCGGTGCACTGGAGGAGAACCATAAAGCATATGTGCCTCGATTAATTAGACATTCATTTCAAAGAGAAAAGATCCACCGGCGGGGGGACGAGGAGGGAGTTGTCGGGGGGGGGGGGGGCAGAGGGGAGAGGCAGCAGGGAGAGGCCGACGGTCATGTTACACTGGAAGGAGTGCTCTCACACGCACACACACACGCACACAGAAGCAAGGGCAAGGTGCAGCGTGCAGCGCCGCGACAAAAATAATGACTTCATTTACACTGGGCCCCGCCCCTCCGGCGGCGACAGGGGCAAGGGGGGGGGGGCGGGGGCTGCCTGAGCGCTGGGATAGACACGCTTTGGCTGCTGATTGACTCACGAGATTGACACATCCGTCTAGTCGTGGAGATTTAAATACCGCGGTCGCCTGCATAGAACCAAACCAACGGGAACCTGCTGAGTCTGTATTTGTATCACGACCCGCCATACTCCGTAGTAGTAACTGAACTGGGTGCACTGTGCAGTGTACAGTATTCGGTTTGCTGACGTTCGCCGATGCCCCGACCCGACCCGATGGCGTCGACAAATTCACACCAAATTACTGAAGATTATGAGGCGTTGCGTTGCGCGCGCGCTTGGGGGGGCATCCATATCCATATACCACGTGACCCAAAATAGGCCACTTTTAGACCCCCCTCCGCCCGCGCGACCTGGCTAACCTAACCTTCCCTTGTATTTAATATAGGAGCGTGACATGTGGCTGACCCCCCCTCCCGCTCCCCCCTATTCGGTTACGTGGTATATGGATGCCCCCTTGTATGTGTCGCGCGCCGTCCGCCTACTCGCTAATTCATCTAATTTCTTTCCATATCTTTGGCAGCGACTAGTAAGAAATAGGTAGCCGCGGCAGGTGACCGCGCTGGAGGAAAATATTAGAAAACAAAAACGAAAACTACAAATGGAGACGGGAAGGGTGTAAAAACAAAATGTGGGCCACGCATGTGTGTGTCGACGTATGGACGGCCTTGGTCCTGCAGTTCGTTTACATTGGCCGATCCCTCATAAACCGTGCAAAGGCTGGCAAAGTATGAGTGCAGCAAGTGCAGCAAGTGCAGCAGGAGTTGCATGTGTGTGTGGGTGCGTGTGTGTGTGTTTAGGTTGGCAACCCTTCTCCGCCCCTCGTTAGTTCGTCTTCACGGACGGTCGCCACCCGCTCCCATCTGTCTTGACATACGAATAGGGGTTTGCCGCCGCCGCCACTGCAGGGCTGGGAGAGGGGGGGGGGGGGGGGTAGGGGGGTCGAACCGGGAGGAAGGGGGACAAAAACTGTTGTGAGTGATTGCTACTTAGGGCCCAACAATGCCTGATCTGTATACAGACACCCCCAGACTCACACAAACAGCCCATGCACGGCCGGCTCCCGGCTCCAGGATGGGATCCACCCGGTGAGCAGGCAAGTGCAGCAAGTGTGAGTGAGACGGAGGTGGCAACCTCTCTCTCTCTCTCTCTCTCTCTCTCTCTCTCTCTCTCTCTCTCTCTCTCTCTCTCTCTCTCTCTCTCTCTCTCTCCTTGCGCAGATTCAAAGAAACGAAACGACTACACAGTGGAGCGCATATAGTCGCACAGCGCCCGCATGGGCAGAAAGGCGTGGCCCAGGGCCCAGCGGCCCCGCGTGGCGGTGCTTCTGTGCCATCAAAGGGGAGAGCTCGGTGCGTGCCGTCATTGTAAGAATTAATTTTTACTAATCACGACGTGTTAACGCCCGGCTAACTAGGTTGGGCTTGCCCGATACGCGTGCAGATGGCGCGTCGCATGACCCGGGGTGGGGGGGGGGGGGGGGGGGGGCGTCTGGGTGGAGGCAGGCGGCGTCGACCACCGCAGCAGGCTAGGAGGTGTGACGGTGTGACTTGCAGGGATGCGGGCGTGTGGCAGGGCGTGGCGGGGCGTGGCGTCGGGGGGGGGGGGGGCATCCTGCTGAGAGTCGAATAGGACCCTGGAGAGCGGCGCAGGCGGGCCGGGGGCGTGCCTTACTGTCGCGTGCTGCAGCAGACAAGTCACCGAAAAAATGAATTCACTCCCCCATTTTCGATTTGTATTTATGACTTCGCTGCGCTGTGGGGCGGGAGCGCCTCACGTGATAACCGCCGCCGCTTCAGTGGAAGGGATCCGAGTTCGAATCGCGGCAGCGGCGAGCACTTTTTGTTCGTTTCGACCGGTAGTTGGTGCTGCAGCTGGCTAGAAGTACTAGTGGGCTGTCTCGTTGGCCGCAACGCCCGCCGCCCGGCCTACGCTCGGCGGCTCGGAATTATTGTGTCAGAAAACAGGGAAGACGCTTTGCTTTCACAAGGCCGCCGGACCACACAGCCTCTGGTCCTGGAAGCGCCCGTGCGGCGCGTGCCCTGCCGCCAGGCGTCGTCTGCTTCGCGTCGTCTGCTTACAGCGACCACGCGGGCCGGAGCCTTTAGTTAGTCGGTACTGCCTTTGGAACTGGTAGGTATTCGAACCCGCGGCTCGTGCAGTACGGCCAGCGGTATGTATTCCCTGCAAGGCAAGTATTGCAGTGCCGTCGGCGCTCCTGCCCCTGAAAACGCTTCCCGATCCTATCGATGTGTTGTGTTTAGGGGACGCCCAGCGGTTGCCTCATTAGAGGGCGCTGATAAGCGCGGCGGCAATCAGTAAGTGTGTGTGTGTGTGTGAGTGAGTGTGTGTGTGAGTGTGTGTGTGTGTGTGTGTGTGTGTGTGTGTGTGTGTGTCTCCACGCATGCACGCCATGCCGGAGTGGGAGTGGGGGCAGGTTCAGTGGGCGCACGTTAGACAGTGGTGATAACAGGCCTACTATATACTATGATGATCACAAAGCTCCATCGATGGGCTCGCACCGTTTTCAAGCTCTCAGAGCACTAGGCAGCGCGCTATTGCTTCTATGAATCGCAGAAACGGAAACTGCAGTGAAGAAGATAAGGGCAGGGCAGCTATGAGGATTCGCGGCACTTTTTTCAGCTCGCAGCCCGGCGTAGTAATCGAATATCAGAAATCACACCGATTAATCGAAATCGACTGATCAATCGAACCAGGGCGGTATATTGCTATAGTAATAACGTTCAAAATAAGTAATTTTAACTTGAATAATTTTCAACACTGATGTTTTCCTGCATTTTCGCGTTGTTTTGTCTTTCGCAGTCGCAGTTCGCGATGGGTTTCAGTTCTAGATTTTCTCGTTAATCGATCATCATAAATATTGGAATTCCATTATCGATTACCACAATAGGGTATTCCGCTGAACCCCAGAACGGAAGTAAGAAGAGGGCAAGAAGTTCAAAAGGATGGTTGAGGGGGGACGTGTTGGACGGAACCGGACACTGTCCCACCTCCCCCCTCACCCATCTTTTAGTACTTCTTGCCTTCTCCTTACTTCCGTTCTGGGGTTCAGCGGAATACTCTATCGAAATCGACTGAAATTCATCGCCGATTACAAAAAGAATTATCGGTTTGAAATTTCGATTAATCGATAATCGCACAGGCCGGCGCAGCGCAGCGCAGCCCTGGCGGGCGCCGGTGCCCGTTGGCGCCCGTTTCCGATAACAATCACAGGGCGGCGGACTACGTGTTTGACTGTTTACGGAAAAGCCGAGCCGAGCCGAGCTCCCCCGCCTGGCTGCGCTGGCTGCATGGCTGCCGCTGCAGGAGACGGTCCGGTCTTTCACACTCCTTTACTTCACTGGCAGTCGGATAAACAAGGTGTGTGGATTGCAGCTGACCGGCTGCGGTGCGGCACACTGACGCCGGAAGCGGCCGCTGACTTTGTCTTCAGGGAAACGCTCCGAAAGCAGCACGGAGACGCGCATGTCTACGCTGCTCGGCACACGACGTATTCTTAGCCCTGGCGTCGTCCGGCTGAAGAAGACCTTACGGGACCACTGTGGCAGGCTCTCCCAAGGGGGTTGTCGGCGGGCACCCGTGCGGCTGGGCTGGGGTGGACCCTCGGCGACGCCAGGTCACCGTCACACCGTGTCGTGTCCGTGTCGTGCTGCCCCCGTCAGCGACACGAGGATTACATGAGATGGCGGAATGAGAGGGGGAGGCTGGAGGCTGACTTCTCTGTTCTGGGGGGGGGGGGGAGGCAAAGTCGGGGGTCCGGTGTTGCCCGGTCCGACAGAGAGAGAGAGAGAGAGAGAGAGAGAGAGAGAGAGAGAGAGGAACGGTTTCACAGCCAGTAATGCACAACAGAGTGCGAAAAATGTCTGCCGCCGTCTGAGGAAACTAGCCTACAGTATCCGGATAAGAGTCGAAACGGAAGTAAGAAGTTATACGAAGAATCACAAAAGCGGATCCAGTATGAGGGGAACCGCAGCAGAGAGTATCTCCACCGCGGTGTCAGCCACGAGCCAACGTCAAAAATCTGGAGGCTTAGCTCTCGCTTACAATTGTCACGACCCTTTGGTAGAAGGCGCAGATCTTGTCCGCGGGCAGTTTACCTACCTCTTTAGGAGGTTGGTGTTCTGCGCTGTGTGACCCTACCAAACTATGCTACCAAACGGCGGCGGGGAGGAGTTGAACGGGGGGGGGGGGCGTCCGCTCGGACATCAACAAGTGCACCACCCCCACCACCCTGCTGTTTGCAGCACGGCGGTGCAGCGGCGGCCCTGGCGGAGATGCTGCAGCGGCTATCTGGACCCTCACCCCGCTCGGCCCTCCCCTCCCGCCGCGCCCCTCCCCCGCCTCACGCCCCATGCCCCACGCCACGCCCGGCGTATACGAGAGGTCGTGAGCGTAAAGCCAGTAAGGCAGTAGCTGTTAGCTGGCAGTGGCTGTCGGGGGGCGCTCTGTGCCGCACACACGGTCAGGAGTGGGGACGTGGGGACCAGCGGGGACCAGCGGGGACCAGCGGGAGCCGGCCGGCGGCAGCGGCCGAACAGCTGATCGCGTCTAGTTCATCTCGCGTACCATGTGCTCCGCCGGGACTCGGCGCGGTCCGGTGCGCTGCTGCATCACCTGGCGGGACAGCGAGTGACGCGAGTGATATCGTTGGTGTGGGTGTGACTGCCATGGCGCCACCGCTGCGCCTCCGCGGTGTTGCAGCTGAGGACGCCGATGCCAGTGACCGCGTCGGCGCCCGACACCGGACCCGGCCCTCCAGGGCGGCCCGGCCCAGGACATCCGCGTCGACATCCAAGAGGAGGAACCGGGGCGTGCTGCCCAAGGACGACGGCGAGGACCCCGACGGCTGGAGGCAAGGTGAGGACGCTAGCCGGGGAGGTCCCCCGGGGCCGAGGGCGTGCCGAGGGCGTGCCGAGGGCCGGGGGCAGAAACAGGTGCGTGGCCGCCGACGGCCAGGAGAGGTCCTATCACCGAGCCGGGGACATCCTGGTCACGAGCGCCTAGTTTCGCGCGGGTGATCACCGCTGGGGTTTCCCTCAGGCGCTGTGCCTAGAAGCTGTGCCGCCCTCTGCCAGCCGTAGAGGGGCACGTTACGTTGCAGGTGCAAGGCTCGACACCGGACGATCTGTACGGCCTGCCTACGAAATAGCACGGGGCCAATATTTGGTGCACCTGGAACAAGACTTCATCGCCCCCATCCCACCGACCCCACCACCTACGACGGTGCTCGTGTGTGTGTGTGTGTGTGTGTGTGTATTTTGACTTTTGTTTTCGAAACCATTAACTGCTCTCGACGTTCGTGGAAGGCGTATCAGAATGCACGGCTGCGCTCGCTGGCGCTGCCCCTGGCTGCCCCCCTGCGCGCCTGTCTGCCCCCGCGCTCCATAAACGCGCCCAAAGTAATTGAGTGTTTTGACAGCGGGGGCGGCGGCCAGGAGCGGCCGGGGGCGGCGTCAGCCAGTGGCACCTCATCGCATCTCAATACTACAATCCACTCGATGGCGGCCGCCCGCGGCGGCCCGGTGCCCCTCACCGCCACCACCCCATCTCTTCATCCGGAGACGAGATTCATTTCAGGCTTTCGCTTTTATTTTCCTTGTCTCCCGTCTACCGTTTTTAAAGGCGAAGGGCGGGTTGAGGAGGGAAGGGGGAGCCTTGGGGTACAGCGGAGTGTGTACTACAGAGCAATGCAGTACGGATGAAACCAATGCCGACTGCGCTCCGCTCCGCCACGCCCCGCCACGCCCCCGACACTCCTTCTTTTTCAACTCAGTCGGATAATCTTACGTCCCCGGGCATCTATCACCTCCTGCATGTTTCCAGGCTGGCTTTGCCACTTGCTCCGGTGGAAAGTGACATAGGTCTAGCCAGCCGACCATTTTGATTCATCGTTCAAAAATAATTTTAATTCTAAACTGCTTTTAACAAAGAGTCTACGACTGCATGATCGTCCGTGGCGGTCAGCACAATTTCTCATTCTCTCTCTTTCTCCCTATCTCTCCCTCTCGCAGACGTGTCCCTAACCTTTGCCTATGTATTTATTCTTCCCTGCACAAAATAAGTAGATTTCGTCTTGTTCTTGTGTTATCTTGTTTTCGTCTTGTTGTAAAACCGACCAAGCTCGTCGTTCTGAAACAAGACCACGTCGGCCGGAGCGGAGAGAGAAATGTCAGCTGCTGTGTTGTGTCCCTCCCTGTGTTGGTGTTGTACGTATCTGTTCGGCAGATGGAAATCGGCTCGTGTGTGCGACCAGCGATGGGACTGCGGGGCCGCTGTTGCCGCTGGGCCGCGGAGGGGAGGCCGGGGCCGCTGGGCCGGCCTGCAGACACCGGCCACAATGTGCAGTATTTTTGCGATGCAGTTTTGCAACTGCACTTCGCTTTCACTTTGAAAACGGCGGCGAGTTCTTTGTACACGCTCGGCAAAGGTACTTCGAGCCAGAGTTTCTTCTTCTCCTGCCGCGACAAACATGAAAGATAATCCAACGTCCGCGTCGAATTTGACGGAGTGGTGAGATGGACGCACAGAAGTCAATGGGACGTCAATCACCGCCGCGACAGCCCTGCGCGTCCTTCTCTCTCGCTCTGCAGGGCCCAACTGGCAGGGGCGCGCATGAGACGGCCTGAGGCAGCCTGAGGCATCTGGGAAAGAAGCGTGGGCCCCGTCCCTGCGCCCCGCCCCGCCCCGCCCCGTCCCTGCGTCCCGCCCCGCCCCGCCCCGCCCTGCCCCAACCCGCCCCGCCCCGCCCTCGGTCCCTTGACGCATCCACAATGCCATTGCTAATGCTAATGTATGCACTCGACGCTTTTCTTTCAGGAGTTTATTTGGAGACAAAAACGCAACGTCACGCGTACGTACCTATACCCGGGTACCTGCTCCAAGTGCGTGAGAAGGATAGGGCGAGGGAATGGAATATCACGCCGCAGACGCGTATCTTGCCGGGAGCTCGTTGATCTCCATTATCCCCCCCTCACCGGGTTCAAATACCGGCCCTCGGAAGTGCGCCGTTTTGTTAGTGTCGCCGACGCTCCTCCCCGCGCGCTCTGCGGGCCCTGCGCATGCGCAGCTCTGCGCCGCCGCGCCGCGCATCGCTGTACAACAACCCATCGACAGCTCGCTGTGACTATCTATGCCCATGTGCCTATGGCAGCCTAAGGCTACGGCTGCTGATAGCAAGCGAGTGTACAGCCCGGCGGGGTCAGCTCGGCAGGTCACCAGAGGATAACCCTAAACACGAGGGGGGACATAGCTACGAGCAAAGCCATGGCCGGCAGCAGTCCACACACGCCGCCGTAAGCCACGGCCAGCCATGTCACGAGCTTCTGTCGCCTGGCAACGCCTTACAAAGGGCGGGACGCGGGACGATCACTTCAGCGAAGATAGGGAAAGCAGAGAAAAACAGAGCGGCGCCGAGGGTGCGAGGCGAGCGGCGCGACTTATTTCCGCGCCATCGTCCGCGTCCTCCGAGCCGCGGGCGCGGGCGTCCTCCGCCAGGATGACGTCGTCGTCGTCGTCGTCGTGCCGCGCGTCACGACCCCGTGCGCCGGTCACGCGACGTGTCACGTGTCGTGACGAGCGGCCGAACTGCGACGGCTCCATTGCCAACAAAAGAGTAGCCCAGGGGACTAGAGAGGCACTTCAACGACTTGATGCAGCGCCAAGTTCGCGCCAATAAATGGAGCCCGGCCATTGCATCGTGGCCGGCGAGCGCAAGTGCGCTGTGTGCGCGCGCGTGCGTGTTGCGTGTGCGTTGCGTGTGCGTTGTGTGTGTGTGAGCGCGTGGTACGCATTTGCAGCCGCTGTAGATCATCGGGATGGTCGAGCTGCAGGACAGATGCGGCCTGTTCCCAATAGAGAGTGCGCCTTACGCGTCAAGTAATCTGATTGTCCTTGTCCTAGATTTGCGCACACATATGCCAAGTACATGCTAAAAAAAAAAACATCGCGAGTACCGTCGCGAATGATGAATTTATTAGGCAGTCAGTTGTTTACTAGTCAGGTCGTGGCCTAACATGCATCCTCCATACCTTCGGGCCGGGGGCGGGGGGAGGGGGAAGAGGGGGAGGAGAGGGGGGGGGGGGGTTCTGCCTCGCGTAGGTTGCGCGGGCTAGGGGTTGCCGGGAGGTCCGGTGCTGCAATAGATGAGGGGTGACATCAGCACGACGACCACAGACAAAAACAGAGGGAGAGAGAGAGACAGAGAGAGAAAGAGAGAGAGAGAGAGAGAGAGAGAGAGAGAGAGAGAGAGAGAGAGAGAGAGAGAGAGAGAGAGAGAGAGAGAGAGAGAGAGAGAGAGAAATTGAAATTGAAATTTTATTAAGGATTACATACAGTAGGACTGAAAAGCCCCTTTGGGTATGCAATGAGAGAGAGAGAGAGAGAGAGAGAGAGAGAGAGAGAGAGAGAGAGAGAGAGAGAGAGAGAGAGAGAGAGAGAGAGAGAGGAGCTGCAGTCCGCTGCATCCATGGCTGCACTGCGCGGCGCGGCCACGGTTCAGCTGTGTGATGAGATGGCGGGCCGCCTTCAAAGACGCTGCCGCCGCACCCCCTCGCCCTCCCTTTCCTCACTTTCTACTGCCACACTTTCCCCCCGCGGGGACGGGGACGCAGTAGCAGCAGTAGCAGTAGCAGCAGCAGCATCGCCAACAAACGGGCACTTTGTGCGAGTCCTACACACGCGATGTCAGTAGCACCAGCAGCAGCCACAGTAGTCCCGGCCCCGCCTGGCGTCTCCAGGATGTCGAGGTGGAGGGAGGAGGCCAGCCTCTGGCCCGGCACAAGCACAAGAAGGGGCTTAAGGCTACGCGGTCGGGACTTAAGAAGATGGCCCGGCCGCGTGATGGAGGACACAGCCATAGCCATCCCGCTCAGCAGCGGCCGTTACGCCCATTTTTATTCCCATAAATCCGTGCTCTCCCCTCCCCTATCCGCGGCCAGCGATGGGCCGTCCGGGAGTCGCGTGCGCGGGGCCCAGGCCGCTATGCGATTAAGACCCATTCTGTGCGGTTAAGCAGCGGGCGATCGACGGCGATCGACAAATGGTGGCCGAGTCGGTCGCGAGGCCGTGGCCATGGGCTGCATGGTCTGCATGGGCTGCGCGGGGCGCCGCACCGCAGCACCGGCCGCCCAGTGACCGCCCCGGTCCCAGCCCGGTGCCAGCGGTGCCCTCCAGGGGGACAGACAGTCGTAACACTAACCTAGACGTGTGGCGTTGGCGTCGGCCGGTCGGCATAATACCACCCTAGGAAAATTGTAATGTGCGATTGTGTCCGCGGCAGCGGTGTGGCAGAGCATCGCTCCTGAGCCGCGCGCGTCGGCGACCGCCATTGGCACAGGCGCCGTCCATTAAGCGCAAAGTCCGAATCTCCTCCGAGTTATAAAAACCGCGCCTGGCGCCTGCGAGGGTCCGGGTAGGCTAGCCCGCACGACACGCGTGTGTGCAAAGGCCCGGGATTGCACACCCATCCGGGCGCCTAGACCGACCGAAACAGGGAATGCAGAAACATGAGCGGATTTCCCCTGACGGTTCCCCTGACGGCGTGTCCGCGCGCCCCAGGTTTTCAGTGGCTGGCGGCCCGGCTGGGACATCTCTCCATGTTATCATATGGACTCGTCGGGGACCCAGCGCGCAGCGGCCGACGGGGCGACGACGGGGACCCGGGGGACCCGGGGGACCCGGGGGACCCGGGGGACCCGGGGAGTCATCGGCGGCCCCTGCCCTCTGCACCGGCCCGGGGCCCGGGGACCGGCACATTAAACTGTTGACACGCGCAGTGCGTGCCGCGTTTGTTTCGGTGAAGATACGTCACTTTCGGTGGCCATTCTGTGCTGCCTCGTCCTGGCCGTGGTCCGGCCCGGCCCCGGCTGGCCCCGGCTGCCCCCCCCCCCCTCCCCTTTCTCCCCCCCGGCCCCGGCCGCCGGCCGGCTCCGGCTGCAGGCATTGCGCCCGCCTGTTGTTTACAGCTCTAGCTTCCCACGCCCCGCCGCCCCGCTGCTAGTACGTACTTACGGTTTCCGCGGGAAGCAAACCGTTACCGCATAGCTTACTCATTACAGAGCGATAAGGGGGTTGTGAAGGGAAGGGAGCAAGCTGGGGAGCGAGCTGTTTGTTGGTCGTTGTCTCGGGCCGGACCCGGACAGGGCAGGACAGGACCTTGGCCCGGAGAGCCCGCACCGCACCGCACCGCAGCGCACCGCGACCGCGAGTGGAATGCTCGCCAATAAATATCACTGCTGGTCGAGTGCGTAGAGGTAGAGGCGGCTGGGCAGGGCCTAGGCTGCCTAGGCCGAGCCGAGGCAGGGCGGCTGGAATGGAACCAAACGCCGCGTCACAATGCACAATGCAGCCGGCAGGTGGCAGCACTGTCTCCCGCGCTGCGCTTATGTTGCGCTCGCGCCGCCGCCGGTTCCGCCTTCTTTTTTCGCGCCCACGCGGCCTGACAACAGCCGGATGACTTATGTGCGTATCTTGTGACTTACGCGCTATATGTGTGCGTGCGTGCGTGCGTGCGTGTGTGTGTGTGGCGGCAAGGCCCCGCACCGTGCAAAGTGGATGCGAGCCAAGACAGAAAATCAATCATCTTTGATCTGCGCGTGCATATCTATTGAACCCCGCAAGCGTGGCAACTGATTTCCGCGGGAGGGGGGGGGGGGGGGAGGGACACACCTCGTTGGGCTAGAATTTTCTTTTTCGTCTTTTTCATCTTCAGGAAGGCAAGGGAGATTAGCAAATCCCCTTTACATATCTTCCCAAATAGGCGGGACAGGGCAAGACAATCGAGTACGAGCCGGTGCTTCCCCCTCCTACTTTCCTCTCTCCTCACCATGGGAATGCCTCCCCTCCGTCGCATTCCCCCGAACGCGTAACTGTGTGTGTGTGCGCGCGCGCACGTGTGTGTGTGTGTGTGTGTGTGTGTGTGTGTGTGATAAAGCAGGAGGGTCACCGCGGACTCTAACCTCACAAACATTCCCGCCGTCCCCATGGAAGCGTCCGTTTGCCAGCTCCACGCACACTATTCGGCTGCAAAAATCAAAACGGAAGTTTGCTTCTGCCGTGCGCTCTACGCCGCCCCGCCCCGCCCCGCCCCGCCCCGCCCCGCCGCCTCACTCCTCCTCAGGCTGCGCCCATCAGAACCCTGCTCACCTCCGTAAACTTTAATATGCGGGACGTGTAATGCCGCATAATTGTTGGCATATACTGTTGTGACAAATTTTATGTCGCTCCCCCTACTCCCCCTCTCCTTACCCCTCTCCACCTGCCGGCGGTCAGTGAATGGGTCGTGATCGCGTGCCCCGGCCGTGTGTGTGTGTGTGACACAAACACTGAGCGCTTATTCACGAGTTTAGCATTGATTTCTCAGTGACAAAAGGTGGGACAGGGAGAGATGGTGTGTGTGTGTGTGTGTGTGTACGTATACTTCCGGCATGGACGGACGGCGTTACACCTCTGCTCGGCTCTCAGCCTGGACCGGCCCGGCCCGACTGCCCCACACTGTCACAATAAAAAGGATAATTTCGGCGCGCAACGTCTCGTGCCGGAATGTGATGCGGGCGCGTCATTTGTCATACTCGGTAGGGCTGTGCCGGCTGTGCCTGTGCAGGTGAGCAGAGCAGGTGAGCGGTGTTGGCGCGGGGACGCGGCTCTGTCGCTCTATTCCTGCCCGCCAAGCCCTTCGCTGAGCGGCCCGGCTTGGGCCCGGCCCTTCTTCCTTCTCCTCGGTGCTCTCGGCGGGCGCGGCGCCAAAGGCGAGACCAGGGAGACGCAACGCACCTGTGGGGACCACGGACCTGGGGGGGACCCGGCGTCCGGCCCAGCGCGGGGGCGGGGAGGGACATTTATCCAAACTGTAACCCTGCGCTGCCGGCGCTGCCCTGCGCTCGGCTCGGGTCTCTCTAGGCTCGGGTGCCCGCAATGGCCGCGGCCCGCTACCAAAAAATGTTTGGTCATACTTTCTCGCGGCGATCACCCCAGGGCCGTCGAATCCAGAGGGGGCGGGGGGGGGCAAAGGTCCCCAGCTCAATATTAATTTTAAAGCGTATGGATGAAAGAAAATTTGTCCAAAAGCCCTGAGCTTTCGGCTCGCTTCGCTCGCCAAATGATTTATCGGAATTTCCGCCTTCACATCTCCGCAACCCGTCAAGTTCTTCGTCTTAATTTAAGGAAAATCGTTGCAAAAGGGGTTTCTTTACCGTAAATAGAATAGATTTCTCTCAGAATGCAGTCTGTTATATCGAGCTTGTTGATTGCTTCGCTCGCACATTACCTGGACAGTCCTTCTCATTAATAACATATGTTCCACATTACATCGTTTAAAAAAAAACACCTTAAGAATTAAAAAAAAAAAAAAATTTGCTCGCTTCGCTCGCGACAATTTCTGTTACAACCCCTACAAGGTAGGCAACCATGCGCACTTTGGGGGATTTGCCCCCCCCCCCCTGGCCGGCAGGCAGGTCGACGGCCCTGGATCACCCCATCCGACGGTGTGGCGCTGTCTTCAGGCACGCCGTTCCGTTCAGTTCTGCATAGCCTGAGCTCGCTATCACCCACCGAGGCTATTTCTGACGGACCGGGACCCGCCGGCGCCGATAACAGCAGTCTTTACAGTCTATTCTGAAGGACGGCGCAGCATAAACTCGATGGTCCGGCCCGGCGAGGGGGTGTCCGTCTGCTGCTGAGGCAGCACGCACAGCGCTCACCCCGGACAACAAACTGGCCTAATCTTCACGTGCTTCCGATGCCTCAGAGAGCGCGCGCTTCGTTCGGCGCAAGTCGCCGGCCGCATCACCTGGCCGCCGAAAACAGTAAAAGAAAAACACACACACTAGGCTACAGTGCCGTTTGCAAATGTTGCAGGACTATGCCGCAGCAACGCGTGCGGCTTGTCGGCGGCCTGCCTCGCCGACAACACCAACAACCGGCACCGCTGCATCTGCACGCACGACGGCCGACCGCCTAGCGCGGACATGGACTGCAACCGCGTGACAGGTGAGTCAGCCGTCAGCCTGGCGGAGCGGCCGCAGCCAGCCCGCCGCGCAGCTCTGTGCTGCGGGACGGTATCCCGCGCACGTCAGGGGCCCAGTGCGACGCGGCTCCCCCGCGCCCTCTGGGCTCTTACCCGAGGGGTCCCTCACTCTTCAAATTTCCAAGCAGTGACCAGTAAATCTGGCTTCAATTGACTTTGACTTGTGAGTTAATTTGATGACTAGAGTGACTAATTTGACCACTTCCTGACTTATTTGAATCATTTGGACTATTTTGAGTAATTTGGATTGTGACCAATGGTGAATAATTTGACTACAACAGAGACTAATTGTGACTTTTTTCGACTAAAAATGTGACTTATTTTTTGAGTAGTGTTGACTAAAATGCATTCCTTGTGACATCCTCAGTGCCCGTAGAACCCGTAGCCATCCACAACATCATCCCCCCGACGCATGACGCGGACTCGCTGACCATCTCCTCCGGGTCCTTCGGGCCGTCCACGGCGGCGGCGGGGTTCGCCGGGGGCTTCGGGGTCATCTCCGGTGCCGGCGCCGCGTCCCCGACGCCGCACCCGCACCTGTCGCTGCCCCGGGACCGCGGGAGCCCCGTCCGGACCAAGCCCGGCCAGTGGACGTTGGCTGTGGAGCTGGGCCTCTTCGGTGCGGCCCTCGTCGTCACCCTGCTCGTCGTGTGGTGGGCGCGGAACCGCTTCAACCGGGGACGGAAGAAACAGGTGAGGGAAACTGACGTGACCGCCGGTTCTAATCCCGGTGTCTGGCCGTATTTTCCTGTGCTCAGGCGAGATTTTCTGGTTCCAGACGCCGCGCAGTCTGAGCAAGGGGCCGCTGGGCTCGGAGATGTTTCTCCCCAACCCGCAGTACTCGACAGGCATGACGGGGCTCGGCCTGGGGGTGACGCTGGCGGGGGAGGCGGCCACGGCCGCGCACGGGTCCGGCCCCGCCATCAGCCACATCGGCCACCACGAGCTCAGCCTGCAGGAGAGCGTCGGCGAGGGCTACTTCGGGAAGGTGTACCGAGGTGCGTAGGACAGCGGCGGGGGCAGGGGCGGGGGCGGGGGCGGGGGCAGAACACAAAGGAGGGGACTCCTTGTGTTGGCAAGCCGACTGATGGAACGATTAGCCAAAAATAGAAGACCTCTGCTGCCTCTGCACACCTTTTGCTTCCGGTGCGCACGATGTCACTCTTGTCACACAGTTGTACAAGAAGAGGAAGTGGAATAAATGGCCGCGAGTGCAGACGAGGATTCGAACCCGAGCCTCTTTTACGCTGACTTTGTCTCTTTGTCGGGCCCAACAGGCGAAATGCGAGAGGCGGACGGCGGCCTGCACACCGTGGCCGTCAAGGTGCTGAAGGAGTCTGCGACCCGGGAGGCGGAGGAGGACTTCATGCGCGAGGTGGAGGTGATGGCCGCCTTCAACCACCCGCACATCCTTAGGCTGGTGGGCGTCGTGCCGAGGGGTGAGTACACCGCGCACGTCGCGCAGAATCTGAATCTGAACTTGAATCTGAATATATAATGGCTGGTGACGCTTTGCAGGGCCGCAGTGCGCACCGTGCATGGTGTTCGAGTTCATGCCGTTCGGCGACCTCACCGAGGTGCTCCGCTGCTCCAGCAAAAACCCGTGGGCGCCGCCGAGGCCCGGGCTGCCGCCCCTCACGCAGGTCAGAGAACACCCAGCAGGCCCAGGGCAGCCCAGGGCACCCGGGACCGGAACCCCGGTCATCGTCGGAGAGGCGGAACATCCGCGTCCCCGCTTTGGATCCGAGACCCCAATCTCATTTTGTGTTCTTCACGGTTTCTCACAGGAGGCGCTGCTGGGGGTGGCGCTGCAGATCGCCCTCGGCATGCGGTACCTCGCCGCCCAGAGGTTCGTGCACCGGGACCTGGCCTGCAGGAACTGCCTGGTGGGCCACAACCTCACCGTCAAGATAGCCGACTTCGGCATGAGCCGCGACGTGTACACGTGCGACTACTACAAGGCAAGTCGGGACGTCGGGACAAAGAGAAGCGAAAATAAAGCTGCGTAGGCAGCGGCGCGGCGCGGGGCGCGGCGCGATCGCCTTCGGGGAGGAAAACAAAAGGCGATACACGATGGCCGCGACGCTTACATTTGGTTTTTAATTTTATCGTCGGCAGGCGATAACTTTTGAACAGCGCAGCAGCGAGCGAACGGAACAACACCCAACCAGGCCATGACCAAGGCGCGGCGCGGGCGGCCTGGCAGCAGGCGGCACGCGTGGCCCGCGGTCCGGTCCGGACTTTGGCGCCTGCGATGGGCCGATGGCGCTCGGTTTCGCCGTTTTATCAGACACGCGCTGCGAAAAATTCGGGCCACCCGCATCGCTGTCCACGACAAACCTTTTATCGCGCGATGGCCGGAGAAGGGTCATGTCTGAAAGGGACGGGGTCTGGTCTAATCCTTATAGTTTAGTCTGGTTTTGTCTGCAGATGGGAGGGTCCCGCGCGCTGCCTGTGCGATGGATGTCCCCCGAGGCCCTCCTCTACGGCCGCTTCACGCTTGAGTCGGACGTGTGGAGCTTCGGCGTCGTCCTCTGGGAGGTCTTCACCAGGGGCAAGCTGCCCTACTACGGCCACGCAAACGACGAGGTGTGTCCCGAATCCTACAGCCAGAGGGAGGAATGCCCGGAGACCGGCAGGATTTGAACCAGAGACCTTTCTGTTTGCAGGCGCTCAAGCTGGTGCTGCAGAATGTGCTGCTGCAGGTGCCTGACAGCGACTGCCCGAATGCCGTCGTCGATCTCATGCGCTGCTGCTGGAAGACGGAGCCGCGGGACCGGCTCCGGTTTCCGGAGATCTGCGCGCGCCTGGAGAATGCGCTGGAGGAGGCCGTCAAGGGACTGGCGCACGACTGCGAGCCCGGGCTGGAGGACATGGACCTCGACATGGGCCTACCGCGGCCACCGGGCTTCCCCTTCCCCGCCGCGTACCCGTCCTTACCCGCCCTGCCCGACGACCTTCCGGCCCTGGGCTGGTACGGCCACACCGCGCCGCAGTCCACGTTCAGCGACGCGGATTTGGAGGGCATGAGTGTGCGAGGGGCGGGGTCGGGAGCGGGGCCACCGGAGGAGGGCCTGCTGGACCCGGAGAACTACCTGCTGCCCAGGGCCCCCGACCCCAGCCGGGTCCAGTACATGGAGCCCATCGCAGACTGACAGACGTGGTGCTGCACATCTTTTCCTGTTCCTAGTCAGCGTGATAAAGTGACCGCAGTTCAGACTGTGTTGCGTGTTCAACAAACAGTGCGTTTGCTGTGTCGCTGTGCGAACTGAGCCAAGATCAGTCCTCCCTCCGCGCCAATTAATTAAAGGACCAATTATTTATCGTATTTATTTTGATGAGTGGTGTCTTCTAAGTGTGGAATAAGTTATGAAAGAGTGAATCCTGTGAATTAAATGGGGTGTTTTTGTCCATATTCTGATAAAATGTAAGTGTAAAAATGTACATGTTCTCACTGCTTGTAAGACTTAGAAAGATGTACCTGATATGTGATATGTAAGGAAGCCTTCTCAGAGAGGAGGATTCATTTTGTCATACTGTTAATTCATGTTGATCCCAAAACATTAAGTAAATGTAAATATATTGCAAAGAAATCTAGACTACTAAGACTACTAAGTTAACATAGATTTTAGTGTACCAACCCTTAAGAAGTTTTGTATTGTTTATCAACTGAGTGAGTTCTGCTCTTTTCTGATTGAAACTTTGTTTCCCCTTGTGTGATATTGAAGGTCTACATAAAGGTCTGAATAAAAGTCTGTTCCACTGCAAAGGAGAAATATTTTATTGAACAAAAATATTTTGCCAACTTAACAATAAAAAATGCAAATAAACTGAATATCACAGATGGTATTTGGTATTTAACAAATCTTTTCATGGTCCCTTCATTATTCAGATTTGAAAAATACAGTAAGAACAGCAGAAACTCATTTCATGACTGCGCTGGATATATCCTAACTAAATCTTCCATGGTAGCAGGGTAATGGGTAACAGGGCAGGATGAAGACTTTGTGAGATGAGTCCGAATACATCGATAGCAGAACACCAGCCTGAAATGAGATTTAGAAAATAGTTTAAAACTTGGGTCTTAGGTACTATAGAATAACAAAAGAAGTAATATTTGAACAAGAGAAACAACTGCCCATGTTTGCAGCTGAAAGAATAACAATAGTGGACCTATATAAAGACATGGATAGATACCATCTAGCAAAGGACGGCTTACACTATAATCTGGAAGGAAAAAAATTAGTTGCACAAGCAATACTGAGGTGCATGTTATGAAAAATGTGTGGTGACAAGGATAACAACATCCAGCAACATGACCAAAAAATAGAAGAAGAAAGCAAAACAAATGATAAGACAGGCTGTGATACATATGACAATCAATTGAATATCAAAATTATGCATCTTAATATTAGATCTGTCATAAATAAAAAGAATCAAATTGAAGACTTCACATATGAAAATACTCCTGATATACTTGTACTTAGTGAAACCTTCCTCTATCCTATGGAAGCACCTGAAGTTAAATATGGTGATCTTAATCAAGTAAGTCACTTCTGCAGAGACCCACAGTCAAACAGAGGTGGTGGTGTTGTAATTCTAGCTGCGGATAATTTGGAATATGAAACTGAACCGGTTGATGTGAGTAAATTTACCACTCAACATGTACTTGAAGCCTGTTGTATCAAAATTAATTTTAAAACCTCAAGAAGGAAGATCCTACTCATTGGAATCTATAGACCACCTCCTACTGAAAATATTCATCAATTCTTTTATAACTTAAATGAATTACTCCTTTACCTATATGATGGTAATCTGTCGATAGTCATCACTGGTGACTTCAATATTGATAGGCTATGCAGTAGCAAAAATAGTGCTGAACTTGAGGACATCCTATCCTGTTATAATATAACACTCTTGATTAATGAACCCACAAGAGTGACTAAATCCTCATCCACTTGCATAGATAATATTGGCATAAATGGAACTGATAAGTACTTGGCTAGGGTCTCCAAGACCATTATCTCTGACCACTATGCACAAGAAATAACTATTAAAATTAATCGAAATAAAGCACACAGAAAATCCAGATACCAACTGAAGAGGAATCTACATGAAAGCAACATTAATGCACTGAAAAATAAACTACTAAATGTAAGCTGGCAATCAGTCCTTGGTAGCTCTGATGCTAATGTAGCAGCTCTTAATTTCATTGATACTGTCCAACATCACTTTGACATCACTTGCCCCAAAATCAAGAAGAAAATCAACTCTAAAAGGAAACCAAGAATCAATCATAGCAAGGAAGCTTCGGAAATTAAGAAACAACTAGACCTAGCAACAGAATGCTATAAATCTTCTAAAGGACTCAACATTACACTTGAGACCATTAATCTTTTAAGAACTAAATATCACAAGGTACTAAAGAAGAATAAGATCTCCCTGAATAATGTAAAAATAGCTAGGTCAGACAACGTTACTAAGGAAACTTGGAAAGTTATAAATAATAACAAATCCAGCCAAAATTTGAAATGTGAACCAATTTATGTTACTACTGATGCTGGGACTTCCAGCAATGCTATTGAAACTGCAAATTCTTTAAATAAGTACTTTATTGATATTCCTAAAAATATTACTAATAATGCTAGTAAGGATTATAAGTTTATTGGGAACAAGAATGATAAAACAATATTTCTTGAACCTGTTACTGAGACTGAAGTCCATAGTATTATAAGAAACCTTAAAAATAAGACTTCTGCAGGACTTGATGAAATACCCAACACTGTTATCAAACAAATAGCTGACTGTATTACTATACCCCTGACACATGTTGTTAACTTGTCTTTCAAGAATGGGATTTTTCCAGAATGTCTAAAGAAAAGTAAGGTGGTCCCAATATTTAAAAAGGGATTAAAAACTGATCCCAACAATTATAGACCTCTTACCCTAACCTCTAATATAGCTAAGATCCTTGAGAAATTGTTTTATGATAGGCTTGTTAAATTCATTACCAAATACAATGTAATTGCTTATGAACAATTTGGATTTCAAAAAAATAAGTCAACAACTGATGCTGCTGCCTATGCCCTTGATTGCATTGTTAAAGCTATCAATAAGAAAAATAGAGTACTGGGTCTTTTTCTTGACCTTTCAAAAGCCTTTGATTGTGTACAACACAGTAAGCTCATTCAAATACTTAATAACTATGGTATTAGAGGACCTGCACTAAATTGGATAAGCTCCTATCTTTCTGGTCGCCAACAGTGCGTTGCTATTAATGATCTGTCTGAAAGCACAATTAAAATTGTCTTGTCAAATCTCCTCTTGAATGAATTTGGAGTACCTCAAGGCAGTATACTAGGACCGTTGCTATTTTTGATTTATATTAATGATCTTAAAATGTTAATCAATAATCTCTCCAATGGCACCTGCCTTCCTATCATGTATGCTGATGATACTAACTTGATCATCACAGGACAATCCTTAGATGAGACAGTTATAAATGCCAAATCTATTACAACTCAGATTATTGATTTCCTCGCCAGTCTAAATCTCATTGTTAATGTTAGTAAGACCCAATGTCTTCTTTTCTCCTTAAAAGGCCGTGACAATGATTTCTCTCTTGACATTAATGATGTTAATATTATGGATGCTGGTTCTTCAAAATTCTTGGGTATTTATTTTGACAACAACTTAAACTGGAAGACTCATATTTACTCTGTTGCTAGTAAATTAAGAACTGGTAACTTCATTCTTAAACAACTAGCTCAGTGTGTAGATCTGAATGTCTTAAAAACTGTATACTATGCATTTATATACTCCCACATTAGCTATGGCACCTCTACATGGGGTAGTGCTTCTATAAACGATATAGATTATATTTTTAGATTACAGAAAGCCTCCCTTAGGATTATTCTAACAGCGGAGAGGGACTCCTCATGCAGAGGTAAATTTAGAACTCTAGGCTTTCTTACTATCCCTGCCATATATATTTTCCAATGTATTATGTATGTTGTAACTCACCCTCTTAATATTGTTAAGAACAATGAGATACATAGCTATAGTACCAGAACAAGTAATGATATCCATGTTGACAAGTATAGGGGTAAATTCGCTAAGCTTAACCCTCTCTACGTAGGTAGTATCTTTTATAATCAACTTGGCAGTGACATACGTAACAGCAAAAGTATATTGATATTTAAGAAAAGACTTAAGACCTTCCTTATTGACCTAG
Organism: Odontothrips loti; assembly: GCA_038380765.1. Taxonomy (NCBI): domain Eukaryota; kingdom Metazoa; phylum Arthropoda; class Insecta; order Thysanoptera; family Thripidae; genus Odontothrips; species Odontothrips loti. The sequence goes on from CM076253.1 coordinate 16,058,838, forward strand.
AGCCTTACAGGATAAGTGATTACTGCGCTATATGATTCTACATAATTTTTCTTTTTCCCTATCAATGTTAATTCACTTCACCTGTATCTTTTATCTATTAGGTGCATTATTGTTAAAATATTTCTGTTATGGCCACCTTGCATCCACGTACTACATGTTCTTCTGCCTCATCTTTATTTGTGCATGCATGACTTCAATGTGTTCTGTCCCAAGCCACATTGTCAAAAAATTAAATAAATAAATAAATAAATAAATAAACTAAGTTCTTCAACACTACTCACCCTGACACATTGAGAAGAGTCTCAACTTTCCATGGGTTCATACAGATAGGACACAAGCCACCAAAACGCTCGCCATATTCTCCAAGCTGTGAAACAAACCCCCAAAAATAAAAGTAACACCCTGCACTTAATTCCATTTAAAGAAAAGAAAAAAAAAAGGAACAAGTAATTTCAAACAGGATCTTACTGGTGGTGAATCTGGAATGGGTAAGGCGGTTATATCAGTGCGAGTCTGCTCAGAGTGCCACCACTGCAGGAACTGAATAAAGAACGCAGCTAATTCTAGACCTCTGGTCATAGCTGATCCAACAGTCTTCATTGAGGGTACAGTTGGTCTATTGCAAAACAAAAATTTAAAAAAGGTAATTAAAAAAATAAATAAAACTACACTGAAGGTGGGTTAGAATGACCCATAAAATAAGGCAATTAAATATAAGTACCTGAAATTCCCAGAAAATAAAGCTTGCCACATCTGAGACCATGAACAGTCACTCATATCCTCTGGAGCATAGCATAAAGCAACCTTTGTTAGGGCGAGCGCGGGTGAGTGTGTTTGAGAGCGACCAGACATGTAGCGGAGGTACTGGATTAATGTCCATAGCTCCCAGAACAGGTGAATAAATTGATGAATCTTGATTACTGACTGCCTGCCACTCTTTGACCATCCCTGATAAAAAAAAAAATAGAGGTCCTTGGTCAGAAATAAAGTAAAAAGAAAATAATTAAAAAATAAAGGGGAACACACCACTTTGCACTACTTACATCTTGAGGTGACAATCCATCTGCTTCCTCTAATTGATATCTTACTGATAATTCCTCAAGCTTCGATCTTAAATATGGAAAAACAGTTAAAAAGAAGAGAGACAGGAGCCATTCCTTTCTTGGTAAATTTCCAGGTACTACCCCTGCCTTTAGACATACTCGCTGGAGTCCATAAAAAGTCTCGGCAAATGATCCTCCTGAAATTAAAAAAAAATATGATGATGGCCACAGACCACATGACTGTCTCTTGGCCTAGCTCTTGGCTGATATGATTTTCTTACTAGTGCTGCACTTGCCATACACAAAACATTTGTTGGATTTAAAAAAATACCATACCATTGTAAGAGAGATAATGAGACTGTAGTATGCTGTTAAAGATCAGATATGTTTCTTCAAACCATTGGGACAGCCAGCCATACCGCTCTGGGTTGCGAGAGATTAAGAACTGAAACAGCAAAAGATGGTATTAAAACAAAGAAAATTTACATTCAAGATTTTTAAGTGGCAGAAAAAAAATTAGAGCTGAAAGTTAAGATTCACTTCATTCTTTGAAGTGAGAGAAAGTGAAAGTATGACATTGCAGCTTTTTATGTAGGTTGTGTTTACCTGGATAACTCTTTTTGCCGCAGGTTTAAAGGTAGCTGTGAGTGTATCCTGAGCTACCACTTCAAATATAGACGGCTTGTTTAAAACAGTTCCTGTAAGATGTGCTCCCCTTTCTGCCATTGTAAAAGTATTTGTGCATAGCTCGTAAGAGACGTAGAGTTCAAATTTCAAACTTCACAAGCAGTAGATGCAGACGACGTTTTGTAAAAATGACAACAAGAGAAGCATATGACAATATGAAGATCAAACAATTTCCACAAGTCGTGCCCTGTCCAAATGACGTTGTAAAAAATATATTAAATTAAATGCAAAGCTGTTATGCTAAGTTCGCTTATGTGATTGTCACTAAAATTTCGAAATTGTCGTTATGTTGGTTGAGCAGACAGCAGACGACGCTCTCATGGCGGCGTTCATCGTCGGAAGTGTATATTCGCAGGTATACCTGCTGCAGGTATGCCTGCGAATATAAGATAGTGCAGGTAATTCGCTATTCGCAGGTAATCATATAATAAACATGCACCCCCCTCCTCCCTCACCTAAAAATCAAATTAAGATTACTTCCGAATATAAAAAACCTAACTTTGGAAGCTAACCGCAGGTAAACCTGCGAATAGCAAAGAACCACGAGAAGCGCTATCCGCAGGCCACTTGTCAGCTCTGGCAACGCTGCATTCGCCTGTCATTTGTCTCTTGTCCTGTCTCAAATTTCAAACAGAGATAATGAAGAGACCTAGGTGGTGATTCATCGTCCTTGCTAGCACTCTTCTTTTTGTTGCTATATTTTGTCCGTCTGAGCACTATTCCTTGAAGGTAATTTGCGTGTGCACCCTAGCTAGAAACTGGATACAGAACACCTAAACTGTCTTGAATTTTATGAACTCTTCTTATTCCTCATGCGTTACTTCAGTAGGATAATTTGCTATTTTGTGCCAAACTGAATTGTGTAATGTTTGGAAAAGTGCATAGTATTGAACCTGTTAGTATTTTTAGGTACTTAATTGAGTGAATTTTTGTTATTATATAGGTTTGCTCATGTAGCTTTAATCTTTAACATGGTGATAAAGAATGATCAAGCACAGGGTAGTTCTGTTGTTTTCTAGTCTCCTGTTCCATTTAAATGATTAAAGAAGAATTGAAAACTCTTAATTCTCTTGCAGTAATGTCCAGCTCCTTTCCACATTCGTATTTGGTTATTTTATTCCCCCCCAAAAAAAGCTAATAAAAATAAAAAAAAAATAAAAAAAACATCTGGGTATGCTACATATTCTGGTAGACAACGTTGGTGTTGGACAGCAGCATCGCTCCGTGCGAATATCATTTCACACATCAGAACAGCTATCCGCAGGTTCACCTGCGAATAGCACATCAGTACATCAAACTGCTACCCGCAGGTATACCTGCGGATAGCCTCGTTGCATATTATCAGATATTCGCAGGAAATCAAACTAAGGCACAACCACGAAAAAAAATCACAAAAGTCGGATACCTGCGGATACACCCGTCCTAACAACCGCCGATGACTTCCTTCGACCCAGGGCCGGCAACTACTAACCTAATCAAATTAGATTCCTGCCATTCCTGCCAAAGTTTATAAAACGAAATCGTAGGGCCGAATGAATTCATCCAAATGCTAAATGTGTCAACCCCAGATGCCAGATTTAATGTGAGAGATTTCGATGGCTGAGGGAATACACACGAGGGCGTGATAAGGGACTCCTCCCTCTCTCTCCCCTCCCCCTCCGTCCCCCTCCCCCTCTCCCGGAGAGAGCCTGCCCGGCCTGGCCCTTCCCTCTTCTCAGCATCCGACATCCGCCATGGCATGGCCTTGTCGGAGCGTTGACGGCAAAATTGGCTTCTGGAGGCCCGGTCCCCGGTCCCGGAGGACAATGGACACGCACTGGAACTGGAACTGTTGTAGCCGATGGGCACCGCTAGCCGACACTCGTCTTCCGGGGCTGCAGAGCGGCAGCGGCAGAGAGGCAGAGCGGGCCGCTGGCGGCGCTGGTCATGGAGGCCATTTTCCTCCTCCTGTCCGTTTCCGTTTTAGCGTTTGGTGGCCGGGTGGTTGACGCCGCTGTGTTGCGGTGCGCCCAGGTAGTTCCCGGGCCGCTCCCCGCGCAGCTGCGCCCTAACCCCTGTCGCTGACACCGTCGTGTGTCCTCCAGGTGGAGAGGATGGGCTCGCCGGTGTTCCAGCTGGTGCGCATGTGCTCCCGCTCCGCCATGTCCGTCGTGGCGCAGGCCAACGTGACCTCCGTGGGCCGCTGCGCCGACCTGGCCGCCTCTCGCCGTGGCCTCGCCTTCAACTACAGCCCCAGAAGTACACGACACACGACAACCACCCCGTCGCACCCTGGGCCCGCCGCCCGCCCCACCCGGCCTGACGCCCTGGTCCTGCCGCAGGTGCCCCCCGCGGCCGCGAGGGCCAGTTCTCCAGCTCCTGCCTTGTGCTGGACTGCCCCGAGTTCGAGCAGCTGCCCTCGCTCCTCCGGGACGAGAGTTACGACTACTACAGCCTGTTCACGGATCCCATGCGTGAGTACGGTGGTCCGAGCGCGGCGGCGGCAGCAGCAGCAGCAGCAGTGACAACATGGAGGCCGTGGTCATGGTCATGCCGGCAGCGCGCGCGGGCTGGTCGTGCGTGCCGGGCGTGGGCATGTTCCGAGTGCTCGGCCACGGCGCGGGTCGGGCCAACCACTCCGCGGCTGCAGACAGGTGCGCCGAGGACAACGGCGCGCTGGCGCACGTGCTAAGCGAGGCGCGGACCGCGGGGCTGTCCACGCTGCTGGCCACCAAGGGCGTCGACGCCAAGAACCGCACTGTGGGGCCCGTCAACCGGGCCTTCGTCGACCTGGCCGACACTGCGCAGGAGGGACTCTTCGTCACCTCGGCCGGTACGATGGGGGGGGGGGGTCAAATTTAAACAGATATTGTTTTCAGAAAAATCAATTTTTTGTTGAGAAAAAATCAAATCAAGAGAATCAGCCATGATTTAAATCGGTGTATATCGAGAAGGGGCAGTGATTGCCCTCTCGGTTACGACCGTGTGTTGGTTGTTCCAGACGAGCCGCTCGACTGCTTCCCCTTCCGCGCCTGGGCCCCCGGCGAGCCCCGAAACCGGTCCGCCACCGACGACTGCGTGGTCCTGGAGAAGAGGCGGGCCTGGGCCGTCACCGACTGCAGCAAAAGGTTGCCCTACATCTGCGAGCTGTACCCGGGCCGGGGCGGCGACTGCGACCACGACGGTAGGGGGTGTACCTAGGGCCCCCAGCGCCTGCCCTGCCGCCCTGCCCCTGCCGGTAGGGGGTGTACCTAGGGCCCCCAGCGCCTGCCCTGCCGCCCTGCCCCCCTGCCCCTGCCCCTGACGGTAGGGGGTGTACCTAGGGCCCCCAGCGCCTGCCCTGCCGCCCTGCCCCTGCCGTGTACCTAGGGCCCCCAGCGCCTGCCCTGCCGCCCTGCCCCTGACGGTAGGGGGTGTACCTAGGGCCCCCAGCGCCTGCCCTGCCGCCCTGCCCCTGCCGGTAGGGGGTGTACCTAGGGCCCCCAGCGCCTGCCCTGCCGCCCTGCCCTGCCGCCCTGCCGCCCTGCCGGTAGGGGCCCTGGGGTGCCCTTAGCGCCTGCCCTGCCGCCCTGCCCCTGACGGTAGGGGGTGTACCTAGGGCCCCCAGCGCCTGCCCTGCCGCCCTGCCCCTGCCGTGCCCTTCACCCTGCACCTTGGACTTCACGTATTCACATCCGTTGCAGACGACGCAGCCCGGGAGGCGTGCCTGGAGATGCGGCGTCTGCGCGGGACCCCCGACGCCCGGTGCTCGGGCTGGGACATCCTGGCCGTGCCGCCCCCGCAGCCCACCACCACGGCCGCCCCCGTCACCCCCGAGTACGACGACGATGACGACGGGGCCGGGGTCGGCCAGGGGGAAGGGGACGAGGACAGCGACGAGGACGGTGCGCGGGCACGGCGGGGGGCGGGGCTGTAGGCTCGAGCCGTCACTGCCTCTTCTCGATGTACGCCGATTTAAATCACGGCTGATTCTTTTGATTTTAACTAATTTTTATTCTCAACAAAAAAAATCTATTAAACAATACCGTTTTAAACCTGAATTTTTTGTTTTCTCTTTGACTGTTTCGATTTTTCTTTGACATTTTTCTTATTTTTTGAGCATTTTGAAGCGCATATTTGACTTTCCTAATTTTTTCTCTACCTGACCTATTTTTATTTTTCCCCGTTTTTTTTTTTTTGTGAGTCCCCATCATGTAGGCTGGCTAGGCCACTTCACCTATCGAGCAATATGGCGCGGACCGAAGAGTCCTCCAAGTTGACGGCGAGAAGGGAGGGAAAGTACAAGACGTATGGGGACTCAGGCGCGAATACAGGGGAGGGGCGATGGGGGCGTCGACCCCCCCCCCCCCTCCTGGGCCTCAGAAGGGCGCCGGAAATGTAGGCAACCGACTTAACTTTTCCGCCTGTAAGTAGGCAAAAAGCATGACATTGCCTCCCCCTGAAGCCGCTCCCGGATCCGCTACTGATGGGGACGGGGAGAGAGGGGGTGGGGCGCAGAAAACTCATTCCAAACTTCTACATCTGGCGATCGGAGCGAAAGCCTACCCTCGGCACGTAGCTGGGGTTGTGGGAGGGAGGGGGGGCGGTTGCAATGGACGGCAACGGCAAAACGTCCTCTCGGCCTCGGCTGGTGGTACTCGAACCCCGGTCTCACCTGGCGGTCTCTAGGTCTCTTCTCTACCTCCGCTGCAGTCGGTACAGGGGAACGTAGGCCTGAGGACAGTTCTCAGCCCCGGCTGGGGTGCGGAAGCCCCACTCGCTGAGCATGTTGCACACGTGGCCCGTGATGGTGGTGAACACCGCCAGCGGCTCGGCCTCCGCGCTCACCTGCACGACCCCAGAGGCTCTGATCAGGTCAGCAGAGGTCAGCGGAGGTCACGAGGTGGGCATAAGCTTCCGGTTAGTGTCAACGCTCGGTGGCGACAGGCGGAGCACGCATGCGTCCTTGAGCGCAAGAGGCCAGAGCAAACACAGACAGGCCGACAGGCACATGGCAGTCCCCTCTCCTCTCCCCTCCCCTCACCACTTTGCAGCGGCGGCCGAAGGCCCTCTTCAGGATGTCGGTGTTCTGGTGGAACACCCTGATCCGGTTGGCCGCCACGTCCTCGTCGTCGTCGACTCGGCCGCGCCCCGCCAGGCGGCGGATCAGCGTCGAGTCCCGCGCCTCGAGGAAGATGACCAGGTGCGCGCGGGCCACCTGTGCATGTGCGTGCCGAGCGCCGAGTGGCGCGGGTTCGGATCCTCATCACGGCTGGCGTTATTGTTTTGAGCCCCTCTCTAGCCTAGCCCCGCAGAGCAGAGCAGAACACCGAGAAAGATTTTGGGGGCGGAGGCAAGAGTTGAAACCGGGACACTGTCCGTTAAAGAACAGCGCATTTACCGATACGGCTAATGTGCCACAGAACATGAAGAAAAATATTGAACCTCGCTTTCCAGTCTCATTCAGTAATTTCGTCCACTCTGTCTCCAGCCACATTCGGTCATTTTGGTCTTTCAGTCTCTGTATAAAATTTTCAGGATTGGTGTGCTTCTTGCGGTCCGGTTCATGAGACACGGCAACGCCTGATAGCACTGATAGCTTATCTCCTCTCTTCCCTTGGCTACTTCCACTTCCACCATGGCCTTATCGTCTGAGCACTGCTGTGCACACGGACACACGGACCTGCTGCTCGAACGCCACCACCTGGTCCTCATCCCGGGGGAAGCCGTCAACGAGGAAGCCGCGCGACTCCTTCAGCTTGGAGAGCATGGCGTGCTTGAGCAGGTTCAGCACCACCTCCTGTCGATGGCAGAGCAGAGCCGCTGGCGGTCATGGGCTCGGTGACCCCCCCCCCCCCCCCCCCACACACACACACTAAGCCTCCGGGGCTGACCGTGGGCACCAGGTTGCCGGCGGCCATGGTGGGGCCCATGTAGCGCCCCACGGCGGTCCCCGCCTGGACCTCGCGGCGCACCAGGTCGCCGACGGAGATATGCGTCAGGCCGAAGCGCCTCACCAGCAGCTCGCTCTGCACGCCCTTGCCCGACCCGGGCCCCCCTAGAAGAAAGGCACCGTCCCTCATCCGCTTCAATTCTCATGTTCAGATGGCGGACCTGTTACTCTGTGTTACCGATGATGAACACGATGGGCACCAGGGACCGGCGCAGGCACAGCATGTCCAGTTCGGCGCCGGGAAGTCCCGCCAGCTGGAAAAGGATGCTGATATGTATACCGTCTCACTCCCACTCGCTGCGAGCGCCACCTGCTGTGACTCATGGCGACAGTGCATGTCAGTGGGGGGCATTAGCCGAACCACCGGGGCGAGACACATGTCAGCGGCGGGGGGGGGGGGGGGGGGGGGGGGGGGGGCACGTGCCGGCGGCGGGCGGCGCGGGGCCACGTACTACATTCGTCATACTTTCATTCCGCAGCGATGCGGAAAATGATCGTATGATGTCTTTGGGATCATCCATGATATGGTCGCTAAGGTAGAAATAACAGTCTGCGTACAAATGCCGCCTGTCATGTGGGCAACCACGACTCCCGCGTGCACGTGTGTCGTGCGGGCTGGTCTACCCTGACGCTCACAGGCGACATGCTCGGCTCGGCGTTACCGCTTCGGTCGGTACTAGGAATTTCGGACGTACTTTATGGACGAGTGTGAAATGTTATACCACTTCCTTTAATTTTTTACAAACTTATATTCTAGAACTGTCCAAGCTCACCGGATCGGGAACTGGTTTTAAGCACATGGGAGCAGCCGGCTGGCAGTCCTTCAGGTATCTAGGACAAGAACGCTGAATTTAAACCATGAACTTTTTTATTTTCATCAATGGGTTCTAAAGGCCCGAGAAGTCACCTTTCGTAATTTAGAAGGTCGGTACACATGCGGATCCTGTCCAAAATCGGCTTGGCACATTTTTCAGGGGGAATATGAGGCATTTTTTTTTTTAAATGATTTGGGTACTTTTCAGTCAAACTGTTAGTAATGTTCTTTTGAATACTTTTCTAAATCCCTTTTCCCCCCCACCTTCCTTTTTTGAGTGGGTGTTTCAGTTGCCTGGCAACTTTTAACTGTTGGTAAAGGTGGACAATGAACATCCAAGGCAGAGAAGGAAAGAAAGGATGTGTAGAATGAAAAAACAATGAGGATACACTTCACCAAATTTATTTATTTGTTAATTTGATTTCAAGACGATTACAAATAGAGTTAGCATAACACAGGGCCTGTCTCCTACAAACAATTTGTTATAGTATTATCGAAATACTCAAGATATCACAAGCATAAAATCACTAAAGGTAAATAAATCTTTGTGCTTAAGCAAGAGGGGCAAGAGAGATACAGACAATTGATAATTTTATGGTGATCCAAAACGAGAAAAAGAACGGCCCATTGCCCTAGTAAACCAATAAAAGCTGCACAAAAATCCAAAGGAACATAATTCTGTACACAGACACTGAGCAACACTTTAACACTGTTCAGGAATGCATTTGAGTGCGTCAAACTTGAACTTAAATATTAACAAAATAAAAATGAAAAACTTTAGAGTAATACAATTTTTATGACATTTCCTGAATTGCCCTGAAAACAAAGTTGGAAGAGAGAGGGGGGGGGGGTATCACTACTGTTTCAAACCAATGTATGATACAGCCTTCCCAGTTTTCTTCAATGTTTCAAGAAGTTGGTCAGAACTTAATGTTGAAGTGACAGTCACCAACTGTCCTGGGAGGTCAATACTGACATTGTCAACTCCTTGCCCTGGCAACAGACAACAAATCAAATTTTAAGATGCAGTTTTAGGATGCAGGGCATATCGAAGTGATGCTGAAAACAGTACCTTTCAGCTTCCCAAGAACTCGCTCCACAGCACCAGAGCATCCTTCACAAGTCATTTCGACTTTGAATTCATGGATCTGTAGCAGAGAGAGAGGAATTTTACTACATGACAAAGCAGCGAATGGCACCTCAACTACCTCGCCAAGTAGGAATGTAAGGAACAGTGAATTTGACAGATAACCTAAACAAAAGCTGACAGTCCATAGAACGAAGGGGACAACAACTAACAACCACTGGACTTACTTGAACTGACATGTTTACCGGTGAGCTTGGCGAGAACTGGGAGGTTGCGATGTGGCACGAATGAAAGCACCAACACGAATGAGTACGATATCTACGAGGAAATGTACACAGCAGCTGCACAAGTGTTCCAACCGGCCGGATTCTTGTTTTGATTTGATTAATCTTGCGGACGTCGTCCCTCATCTGCCAGCCAGCCAACTCAACAGCGAAATTCGTTTAGAATCAGAATCACAATGAAGATCGTTTCGATAGAACACCCTGCTGCGAGACTAGTAAATATATAGATGAGGAACTCAGCGGTCGAAAAGAAATAACTACATAACTGTAACTACTAGAGAAGTCCCGGCCGTCCGGGGCCGGGCAATGATCTAAAAGCATAAAAAATAAAGGAAGTGTTCAGGGAATTCCGCACAAAGTGCGACCGTCGCGCCGCCGATGAGCCACACAGGGAACCTCCATTAGCCTCGCACGGGGTGTCCCCCCTGCGCGGCTCCCGTGGTTTGGGCAGGGGAGGTAACTGGTTTGGGTACGAAGTAGATTCTCGCGACTCTGGTGCCCAATGTTACAGGTTTGAATCATTTGAATGGTGATTTTTGCGTAAACGCCATCATGGATGCGTTTGATTTATTTAAGAAGCTTTCAAACGGCATAAGATTTAATAAGAAGAAGTTTGGAGCACCATCCTCTGGCCCTCAGGTATGGCAATGGAAATAACACTATCAATGTAACGTGTTCTCGTAGGTTATGTTTTTATAGTTAGGTGCCCGTCCTAATACATTGACTTTGCGCTGCATTTTTCAGAAATCTGCGGATAAAGTAGTCAGGGTGAAAGAAGAGGAACAGTGGAATGCTGCAGAGGAGTGGATGAAAGCCGGTAGTGAAGCTGACTCTGAGGAGGAAGCAGAAGCAGGCTCTAACTCAAATAAAATGGTAGATGGCAGTGATGACAGCAACGAGGAACCCGACGGTGACAGTGATACTACTGATGATGGCTCAGGTGATAGTGAAATAGATGAACCAAGTCCTGTTAAGCAGAATGGGAAACAGAAAGCTACCCAGATAACAAATCATCTTGAATTTGATGTGGAGGATGATGCTCCAATCACACTTCTTGGAAGCATGTCCGCAGACAAGGAAGGGAAGACAATCACAGCAAGAAAAGATAAGAAAATAAAAGCTGGGAAACTTTCTTCTGAAGAAAAGTTGAAAGCTCAAGAAGAAGAACGAATTAACATAATCAGGAAAAAGCTTCGCTTATCAGTTAGTGGTGGCGGAGTTCCATCTCCCATTGAATCATTTGATGATCTAAGGTCCCGTTATAAAGTATCTGCCAATCTAGTTGACAACCTTAGAAAGATTGGCTACACAGATCCCACACCAATTCAGTCACAGGCTTGGCCCATCATGCTTCAGGTTTGTTGTTGTATTAATTTATTTTTGATATTTAAACTGTTTAATCTGTGCGGTGGATTTAATTTAAAAATTATGTGACTCCAGAACAGGCAAATATTAGCCTGTGCTCCAACTGGTTCGGGTAAAACTGCTGCATTCTTATTGCCTTTACTTCACAATTTAAGAGGTGCACGTCGTGATGGAATCCGTGCTGTCATTGTGAGTCCTACAAGAGAATTAGCTAAACAGACCCACAGGTAGTGCAAGCATCTGAATTTGTATAACTGGGCTTGAATTGTTTCAGTACAATTATAATCGTGCCACTCTTCTTTTACTTATAGAGAATGTATACGACTTGCAGAAAATTCTGGTTTGAACATACATATCATTAGTAAAGTAAATCTCACTAATTCAAAGCTTAGTCTGGAGAGAACAAACAAATTCGGTAAGTAGCCGGCATGTGACTGATCAGTAAACATTCCATTCAGTAGTATGACTGACAGACTCATTTGTTTCCTCAGATGTTCTTATCACAACCCCTAATCGTCTAGTATTTTTGCTGAAGCAAGAACCAGCTGTTCTCTCTTTGAAGAGGTAAAAATATATTTTGTATTACTTTGCACACTTGAAATGTGATGTATAATCTTCATCTCTTTTCTTGCCTTAATTTCAGTGTGGAGTGGTTGATTGTTGATGAATCAGATAAGCTGTTTGAAGCAGGACCTAGGGGTTTTCGTGACCAACTAGCTGCTATTTACCAGGCATGTGATTCCCAAAATGTGAAGAGAGGAATGTTTAGTGCTACCCATGGGGCCCATGTTGCTAAATGGTGCAAGCAGAATCTCAAGGGATTAATTGCTGTCACAGTCGGTCATAGGTGAGTCAAAAATATAAAAATTAATTAAGAATTGAATGAGAATTCCTGCCATCCTTCAATTTTATGTCTAATTTTTCAGGAATACAACAACTGATAAGGTCCAGCAGGAGCTGATATTTGTTGGTAATGAACAAGGAAAACTAATAGCTATGCGAGAGATGATTAGCAAGGTGTGCTCTAATTTTTATCTTTCTTTGGTTTACTTGGTGTAAGTTACTGCTTTTACATTTGCCTTTTTCCACTTTCAAGGGAATACAACCACCAGTTCTAGTTTTTGTTCAATCTAAGGAGAGAGCCAAGGAATTGTTTACTGAACTTCTTTATGATGGAATAAATGTAGATGTAATTCACTCTGACCGCACTCAACTTCAGGTAGGTATCTAGTGTGGTATTAATTTTGGATGTGTGCCCTGTATTCCTCTAATATTATCTTATTTTGAAGAGAGATAATGTTGTCAAAAGTTTCCGAGAAGGAAATATTTGGGTTCTTATCTGCACAGAACTTATGGGAAGAGGTGTTGATTTCAAAGGTGTCAATTTGGTTATCAATTTTGATTTTCCACCATCTGCTATATCTTACATTCACAGAATAGGTATTGTACTGTTTTTTTTTCCCTATAACTCACTTTAGAAAAGAAGTTTTTTCTCCAATACTTAATTGTGATAAGTGTTGTTTTCTATTTAATAGGAAGAACTGGTCGAGCTGGAAGAGATGGAAAAGCTGTGACTTTTTTCACTGTGACAGATGCTCCTATTTTAAGAAGGTAAATTTGGTTAGCATTTCTCCACTGATGTGTGCTTTTTCTTATGTTAGCTGTTCCCAGCGCTTATTTTATTTTCCTTCAAATATCCTGTTAACAGCATTGCAACTGTGATGAGAGACTCTGGCTGTGACGTACCTCAGTACATGCTTGATATGAAAAAGACTTCTAAAAGGGCTAGGCGGGAGTTGGAAAACCGAGCTCCTGAACGTGCAAGTGTGTCTACGGTTCCCATATTTGAAAAGCAAAAACAGGAAAGACTTCAGTGAGTGTCAAGGACAGAAATGATCTCTAAATTTAAACATTGATTCTCTTTTCATTTAATGATATGACTGAAATTTCTTCTTCAATTACAGGAGGAAGATACAGAATGCAAAACGAAAGAAGAGAGGTTTGGCCCCACTTCCGGAAAAAGAAAAACCTAAAAAGGAGAAGAAACGTATCGCTGAAAACCCCCTGGAAGAAACAGCCCAGAAAAAAATTAAAATTTCCAGTGGCAAGCATAAGAAGAGGTCAATGTTAAATAAAGATGATTCTACCAATGGAAAATCACCCTCACAGAAACAATCCAAACATAAAAACAGTAAAAACAGTAAATCATGACTCTGCGAACTGTTATGAATTTCTTGTTGGCAAATTAATAAACGAAGTATTTTAATTACCTCATAGGTGTTTTGAACTTTTCCAACCCTGTTCCTGTCATACATGGTGAAGTTAATAACGTAAACACACAAAATGCCTCACACAATTTTATTGTTTGCTTTAAAATGTAACACTAATTTAATTTGAGAAACATCACATGTTAAAATTTATATACAATGAGTATAACCTGTTACATTTTCTTCAAAATTTCCTGTTTTCTGTCCGTTTCCATGGTTCAGATTACTGTCATCTTAAAGAACAGAATGGTTGATCTTGCATAAGCGAAGGCAAAATTTAAATACACAAACATTGTTACACTACAGAAATTGTCAATAACTTAAAGCTCTAGAAACATACATCAGTCACACCCATCACAGTAGAAATGACTACACAAAATAAATTATGAAATTAAAAATACATTGCTGGCTTTATCTCATAGCCTTAAAATGGCTGCAGATGGTAAAAAAAAAAAAAAATTGCTCCAGTCTGTAAAACGTCACCCTGGTGACATGGTCAAGCACTATTTTTGAAATGGAATACACTATGCCCATATATATTTATACATACTGTTTGAAACTCTCTTGATTGCTTTTGGGGCTAGAGAGGCAATGGGAGCGCCTCGTTACGGAATCTGGACTTCCCCGTGGTGCGGACAGTAGATGGAGCTGGAGTTCCCTCAGGATTGGGGTTGGGGCGAGTTGAAGTTCTGGCACTGGCATCACGGCAGGTAGCCAAGGCTGTTCTCCAGGCTGCTGCCCACGCTGTGGCTGAGATAAGCGCCGACACCGACGCCCTGCCTCAGGTGGCCGCGTTGCTGTCCGTGACCCCCGAGGCTAGGGCCGCGGCTGTGGCCGTCTAGCGAGCTGTAGAGGAGCTCCTCGCCGTCCCCCGTGCCCGTCGTAGTGCTGCTGTCCCTGCCGTCCGTCACGTCCGTGCTCCGCGTGCTGCGTGCCGTCGCCACAATGTCCGTCGTCTGACTCACCTTCACTCCCGTGAACATGGCGGCGATCTCAGCCGACTTCTTAACAGACAGGGCCTCGTTGGCGGCAGCCATGCTGGCCATGCCGTCTGACGACGTCTTGGCGGCGAGTTGACTGTGACGGGGGAGGTTGGAGGACGTCCGCGACTGCCGCCGACTGGAAGAGTTCGAGTGCGAGTGCGAGAGCGAAGCTCGCGGGAAGAACTGGCCAGCCCGAACACCCTGGCCGTGGCCGTGGCCGGGGACTTTAGCCGACGCGGAGGGTGAGGCGGACGCGGACGCTCCCATGTAGATGACGCGGCCGTTGGGGTCGCGCGCCGACACGACGAGCACCTTTCGCTGCTGGCGGGCCTGCCCATGCCGCTGCTGACGGGCGCGGCGCGAGGACGACGTGTCGCCCAGCAGCAGCATCACGTCCTCGTCCACGATCTCCTCGTCATCCACGGGCTCGTCGGCGTCCTCGTCTTCGCACACCCAGCTGTCGGCGTGGCTGTCCGCTCGGCTGGGTGGCCTGCTGGTCCTGCTGGTCCTACCGACTGAGTGGTGCTGGCCGTGGGCGCTCACGCTGCCTGACCGGTGCCGTCCGCTGCCGTACCGGGAGCGCAGCATCACCGGGGGCTCCAGCACGGGGGCCGCGATGTACGAGCAGGACCGGGTGCTGGAGCGGTACATGTCCATACGGCTGGGACAGCGGCTGCGCGCTGAGCCGAAACCGTCTGCGACGGAGGCCTTGCTGGAGGCCTTGGACTTGGCCGACTTGGCCGCCGACTTCAGGGCCTTCCCGGCCCGCTCCCGCTCGCGGTCCCAGAGGTTGGCCGGCGGGTAGCGCTGCTGCGGCAGCAGGAGCGCCTGAAGGTTGCCCTGGAGGTGGCCGAGCAGAGGTCCCTGAAGGAACTCGAGGCTGCGTGACGACCGCATGCTGCCCGCCGACGAAGACGCGCGCTGCTTGCGCCGCTCCCCCGCCCCCGGCCCGCTGCCTGAGCCCCCTCCCCCGCCCCCGCCGCCCGCACTGCTGCCCCGGTGCCCGCGCGTGCCGTGGGACACCCTGCTCTCGTTCTTACGCCACGCCGTCATGGGGGACTCGGCGCGCGACAGGCTCGAGTCGGAGGCGGCGAAGCCTTGCTGCCGCAGCTGCTCGAAGATGTTGGCGGGGGGTGGCGTCGTGTCCACGAGGGGCATGGATGGCATGGACGGGGTGCTGGAGCCCCGCCGCTGCCGCAGCCGCTGGCCGCACCGGTCCTGCCCCTGGCCACCGCCGTGCCCCGGCCCCGGGCCCCGCACGCTGCGTCGGGTGTCGTGCTGGCCGCGGGGGCAGTAGCACTTGTCGCTGCCCTGGCACGAGTCGGTATCGCACGCGCACGGCGCCGGGGGCGGTCCCAGCGGCGGTCCCAGCGTCGTGGGCAGCGCGTCGGGAGGCGGCCGGTACTTGGACAGCGAGCAGTAGCAGCGCTCCGCGGACAGGCAGGTGCAGGACTCGCTGTCGTAGCTGCAGTCGGAGCACGACACGTAGCCGCTGGAGGATCGGTTCATGCCGCCGCCCTTGCCGCTGCGCCCGCTGCGCCCACTGCGGCCTCCCTGCGTGCCCAGGGTGGTGGCCTTGTCCCTGTCCCGGTCCCGGTCCGCCCGGTCCCTGCCACCGCCACGCGAGGAGTCGCACCGGATCATCGTGAAGAAGTCGCTGTCCTCGGAGGTGCTGGTCGCCTGAGGCGGCGGCGGTGGCAGCGGCAGTAGCGGCTGCTGGTGGTGGTGCCGGGTGCTGTTGCGCCGGCTGCTACGACGGCGCGGGAGTCGCGCCTTGTTGTTGTTGCTGCTGCTACTGCTGCGGTTGTTGTTGTTGTTGGTGGTGGTGGTGGTGGTGTTGTTGTTGATGCTCACGTTGACGTTGACATTGCAGGCCGCATCGAGTGCTTGGCTGACGCTGATGCTGGGCCGCCGGTTCATCTTGAAGTTGGACGACGGGTATGACGAGATGGACGAGGACGTGATCGGCACCGGCTTCACCTTCTTCTTGCTCTTCTTCTTCTGGGCACCGCTCTTGGCGCCGCTCTTCGCCACGGCCTTGGGCTGGGCACTGCCGCTGAAGAGCAACTTACCGAGGGGAGAGCGCTTGCTGGGCCGGAGCTTGTTGATGGAGCGGCGCACGGCCTTCTTGATGTACACGGCCGTGTAGGCGATGCCCTTCCGCCCGCGGTGCCCCCGGCCGCCGCCGCCGCCCAGGCCAACCTGCTTCTTGCGCTGCCGCCGCATGATGCTCTTGCTGCGGTGGTACAGCTCGTCCTTGGTCAGGGTCAGCGCTAACTTGAGGAGGAACTCCTTGTAGATGGGCTTGAGGTCGTTGAAGGACATGCCCTCGGCGTCGATGATAGCGCCCAGGATGTCATCCAGGCTGTCGAGTCCTTCCTGCTGGCGGAACTCGGTGAAGAGCTCGTTGAAACCGAGTGGGCTGCCGCCGCCGCCACCACCCAGCCGGCCCAGGCCGACGACGCCGCCCCCGTTGACGCCGGCGCTTGCGGTGGGGTCCGCGCCGCCCGCGGCGTTGTTTCGCTGAGTGGGTGGCCGGCGGCCGTAGCGCGTGAGCGGGCCGTTGGCGTTGAGGAAGCTGTGGCTGCGGGGGATGGCTACCTTGGTCAGGATATCGCCGCCGGGCCCGCCGGGGCCGTGTCCCGGGACGGACGTGGCCGGCACGGCATCCGACGGCGGAATGAGGCTGGACCGCCTGCTGCCGCCGGACCGTCCGTAGACCCCGCCGCCGTCACTGCCGCCGGCCCCGGCCCTCGGGAGGTAGCCGCCGCGCAGGGACGACACGAGGGGCTTGGCGTTCCTCGGCGGCTCGCCACAATCTTCCAGCACGATCAGATCCTCGCCGTCGGTGGACGAACCCGAGGACTTCTTCTTGCGGGGCGGCCGTTTCGGGATGGGCGGCGGTAGCTTGGGCTGCGGTGGCGGCGAAGTCTTGGGCCTCGGTATGCTAGGCGGCCTCGAGGCTTGCTTCGCGCGCTGCTGCTGGGCGGCGAGGCTGGCCGCGTCCTCGGGGGCGCGGTCGGCGCGGTCCGTGCGGCTGCAGCTGCTCTCGGCAGCGGAGGGCGCAGACCCGGAGCCCGAGTCGGTGGCGTGGCCGTTGGAGTGGCCGGAGGAGTCCCCGCACACGCTGCCCGCGATGCTCAGCCGGCCGATGCCGTTCTCGTGGTGCATCCGAGCGATGCGGCCCGCGAGGAGGCGCGGCCCGCAGCCGCTGCCGTTGCTGCCCGTGTTGGAGAGCCCCGGGGCCCGGTCAGCCCCCGCCCCCGCCGCCTCCGATGCGGCCTCCGCCGTGCCATGCGCCCCGCTGCTGGCAGCTCGCATGCTGGCCATGAGCGCCTGGTACAGGTTGGCCGCCATCACGATGGCGTCCTCGGACGACGCGCACACGAAGCCGTGGCACTCGAGCTGGCGGGACGCCCCGGCGCCGCGCATCACCACGGCGAACATGGGCGCGTGGTGGCCCGCGTCAGGGTCCGCGTCCGCGTCCCCCGTCGGCCGCAGGATGCTGCGCATGGACCGGATCACCCGCTCCTCCGTGGGGCTGAGCTCGCGGAACAGCGCGTTCTTGTCGACGCCGCCCTGGATGGGGTCCGCGATAAGCGGCAGGAAGGCGCACTCCATGGGCTGCGCCTCGCGGCCGTCCCGGCACACGAACTGCACCGCGGCCCACACCGCGATCCGGGGAAACGGGTTGAGCTGTTCGAGTTGGCCCAGCCCGGCTGCGGGCGCGGCTCCGGCCTGGGCTCCAGGCCCAGCTCCGGCTCCAGGTCCAGCCCCGGCTCCGGGCTGGCTCTGGGCGTCCCCGACGCTGCGGTGAACTCGGAGGCCGCTGCCGGAGATCTCCAGGAAACCGGGCTGCCAGGGTTGAGGGGGCTGCTCTGTCTGCTCCGGGGGGCTCTGCTGCCGCGCCCCGTCCCGCCGGTAGCCGAAGTACAGGTCCTTGAGCGGGCCCTGGAGCCCCTGCAGCGTCGTCACCTTGTCCGCCAGCGCCACGGACCCCAGGTAGTCCACTGAGAAGCGCTGGCCGCCGCCCGCACCGCCCACACCTGTCGACATGCTCAGATTTCAGTTCACCTATCCTGATATTTGTCTCAAATTTTTTCAAAGAAAATTAATAAAGTCTGTTTTTTTTTTGTTGAACTAGTATCAAAGTAGGAACCGAAAATAATGCTTTCGGATAATCCTGATATTTGTCTCAAATTTTTTCAAAGAAAATTAATAAAGTCTGTTTTTTTTTTTGGTTGAACTAGTATCAAAGTAGGAACCGAAAATAATGCTTTCGGATGATTTTGGTCTGAAATTCATCCGTAGGGATCATCCGAAGATATGTCCATGATATGTCATCTCCACCGGCCAGTCTCCGCGCGCATGCGGCGCCCGGTGGTCAGGCAATCCCGACTTGTGCACGCAAGCGTGCCGTGCGGGCTGGCCTACCCTGGCTTTCGTAGGCGCTCGGCGTCACTGGTCGGCTGTCTTACTTGTGGATGGTTGACTCAGGTTGACGCCTTACCGTTGCGGGAGCCGTTGCTCGACATCTCGGCGAACATCTTCTCGATGCGGGCCTGTACCGCGTTGGCGTTCTTCCGGGACCGGCGCTCCGCCTCGGCGCGGGCTGCACCTTCGAGCCTGCAACAGTACAACCAATGCTGAGTCTCCCGAGCATCAAGCGGCACCCGGTGCGGCTGCGGCGACCCCGGCCCCCCTGACCCCTCCGTCACAGAGGAATGGGCTGGGCTGGGCGCACGTGGGGCAAATCAAACAAAACGCATCATCGTCCATCGGTCGCGGTCTAGACTCCGCTCGGCTCGCCTCGCATCGCCTCTCATCACATGGCTGACGGGTTTTCACCACTGCAGTGTGCTGCTAGCCCCGAGCTATCAATCAGCCTGCGCGATGAGGCGGCCGCAGCCGCAACTGCAGGGTGCCGCCTGTGGCCGCGCACCGCGCACCGGGTAGGGCAGGGCGCCGGCAGGGCGCCAGGCCGGCTGCGGCCAAGACGAGACGAGTGGAGCTAATCGCCTTTCGACTACTACTCGCTGTCAAGCCGACTGCAGTATCACATCACGCGGGTAACAAGGGGGGAAGAAAGCGTGCTCTTGGCCTTTCTCGGTTTCGGCCCCCGCCTGCTGTGCTCGAGGCTGTGCTCACCTGACGGGCAGCGGCGGCGGTGGCGGCGGGGCGACCGCCGTGGTCCCGGTGCCGGACGCCGTCATGGTGCCGTACCCGTAGCCCGACAGCAGGGACCGCGTCTCATCGAACATGGAGTCGATGCGCTGCTTGTAGATGGAGTACGACGAGGCCGACGTCGAGGTGCACGTCAGCACCTCCAGCGGGTCGGCGTCCGCGCCGAGGCCGCCGATGGCCGCGTCACCGGCGTCCAGGCGAAAGCCCGCAGAGTCGAGCCCAAGGCCGGCGCCCGCACCGGGGCTGCCGCCGGCGTCGGCCTCCGTCTCGCACTTGACCATGTTGTCGGCGGCGGGCTCACGACGGCCGGCCTATGGCTCCGGCAAGGACCCCGTCAAGGGCCCCGCGCCCGCATGGCATATGCTCGTACCACTATCGGTGTCCTGGCGGCGTCCCGGCCAGCCGCTATGGCGCCGGGCGTCAGCTCTGGGCCCCCATCACCGTGCCGAGTGGCCTGCTGCTGCTGCTGCTGCTGCTGCTGCCCCCACGGGCACCGCTAAGCCCGGCCCCGCCCCGCTCGGCCACGCCCCGCACGGCCAGTTCCGCGACGAGGACGCCGTCGCGGCTCCGCCCGGCGCGCGTGCGTTTGGTGGAATCTGGAACATACACAGAGGAGGCTGAGCTGTGCCTTGGCTGTGCCCGTCTGAGCGATCACGTCACCGGCTCTGCTCCGCCCGGCTCCGCCCGGCTCCGCCCGGCTCGGCTTGGCTCGGACGAGTCTCGGACCGAGTAGAGTCGACACAGATGAGTTATCTGCAGAGCACGGCCCGCCGGCAGCGGCATTGACAGAACGCTCAGGCCAATGCAATGATTAAACGCTCAAATGGATGGGAGGCCCCTTAATTGGTGCGCGCGAGCAGCGAGCAGGGCCCTCCCTGCGGGGGGCCGGAATGCCACCGGCGGAGAGGTGAGAGAAATCGCTCACCGACCGCACGACTCGTTGTTCGTATTCGTATCCAACTCCAGGCTCAGATTTATTTCTATCTGCTCCCGCTCCCGCTCGGGAATCAGGAACGATGAATAGCAATCAATAGCAATCGAGTGTGATTGCATTTATTTGCAACACTGTTGCCGGTGGCACTGATGCGTTCGGACGTAGCTGTACATTACGAAGCAGAGGCAGAAGCTCCAACGTGCCGCCAAACGCTGGTTCTCTGCCTGACGGGACGGTCCAGACCGGTACGGCTCTGCTGCCCCCCCCCCCCCCGAAAAAATTGAGACTTTTCTCCGCCTGATGAGGAAGAAACAGTACACGGGGGTGCGCGGGCGCCGCCGAGTGCCACCGTCAATTTGCCGCAACAGTGGCAGTGTGCGGGTGCGGGGCAGAGCGCAGGGCAGCCTGCTGTCCTGTGTCACCCAGGAGTCATCCCCCTCCCCCTCCCCCCTCCCACCCCGGCCGTAAAGTTAAGTCAGACTCAAGCAGGAAACGGCCTCGCTGCGCTGCAACAAGTAAGTAGTCGAGAGGAAACCCATAACAACATCGCGCCCCTCCCCCTTCCCCGTCCCCTCGGCGCGCGTTCAGTGCGGCCAAGTTTGAGCAGAGAACAAAGTTCCGCGCGGTTGGGTTCGCCTCGCCTCGGCGCGGCACGGCGGGGATGGCTGGCTGAGGTATAAGTGTGGCAGAGAGTGCGAGTGAAATAATTAGCTTGTAGCGGGGTAAGAGGATGCGGTGTGCTACGGCGGGCGGGGCGGGTGCCTCCGGCTGCCCGGCACTACACCACCGCCCGCGCCGCACCGCCACCAGGACGACGAGGACGGCGTACGAGGATTTGACGCCCCGGTGACGCCGCGCCCCTTGTGTCACGATGTCACCATCTCATTTCTGGCACGATGAGGCGACTAACCAACCGGCCCGGATGCGGGGCGGGGCGGGGCGGCTCTTACCGAGGCTCCGGGACGACCTTGCGCTCCCTACAATATCATCTTGTTTGCCTCCACCTCCCCGCCATTAATTATGGAGGCGTATTTTTGGTCGGCGAAGAGCCTCTTTCCCCGCCCTCCTCGCCCTCATTTGCCTGCACTTCTTCTCCACTTCCCTCCCCTCCCTGCCTTCCTCTCTCTGTCTCTGTCTGTCTCACTCTCTCTCTCTCTCTCTCTCTCTCTCTCTCTCTCTCTCTCTCTCTCTCTCTCTCTCTCTCTCTCTCTCGCTCTCCCCCGCCCGCAACTGCTTCTGGTGTTCGTCCGTTGTAAGCATTAGGCTTAACGAGGTGTTTCCTCCGACGCACCTCCACTCTCAAGCCAAGCGCCTCCAGTGCCAAACTTTGGCTCAGGGGAACCCGACCCGGCCCGGGGCCCGGCATTACCATGGCAGTGGGAGAGTCGGCCAGTCATTGGTTACCACCAGGTACCACACCGGGCGGGGTAGGGGGAGGTACCAGAGGTACGGAAGGGTGACCAACTTGATTGTGGCAAACGCACCGCAGCGCGTCGCCATGTCTAACCAAAGGGGTCGGAAAGCGAAGCAAACTGTCGGGTCGGGCGGGGCAGGCACCGTCAGGACCCTGCCAGGCAGGGGCCGCAGGAGCCCTGTGTTGCTTTGGCGTCACAGCCAGGGCACCCCGGGGCACCCACCGCCGGCTGTTTGCATAGCAGCATCGGCTCGGCAACACAAGCTGCTCTGAGCTTGCTGGCAACGCGCGCGCGGCGCGGTATGAGAAATGCGGCGGCACGCTGCTGTGCTGCTGCACCACCCGGCCGGACACCGGTCGGCCGTCGGCCCGGAGGCACGCGGACGCGGTGCATTGCGTTCTCAGCCGATGTGGGTCGGGTACTGCGGGACACGGACTTTTGCAATGATACACACGTGCAGACGGCGGCGCCTGGGCGCGTGGCGGCGCGTGCCGGAGGCGCCTAGGGCGCGTGCCCGGCGTGTGCCGGAGGCGCCGCTGCGGACGGCCGCTGCTCTGCATGGCGTGTCCACGGCGCCCGGCCCGGCCCGGCGCTCCCCTCAGCCTCGGGCGCAGAGTGGCCCCGGGGCCTTTGGGATCATCGGGGCGCCTCGGGCCCTCGGGGCACGGACTCGTCGTCATTGAGCGAGCACAAGTAGGCCAGCACACCGCCGAGGGGCGACGGGGACGCGGGGACTCGTCGGCTATCAGCTGACGGCGGACCTAACCACCTGACCGACTCGGCTCGCCGCGCCGAGCCCGCGACCCCCCGGCCCGGCCCGGCCCGGCCCGCCGCAGAAACGGGAACTGTACCACAGCAGCCTTGCCATCGCACTGACGAAGTCAAGTCTCGTCCCCGGGCCGCAGCACACAGCGGACCACAGCCTTGTCCTCGGCTCACCCCGTGCTCCCGCCTGTCGCATGCCTCCTCACACAGGGGAGTGGGATGGGGGAGTAGCGGGCCAAGGCCGTCTTCGCCCGCCGCCTGGAGGAGGGAGTTTTCAGAGCATCACTTTAGGGGGAAGGAACTCCGTGAACACCCAAAAAAACACCAGAAAACTGAAACTCAAAACTCACCACAAGTTCACAAAGTTCATTTTTTGTCGAGGAAAACATCAATAAGTGATCGAAATTAGTTCAACGTGTGCACCGAAAGAAAAAGCAAAGCTATATCCTCGCTCGTTACATCTCCGTTGAGGCGGTGAGCCCCGGGTCAAGGGGCTCCGTGTCGTCTGTCTTCAGCGGGCGTGCATCCAGACCATGCGCGGGCCGGGGCCGGAGGAGGAATTGGAGTCGTCCCTCAGGCTTTCATCGGGGCGGGGACGGCCAGGCCCGGGCGGGGTCCGCCGGCAGGCGGCGAGCGTCCGCGCGTCCGTCCGCGTTCCGCACGGCCACGAGATCACTACTGGAGCACTGGGGCACGCCGCTGTCAGTGCAAAGCGGCGGCACTGTCTGCACCGACCCGAAAGGAAGAGGGAAGTCCGTCCCGTCGGAGCGACAGCAGACGGCACAGGGAAGGAAGGGCCTGGCGAGAGGCACGCGCGGGCCACGGGCCGCCACGGGCCGCCACGGGCCGCCACGGGCACAGCTGCTCTGCTGGCTCTGCTCTCTGCTACACCGCTGCCGGACCGCTGCTGCGCTCTGCGCGTGGTGGCAGACCGGAGACCAACCCAACTCGGTGACGTGAACCTATCTGCGAGAGAGAGAGAGAGAGAGAGAGAGAGAGAGAGAGAGAGAGAGAGAGAGAGAGAGAGAGAGAGAGAGGACATAAGTTATTGACGCGTAAGCCTTTACCCCGATTGGATTGCCGGTGAACGGTCAGTAACCGGAGTCGAGCAGCGAGCGCGGAAGCCGCCACTACTCCTTTCACGTCAGTCTAGTCCTGTCGCCACTCCTTGATAAGCACAAGCTCCCTCCGTCAAACCTCGGTGCCAGTTCCGCTGCGCTCTACCGGCACTTCGGTTCGACAGGGGACAGGGGAAATTGACCAGGCCTGGCCTGCCGGCGGCTTTTGCGGGGGGCCTCTCAAGTCTTTCCAAACATTTCCGATAGCGGGACGTGCCCAACTCGTCCAACTTTAACCTCAAAACACAAAAACAGATATATTTTGATTACGCAAAAATGCGATACAAAACGAAAATAGTTGCCACCGCACGTAATTCTACGTCACAAAAGGAGTTTATCCTCCAAATTCGAAGTTATTTTGTCAACAATAAGTCAGCGAACACACGTCCGCCCAAACGAAGAGCCGGCCTAAGACTATTAGCCGGTCCTGCCGTTTCTAAATGAGCGTGTCGGGACGGGCTAAACAAAGGAGGAATAAGGACTTGTCGCACGAAATTTCTCGTCTTTTCGATGGGATGTGATGGGATGGGGATTTGAACCGGGGGCCGCACAAACTCTCCGACAACGCTAGGCGCGCGTGGAGAGGAAGCGGAGGTGCTGCCGACACCTCGTGACAGCGATTAATTAGGGCGGGATGCCGCAATTACGAGGAAGGGACAGAGGAGAAGAAAAGAAAGGAAACATTAAGAAATGAGGGAGTGGAATGAATGGCACGATTATAATATGCCAAAACGTTTGCCCCCCAGGAAAGGGAAGAAAACTAGACCAATGGCACGACGACGAGGAAGCCGAGACGGAGGAGAAAGAAGAAGAAGAAGAAGAAGAAGGGGAGGGAGGAGCAAAGCCTTCTATGCTCTGGTGCATGGCGGAGTGAGGACCGTTTGTCCGTCTTCATGTTTGCTCTCCACGTCTCTTTGCTCATTAGCGAGGGTGGGGGCAGGTGCACTGCAGGCACTACACGCCTCCTGACGGGGAGCGGCGCGGCACGGAGAAAAAGAGATTTAGTGTTCGCAACTAGCTTTTCAGTTAATTTCCAGAGACGCGGAAAATTGTTGCCCTGAGAACTAAAATTTCTTGGGGGGAACCAGCTGTTATTTGAACCAACGAAACGTTAGTTTTTGCAACTAATAGGTTTGTTGCGGAGGCAAAATACATGCTCCCGAAACATTCCTGCGTTGCAGCAACTAAACAAATTGAGTCTTAAAGCAAAATTTTATTTTCTTAGAGCCAAATTTACTGCTGTTGTCTGTAAATCCACTGAAAAAGTAGTCGCAAGCACTAATCTTTTTCTCTGTGGAAAAGGGAGGGGGGGGGGCGTCGACGTGAGGCCTCACTCTTCTGCACCCCCCCCCCCCCCCCCCCCCCGGCTGCCCGCTGTCGTCCTGTCGTGTTCGACGACTCGAATGGCACTCCGGCGGCGGCAGTGGCGGCGGGTACCGCGTGTATTCTCATACTACCGGACGAGTCACACACTGCCCGCGTGCGCTGAGTCATAAGCGCGGCCAGGTGACGCTGCTGCCGATGGACATGACATGAAGAGTGCCGACTTCCTCGGCGGGGCCGTCCACAAACTGCGTAACCATGTGGAAAAGATGCCGTATAGCGAACGACGCGCTGTCCTCCACTGTTTTTGAGTTTGCAACAATTATCACAAAATTTTGCAACGGTGAGGCGTTGCAAGAAACAGTGATGGATGTCACAAATTTTGTGACGTCCATTGCAAGTCTTTGTAACAATCCTCACAAGTTACAACGCTGTGCCGATCGTCAACAAAATTGTGACGACCGTCACTGTTTTTGGCAACCGACATCTCAATGCAACGTTGCAAATTTTTGTCTCGTAACGTTGCTAACTCAAAAACAGTGCCGCATAGCGTCCAGCGTAGGTCCAGATTTTTCCTCCATTCTAAAAATCAACAACCATAAAACAACCGAAAGCGACGACACAAAAAAAAAAAAAACAAGAAGACGGCGCGCGAAGCTGAGCGCCTGCGAGAGCCAGGGTAGGCCAGCCCGCACGGCACGCGTGCACTGCAGCAGTCGGCGTTGGCCTACCCACCAGGCGCCCCGTGAGGTGGCTTGTCCTGCAGCGGCATGGCCGACCCCTGACCGGCCGGTCCGGTGTCTGCGGCACGGGCGGGGCTGCCAGTGGCTGCCAGTGGCTGCCAGTGGCTTCTCGATCACGGCAGTGCGGAGCAGTGCGGAGCGCAATGTGAAGGCATCACAGTCCCGGTCCGGTCCGGCACCGGCCGCCGCGCGCAGACTTGATGGCGGTGTTCCGCCGGTAATGTCCAGTCCCCCCTCCCCTCCCCTCCCCCACTAAGGAAGCACTGACAGTAGCGGTGCACGGCATCCCATTCCTGGTCGTCTCTCGGCGGCGTCCCCTAGTGCCCCAGTGCCGGTGCCCCAGTGCCGCGCCGCCGGTGCCTTTGCCTTATGCTGCTCGCAGCGGGTGTTACCCGTAATGACCACCGCGAGACGGAGACGGAGCGGGCTAGGAGAGAGAGAGAGAGAGAGAGAGAGAGAGAGAGAGAGAGAGAGAGAGAGAGAGAGAGAGAGAGAGAGAGAGAGAGAGAGAGAGAGAGAGAGAGAGAGAGAGAGAGAGAGAGAGAGAGAGAGAGAGAGAGAGAGAGAGAGAGAGGTCGCCGCTGAGCCCAGCAACGGCCGAGCAGCAGCATGTAGGAGAGCGGAGCCCGGAGCCGTGGTCGTCGCATGTTGTGTGTCGTGTCCCGTGGCGGCGCGCGGCGTGGCGTCGCGAGGCGTTTTGACCCAGTAAGGAGGAGAACATAAGGAATAAGATGTCGTACCTGCCCTCCTCCTCGTCCTCCTCCTAGTCCTGCTGCTGCTGCCGCTGCTGCTGCCGCTGCTGCTGCCGCTGCTCCACGCGCTCCCGTTCCCCTCTGCCACCGCTATGACGTCCACGAAGGAGACGAGCGCAGTGAAAACCCGCAGCGACACACGCACACACTATGTGACATGCACGCAGCAGCGCAGCGCACGCAGAGAGAACACAAGGCGTGCCCACCCGAGCGACATGCTCTGTCGCAGTTGTGGGGAGATTTTTTCGGGGGTTAGTGCTCCACTCCCCCTCTATATTGCTATCCCCTCTCCGCGTGAACACTGACAGCAAAAATGTTCATGGAGTCATGTCATCGATCTTCGAACTCACAGTAAGGGTAAGTGCATAGGGAAAGAAATCTATCTGAGAAAACAATCACATGAATTCAAAACAGTCAAAAATAAAATCTATCACACCCTTCTCAAAACTGGGCATTTTTACCCAAACCTTTTTTCGGCAGGTGTATTTTTTTCTGTTTTTTTTTTCATTGTGATTTTTGGAATTTTTTTTCAACCTGCACTCACCCCTGTCTTAATATCGCAAGGCGAGGAGGCTGTGGCGGACAATATGTTTCTCTCCGTGAAATCACAAAATGTTTCTGGTTGTCACACTCTCAGCCCTCGGCGCATCTTTGGCCGCGCGAGAACGATGAGGAAAGTGACGGTCTGAGTGTGCATGAGTTGACGGATGGCACGGCGGTGGGCGGTGGGCCGAGGTGGTCACGCGACGCCAGCTCGCGTGCCCGCGGCCGCGCCTGCAGCCGCGCTTGCAGCGATGGTTGGTGTCGACCCCTGGCCGAACCGAAGCCGTGCCGCACGCACTCTTGGACTGGACGCACGTCCACGTTTCCGGACGTCTTGACAGTTTTCCGCGCGCGCCACTTGCTATACCGCTGCAAGCAGCCACTACCGGACCGTCCAGCGCCACGCCACACCAAGCCACACCACGCCACGCCACTTCCAAGCGGCAGCGGAGCGAGCAAGGCGGCGGCGACGCGCGCTCGTCCCGTTAAAATTAGCAGGAATGGTGTCAATCCGCGATGTGATGTCGGGCAGAGATGGGCCCGCGGCCCCCGGCCCGCGCTCCTCATCATCGGCACCCTGGACGGCGAACTGCTGCTGCTTCTCTGCCCGGCAGCAAGAGTGCGCCACTCTCTGCGATTAAACGAGTGCGTCTGCTCATCCGGTCCATCGATATGATCGATACCAAACCTAACACCCAACCTAATGCCCACTCCACTGTGAAAATATTTTGTTTTGGAAAATTCCAACCCCTTAGGGATTTACAAAAAACACAATTATGACTAATCAATGAAGCTGAAAAATAACAAAGGAACAATCTTCTGCATTTAAAATCTATAACCTTCTGTTTTTGGAAATATTTATTTTTTTAAATGTTACCCCCGTTAAAATTTGGACGGAGTAAATTTCTGCCTCAAACTGTGAGGAATTCCCCCCCTCCTCGCTCCCCCACATATTGTTACATTGTGGCAGTGGTTCACTGTATCTTCTGGGAGCTATTAAATACGAGGTGCATCATTAGCCCCGGGCAGTTTTGGTTTCAGACAGTCCCGCAACACACTGTCTCCGTCTCTTTCTGGCTCGGCCAGACGCGTGAGACAGAGAGAGAGAGAGAGAGGCGGAGATAGGGCGTTGCGGGACTCCGCCTTAAACCAAAACTGCCCGGGGCTGATGATACGCATGGTATAAGAACAGGCGTCGGGAACGTTCACGCTAAACACGAAACTTTAATTTTTGGAATCGGAGGGGGACGCGGTGCTAAGCTGTCTCAGGCAGTAAGGCTCGAGGCGAGGCCCAATGAGTTCGATTCCTATGGCTGGCTCCACACG
The DNA here is from genome assembly GCA_038380765.1 of Odontothrips loti. NCBI lineage: Eukaryota > Metazoa > Arthropoda > Insecta > Thysanoptera > Thripidae > Odontothrips > Odontothrips loti. The sequence goes on from CM076253.1 coordinate 16,087,382, forward strand.
CACACGCGTCGCCTTTCCGAGCCCGCCAAAGTAAATGATTTTCAACGTCACAACCACCGGCCTCGTATGGTTGGAATGGCGAACACAATCCGCATATAGAAGAGGCGGCCACACCCTACCCGGCCACCGCGGCGCCGTGCGCAGGCCGGGCACAAACGCGTGCACAGAGTGTAGTAATTGAATCGATCCCCGGTTAATTAATAGGTCTTAATTACTATTATCACAGCCATGCTACCGCCAGCACCGGGGCCGGTGCACTTGCAGCAGCAGCAGAAGCAGCAGCAGTGGTGGCAGCTGCAACAGCAGCAACAGAAGCGGCTGTAGTGGGCAGCGAGCAGTTAGTAGTAAGTAGTTTGGTGCTGACGACGGTTTACAAAGCGCGTAATGGCTTTCACATCCAATTGACCCGGGCCGGGCCAGGCAGGGCTGGCCACGTTTCCGCCATGTTCCCATCCCGCTCGGTCCAATGGCGATATCGTCAGCCAAGGAGGCGGTGCGGCGGTGGTGCAGGGCGCAGGAGGTCTGCGCGGTCTGCGGTATCGGCGGCGGCGCGGCGGCAACGCGGCGGCAGCGCGGCGGCAACGCGGCGGCAGCGTGGCGGCAACGCGGCGGCAGCGTGGCGGCAATGCGGCGGCAGCGTGGCGGCAGCGTGGCGGCAACGCGGCGGCAGCGTGGCGGCAACGCGGCGGCAGCGTGGCGGCAATGCGGCGGCAGCGTGGCGGCAGCGTGGCGGCAACGCGGCGGCAGCGCGGCGGCAGCGCGGCGCAGCGGGACTGCATCCGACCGGAGCGTTTATTGGTTTCCTTTCAGGAAGAGAAAACTGTTTTGGAAATCACACGTCAACGCGGCGGCGGGCTAGAGCGAGGCTAGAGCGACCCGCTATGGGAAATATATAGAGATATGGCGGCCCGCCACGCCATGCCAGCCATGCCAGCCATGCCACGGCAGACCGCGCGGCCCGACCAAAACCGTCCAGCGGAGAGCGAATAGCGAATTCAACAAGTCAATTCCTTTACCACGAATTTCGGTGGACTGGAGCGGGAGGGGGGGGGGCTGACCGTGAGGTAGGAAGGGGCGGGAGGGGTGTTTGGAGGGGGGGGGGGGGTCATACGCGCGCGGCGTATTTTATACCCAAACGATTTTATGGATTTCGTTCTCCTTTCTCTGTCTTTTTTTCCTCTTCGCTTGACTCACTCATCAGTTCCCCCCCCCCCAGCCCCCTTATGAGTCGCCGCCGTTTTCTGGAAACGAGTGTAAACCACTGTGATGGCTACTGTCTCGCCCCATTTCTCTCCCCCCCCCCCTTCTTCCTCTTCTTCTTGATCGTTAAACACCTCTACAGATCAAGACGCAGTGAAAAACAAAAAAACAATAAAACATGTGTTCCTGTGACGATTCTGTTGCTTTCGCTGGAATATCGAAGTCCACACACACACACACACACACACACACATGTGTGTGCGCTATGGTGAAAACGGAGAGTGGAATTGCGGCGGGGGATTCCAGGCGCCTGATTTCCGACATACCACTCCCCACCCCCATCCCACCCCAGCAGAGCCCGCCGCGGCGCGGCACCATGACTGCAATAAAACAAGGGCGGCGCCGCGGATGCGGGCTTTTATTGCCTCCGCTGGGACTCGAACCCACGACCTTTTGAAGTCGGATTCGCGTACACAGGCCGCGGTGATGAGGGCAAGCGGCGCAGGCGTCGCGCTCACACCCGCCGGGCCCCAGCCGCCCCCCGCCGGCCCCCCGCCACCCCCACCGGGGTGTCCGGCCGCGCCGCCGGTCGCAGAGGGTCGTGGCGTCGCCGCCGACTGTTGCTCGGCTCTACCATTTTCATTCCTGTTTATTCCGCGGCCGACATGTTGGTATGAATGGGCGCACGGCCGCTGGGCCGCCGCCGCGGTGTTCAATCTGACTTGGCTTGTGAGCCAGATCGGCGCCAAACCACAAACGTCACTGTGAATGGGACTGGTGCGGAAAGTTGAGCTTCACGGTGGGTAGCCGCCCAGCCTTTGGCTGCCTCTGGACGACTGCCTCGTGGTACTTGGTTGCGTTTCGCGTGAAGCACATAACTCTAATTTCAGATGCAGAGGGAACCCGTCAACGGGCAGGGCAGCCGCTGCTGCTGCCGGTACGCCGCCACTGCCGCCGCCGCCGCTGCCGCCGCTACCGCCGTTGCCGCCGCTGCCGCCGCCGCTGCCGCCGCCGCCACCACCACCAACACCAGCCGCTCCGGACGGCAGGCAGACAGACCGTTCCTCAAGCAACATCGTAAAAATGGTGGTCGCTGGCGCAGACAAGGATCGCCGCTAATAAATTCCCCGGTAGAAGAACGAAGAGGGGGGGGGGGGGAGGAGTGGAAGTGTTATGGAAGCCGCGATACCGTAGGGATTGTTTACTTTTCCAGGCGGGCCTCACGGGCCCCACCGACCCCACCGGCCCCTCCCTCGGCGGCTGACACATATTTGTGCGGCCGTGTTGGGTCATGCGTCCGGGCATGATTGTTCACTGAGCGCCTGTCATGCGGAGGGTAGGCCGCCCCGCACAACACGGGTGCTCGGCGGGCTGCCTCCGCTGCAGGCGCGCACGTCACACGGCCTCCTCGCGTCGCCCTCAGGTCCGCGGAGACGATCTAGGGGGAATCAGGATGATGAGAGCGCCGTGGCGGCACGTGATCAGATTCCATTCGATGTGTAATTGCCTCTGATGCCCCCCGCCGCGCCGTTGCGATCCTTGTTCGAATATCATCATCATCATCATCGGTATTGAATAGATCGGTCGATATGATTTGAACGGGGTGTCTCCACCGCCGCCGCACGGGGCGCGTCGTATCGCAATCACAGAGGACTTGTGCGCCTTTACAGAGAGGAATGCTTCTCGTTTCATCTCCTCTTGCAATGGAGGAAAAAGAATGGCTGCTCGCAACTATATTTTCAGTTGATTTCCAGACAAGCTGTAATGTTTTGTTGCTGTGGGTACTAAAATTTTGTTAGTTGAACTAACGAAAAGGTTGGGTGCAGAGGCAAAATTGTAGTTCTGCTCCTACAACCTACCTCTTTGTTAGAACAACCAACGTTTCGCTGGTGCCACAAAGAAATAGTTCCTCAAACAAAATTGTAGTTTCCAGAACCAAATTTACTGCTTGCCATCTAGAAATCAATTGAAACACCAGTTGCGAACACTCATCTTTTCCTCCGTGTGCACACTGTGCTCGTGCGCATCAGGTCCGTGGCGTGTGGAACCGGTGTGAACGCCAACGCCACCACAGATCCCCTTCGCGACGGTGTCCGCGACACGAAAGTTTGGGATCAGAGAAGCCGTGTTAAATACATCACGGCGTGATTAAGTGGGGAGGGGCAGCAGACGACAAGCGGCTGGTACAGGCGCGGTGCGAGGGGGCAACCACTCATTTAAACTATGTACACAGATTTCAGGATTTCGTCGGATTACACCCCGTGGTTTTCGTTTATTTTAGAATTTTATTGCTTTTCTGGCTGTTTCAGGCTATGCAGGTGCTATTTTTCGGCATGAAGTCCAAGTCCAACTTCGAATTCGCAATTTTTTTCAAATTGTTTTCAAAAATTTCCAGAACTTTGTACACATGATTACACGAGAGTGATTCGCCCCTCGACGCGGTGTGTGAGCGCGGGAGCGAGGGAGACAGACAGAGACGGAGAGGAACGCCCTCGAGCCCTTTGAGGGACGCGATAGCGAGCACGGCAGTGGGGGAGGTCCACGCTGCCACTCTCCTCGTCGTCGTGTCTCTCAATTTATTGAACCAATCGCGCCCCCGCCCGTTTAGGCCGCCGTTGTCGCCCGGGTCCCCGCCGGTCCCCGCTCCCTCGGCTCGTCGTTCGCAGCAACCCTTTTCGCGCAGGGCAGGCAGCACTGGCGGCGGCGCGAGTGGCTCTCGGTAATCGAAACACGGTCCGCGCACAGCCGACCGCGATACGGCCCCTCCCCCTCTCCCCCCTGCGCCGCGGCCACGCGATGAATGAAGTTTCACAGCCGAGTTAGCCCGCGGGTCAGTGACCCTGCCGCAGCCGTACGCGTCTCCCCCTTGTCTAGCCCGCAGCTAACCTTGTTACCCTTGTCTAGCCTACGCGCGCTAGCCGCGCGCGAGCAGCGCGCGAGCGTGACAAAGTGACGCAAAGTGGATTCATCCCGAGCATTACGCAGTTAACAACAACGCCGGGGGTGCTGAATGGCCGTGGCTGGCGTCACGCCATTTGTGGACGACCCCCCCCCCCGAAGTTCTCCACTTCCTCTTAATTGCGAAAATGATTTCACGTTCGCGACGACATGTTGGTGCGAAATGTAAAGGAGGCCGCTCCATGGCCCGGAGCGCGGCGCGGCGGCCCTGCCGTGTCCCCCACCCCTCCCGAGTCCCCCCTTTCTTCTCCTTGACACGTCCTCCGACGTCCTTGACCTCGATACCCTCTGGACTCGTCACCAGCATCCCGGTCCGTGTCGTTATACCCGCGGCCTTATCACTGCGTCCTTATCACTCTGACCTCCTGATCAGCACCCTCCCCTTTTCCCCACTTTTATGTTCAATTTTCTCTCCTCCTTATCGACTTAAGTCCTCGTCCTTTTGTTTCCAGCAGGTCCTCGGTCCTTGTTTCTAGCTGAGGCAGCCACAGCGGGGCTGTGGCCATCACGGCCCCATCAATTTTTCAATTTTCGTTGAAAACACTCTGGACATTGAGATAAATAGGGGTGACTCCCTTCTGCCCTTGGATTTGCTGGGAAACAGTCGTGCAAGAAACTTTAAACATTCAACTTTTCGCCTTTGACATTGAACTTTGCCAACTTTCCACTTGGCCAGCGCTTGTTGTAAAAGCCAGTCAAAGAAACGGTACTCGATTATCTTTTCATTTTATGTGTCTGCAGAACTATAGTGGAAATTGGTGATGTGACTGTCCATCTCTACGATCGATGGCTCCTAGCAGGTGAAGGCCCTTGTTTCCGCCCGGTTCCCCGCGATAGCCAGCGCATGATAGCCATGTGCGGACATGATGCCCAAACGGCGCGACATCAGCTGGGCCAGGCTGGACACGGCGGTGCGGCCGACGAAGCCCGGGGCGACGAGGACGCGAAGGCCGTCCGTGCAGCGGCAGCAGCGGCGACGGCAGCAGCAGCGACGGCAGCAGCAGCAGCAGCAGCCACCGCAGCAGCAGCCACCACAGCAGCAGCAGCAGCCACCGCAGCAGCAGCCACCACAGCAGCAGCAGCAGCCACCGCAGCAGCAGCAGCAGCCACCGCAGCAGCAGCAGCTGCCACCGCAGCAGCAGCAGCTGCCACCGCAGCAGCAGCAGCAGCAGCAGCAGCTTCAACAGCAGCAGCTTCAGCAGCAGCTTCAGCAGAGCAGCAGCAGCAGCTTCAGCAGAGCAGCAGCAGCAGCAGCAGCTTCAACAGCAGCAGCTTCAGCAGCAGCAGCAGCTTCAGCAGAGCAGCAGCAGCTTCAGCAGCAGCAGCTTCAGCAGCAGCAGCAGCTTCAGCAGAGCAGCAGCAGCAGCAGCAGCTTCAGCAGCAGCAGCTTCAGCAGCAGCAGCAGCTTCAGCAGCAGCAGCTTCAGCAGCAGCAGCTTCAGCAGCAGCAGCTTCAGCAGCAGCAGCTTCAGCAGCAGCAGCTTCAGCAGCAGCCGCCGCCGCAGCAGCAGCAGCTTCAGCAGAGCAGCCGCCGCCGCAGCAGCAGCAGCTTCAGCAGCAGCAGCTTCAGCAGAGCAGCAGCAGTAGCAGCAGCCTGTCGACGCGCCTCGGGCGGGAACAAAGTGGAGAGGTAATATCCCGTTAGAGGCGCTGGGCTGGGCTCGACTGGGCTGGGCTCGGCGCGCACCGCACCAGTCCTGTCCGGTAGTGGCCGCTGTGGCCGCCTGTCCGTCCGAGTCCGAGCCGGGCCCCGGCTGGCTGCTGGTTCCGCTCGGCTCGGCTCGGCTCGGCCAGGCCAGGCCGCTAGGCCGCTCGGCCCTGCTACACAGCACTCGTCAATGGGGAGAGAAATGTGGAGCAGCGCATAAACGTTATTGGTCCAGGTCAAGGGCTGCTGTAGCTGCTGGGATGGGGACCGTTGGGCCTTTGGGCTGGCCGTGGCTGCCGTGGACCCGGCCGACTGCTGTCCCGTCCCGGCCACACCCGACCCGGGGGCGGCCCAGTAATATCATCACCTCCACTTTCCAAAGAGCTGGGGCCCCGCATGGCCGTGGCCTCCGTGGCCGCGTGGCCGGCGCGTGGCGGGCGCGTGTCGCAGCGCCTCGCCTCGCGCCTCCGCCTCGCCCGGCACACGCACAGCGCAGCCGCGGTGCCCGCTACAGTGTCCGCGCCGCCCAATTAGGGCGCGGACGGAACGTTTTAATAACAAGCCCCGCTCCCTGGGTGGTATTCGAACCGCGGCCGCCAGACCAGCTGCTCCGCGGCCGATGTCACCATAGAGTGCAGCAAGGCGTGAGTTCCCGTGGCGGGGAGACGACTACCGGGACCGGGGCGGGGCGGGGCGGGGCGGGGCGGCCAGAACAGTTCGTGAGAAAATCACACAGGGCCGGCCTGTGCCGGGCTGCAGGCTGCATGCGAGGCGAGCCGGCCGGTAGGCTGCCGGCTGTGTCACTCCCGGTTTCGGTGGTGGTTCGAATACCGGCGCCGCACTGTCAAAAATTCGGTACGATTTTTTTTTTTTTAGGAAGTTCGCACTGATTAGGCTGTTGGTGTTGTTAGGAGAATCCCATTTTTTGGGGGGAAATTACTGTTTTCACGGCATATGATGTTACGTTAGCAGGCAGGAGAGCAGGTGAGGTTGGCATGGTGCCAGGTAAAAGTTCGTTATAGCATTGAAGTCACGAACCTTTTGCTACAATTTTAGGCCAAATTCCGGTCGAAAACGATAGCACTCATAATTATGTAAAAACAGTACCAAAACAGTAGGAGACTCCTCAAACATTACCAAAAGCTTTCAGCGGAACCGTGTCTTTCGCCAGTTAGTCTGCCGTGAGTTTCTATGAGTTTACGTCTCAATATCTGCCCGCTGTCGGCTGCTACGGCAGGCCGACCGCTGCGTGTGGACCGTACTCTCCCCTGCTCAGTAGCGAACGGCCGACCGTCACGGCAAAAGAGACGCCGGGGCTGAATGGGTCCGCTGCGCTGGGCGGTGCTCCGCCGTGTGGACCAACGAGGGACCAGAGGGGCGCCCCGGGTCGACACTGTTATTGAGGGCCGATTGAGCCGGGAGCCCTGGGCCCTGGCCTTTCACAACTGCCGCTCCGCGCCGCGCACGCAATGCCGGCAGAGTATATGTGCATGCAGTCGGGCGGAGCCGGCCACACCGGCTCGCGGGGGGCGGCAGCGGGTTCACACGCTCCGTACTTATGCGGCAGGGGACCAGGGCACTTCCGTAAAAAAAAAATAAAAAAAAAAATAATCTCAGAATATGTCGAATGGTTATTCCGCAAACGCATCGTAATCTTTGACGTACGATCTTACTTGTGTGAGTGCTCGGTTTATGACCAAAGAACAATCGCGAGCACCTGTAATACCTGCGGCCTGCGGAGAGCACGAAGACCTTCCTAACCAGTACTGTTTGCTCGGAATCGGACCATCAAAAAATAATAATCGTAAAAGCATAGCCCGAAAAGGCCACTGGTTGTTGCAATAACAAACACGTAGAAACATTTTGCTCTATCTTGATCTCGAAAAAAAAATAATATTGAAAATTCTTGCATGTGAGGGGATGAATAATATCCTCATTTGAAAGACCTCCCGAGAATGTGCAGCGGAAACCTCGTTTCGAATCAAGAATCGGTTCGCAAGCCGGCTACGCATTGTCGGCGCGGATGCAAACGCGTGCCGCTCTCGTCGTGCGCCGCACGCACCCCCACACGCGCGCACCACACGCACGCACGCACCGCGGGATCCCAGCCGCACACCTGCCGAAGGTGAAGAAACAGAACCCGTTCCGGCGTCCTTTATTCGGCTCCCTTTGGCTTCCTTTGGTTTCCATCGGTTCGCTTCCGGGCCCTCATCCGTGTGTACAATGACGCGCACGCCATGCAAAGTGTGTAGCACGAGGAGCGGCAGCGGCCTCTCGCCCCGCCAGGCCCCGCCAGGCCCCGCCAGGCCCCGCCAGGCCCCGCCAGGCCCCGCCAGGCCCCGCCAGGCCCCGCCAGGCCCCGCCAGGCCCCGCCAGGCCCCGCCAGGCCCCGCCAGGCCCCGCCAGGCCCCGCCAGGCCCCGCCAACGCGGGCCCCACCCGCCTACATACCTTGCTGGACAAAAATTCTTTTCACTCTCTACGCGCCGTCTTCCTGCCTGATGGCCTTGTCTTCCCACGATAGTGAGGCAAACGGGTACCCTCAGAATGGGCTGGGCTGGGCTGGTCAGGACATTCGTCCTAGTGGGCTGCGCGCCGCGGACTGGGCCTGGTCATGACGCGGGGTGGCACTGGGTCAGGAATGCAGGACTATGAGGCCGAATATACAGTGTCGCTGCTACTATGTCCACAAAAGTAAACTAAACACCGGCATGCCTACAGCTTTTAGTCGATTCAACCCAAAAAGAATTCGCTTTTCACAGAAATCAAGCCTAATAGTCGACAACATACTTTAGGTAGCCTACATTTCCTTAATCGACATTTAATTATTCGTACCGCGTTTCGAGAACCAACTTTTCCCCCGATCGGTGGGGAGGCTCTATTTAGATTAATTTTACAGCCTTGTAGCAGAGAAACGGTTTGTGACAACCACTCATTTTCGCTGAGAATAAAAATGTCTCGGTCCGACACAACCTAGGCCTAACGTATCTTCGGGTAGGAGACCCAGTCATGCCCCCAAATAGTAGCAAAAATTTGACCCAGTAATACCTACTAAAGCTCGAAGTGCAAAAGTGGGCTTTGACTGGACTTTAAAGGGCTATGACTGGTGCATTTACCGCGTGTATGTGATTTGTGCAAAACGGTCGTGCTACGTGTATCAACTTCCGAGCCGTGCGGAAGTATCATGCAGTTAGCCGCACAGGGCGATCCCGGCGCTGCTATCTTCGCCACTCTCCTCCTCCCGAGGGAGGAGCCGAGCCGACTACTGCTACTCCACGGCGACATCCGCAGACTCGACGTTTTTCGGGCACGGCACCATAAATCGACGCGTTATCTTGGTCTCACCGGTACTACCTTCTCCTTGCAGCCTCACACACACGCACACACACACACGCTCATACACACGTGCGCACGTGCGCACACACACACACGCGCACACACAGGGCTTGCACCGCACCAGGGCACCCTGTTTGGCAAAGACACACGACACTGAACACAATAATAATGCCCTGCTAAGTTTCACTTTCCCCTTCTGAGAGCCTTTACAGTGCCTTTGCAGTGCCTCGCAGTGCTGGCAGCGGCGGCCGGCGTCGCGTGGAACAGAGAGCAGCAGCCAAGTCTCGGCGGCATGGCTTCATGAACTCATGACAATGAGAGGCAGGGGCGCGTGGCCCCGGGTGCACCACCATTACCCGCCAGCCGAAACAGAGCGCGCCTGGTGGGTAGGCAACCACGACTCGTGCCGCGCACGCGTGCCGTGCGGGCTGGCCTACCCCCTCCGCCGCAGGGAGATCGCTGTGCGGACGCCGCAGTTTCACACTGATGTAATAAAGGAGTCCCTTCTCGCCCAGGACGGGTCGATAATCATGATAGCTTAGGGTGGCCCAATTTGCAGAAAAGTTGAAATTTTGATCCGTGTTTCGATTTTCTAGTTCTATTTCCGTTATTTTTTTTTTTTGTCCGGGATTGGGTGGACAATGTTTAGACGTGCTGAAACGGCCTCGGAGTTTAAAGAAATCGTAATATTGCTGTAAAATTTCAAGTGTAGGATACTTTGCCCAGAACTCTAAAACGGCAAGATAATTTTGGGCCTATGGATGGTTATTAGGAGTCCTACATTAATTCCCCAACTTGTTTTTGGGGGAAGTTAGACTTCAGTTTTATACTACACACCCCTCAACTTTTAGAGCGTTTCGGCACCTCTAAAACTTGTCGTACCGAATCCAGGATTTATTTTTGAACTCTCCGGAAACGTAACCAGCAAATCGAAACGCCGATCAAAATTCCAATCTTTCTGCAAGTTGCAAGTTTCTGAAAGCGCCACCCTTAGCCTGTACTTCTTTCGTCAGTTCCACCGCGGGAGCTGCCGCCGTTCTCCGATTCTGCCCAGAAAACGGCGCCGCTTGCCGCACTTTTACCGAGCGATTTAAACAGACGGCTGGTTAAGATGTTGCAATCTTGACGCATGCGATCTGCGATGCAGAGCGCGTGCCGCGTGTAAAGCTGCAAGGCTCCGCATGCCGTGCCTCAATAGCGCACGACGACATGCTTTCGAACCCATTTGTGCCAACACGCCGGCGGCCGACTCCGCAGTGCAGCCACTATGCTGCAGCTGAAGCGTAGTGGACCGCAGCTACGCTGTTTAAAACGTACAACAGAGAATAAACCCAGTCCACTTCAGCATGAAGCCAGGATCTCAAAAATTGGGTCATACTAAAGCTCACGACACTGATTGACTGATTGACACTCACGACACCTTTTCTGATCGAAAACGCTAAAGATGCGAGCTGGGGTGGACTGACTTCTGCATTTCCTGTCAGAAAAGGCCGCGTGACCTTGTAGTATTTGGCGAATCCACGGCGTCATGCTGAGTCTCAAATCCTGAACGTGAAGCCAATTTTTGAAAACAGCAGTGGCAGATCCGGGATCTGCTCGAGGGGGCCATGTATGACCTTTTGCCGTTCCAACAGGTGGACATGTAGTGAGGGTTGCCTACTTCTCCGGCGCCAAGGGGGCCCCCTCCCTTCCGCCCCCCGCCCCTTGCAAAACAGAGACTCTCCAAGTCCATTATCGCTCAAACTCGGGCGATGACCACGACTGTTTCACATTCTCAGTTCCCCATAGGCACCTTATAAGCACGGGCCGGTGCCGCTCCTCGGCAAGACGGACATTAGTCGTCGTCACGTCCCTTCATGCCGCACAGTCTGGCACCGCCTGGCACCGCCTGGCACCGCCTGGCACCGCCGCGTGCAGCCAGCCAACGCCACCCCTTTTGCTTTCACCCATCGGCAAATAATCCGACGGCTTTTTACCTCTTTGAACATCATGAGGGACGTAACTCTGGTCCCGTGCCGAGGCGTGCCGAGGCGTGCCGCGGGGACAGGACAGGGCTGGGTGAGTCACGTCGCGGGTGCGAAATGCAAAACGAACGCCAATATGTCTCCACCGGGCGCGCGGTGCCAGCGCCAAGACTTTTCAAATCGGATAGAGAACTGGTCCTGTGTGAGCGCGCTCGCGGCCTGTGTGTGTGTGTGTGTGTGTGTGTGTGTGTGTGTGTGTGTGTGTGTGTGTGTGTGTGTGTGTGTGTGTGTGTGTGTGTGTGTGTGTGTGTGTGTGTCCGCGCGCATCAGAACATAAGTGGGGTCAGGGATTTGATTTCCCCGCCAAGCATCAGAGAACAGTGATGAATTTCGTGGGCTCAAACACAAACACACATACACACCATGGGGATGGCATGAAAGTGTGTGGAATATAGCACCTTACATGATGAAATATTACCATAAACATTCATAAGGGCGGCAGGCACATCCAGCGTTGTGAGAACAAAAAAAAAGCAACCAAAAAGACAAAAAACAGAATACAAAAAAAGACAAAAAGAGGAAAACAATATATGGGAATAAGTCTTCCTTAAACTTATTTAGAAATTAAACGATTTATATACAGAGTCTTGCTGCTGGTGACTTAATCGCTCGTCCGCATCAGTGTTGGCGCGTGAAGCGGCACGTCTCGGCCGGTGCGGCGATGTGGACCGTAGGGTCCGGAGGGGGCCGGAGGGGGCTGGAGGGGGCAGGGGGGGCGGAGGGGGCCGGAGGGGGCCGGGGGGGCTGGAGGGGGCAGGGGGGGGGGCGGAGGGGGCCGGAGGGGGCCGGAGGGGCGCTCAAGTCACTAAATAAATCACACAGACAACTTGCGCGAGTCATGTTTGTCGAACAGCCCCAATGCGACGCCGTGCGACGCACGCGCGGCTGAGCGGAGGCCGCGGGGTTGAGGGCGGGGGGCAGGGGGGAGGCCGCGGGGTGGAGGCGGGAGGTAATCGCCAAGCTTCTCTCGCCTCCACCTGTGAAACTTTAGGGCACCGCCAACGGCATGAGCATAGCGGTGCAGTGAGTGGGGAGCGGCAGCAGCGGCAGTAGCAGCGGCAGTAGCAGCAGCAGCAGTAGCAGCGGCAGTAGCAGCGGCAGCACAACTTGTACTTAGCTCCAGCATGCACCGATGAACAGCAGATATCGAAAACTGACAGTCCGTCGGGATGAGGCCTGCCATGATGATGAGTGCACCACGCCACGCGCTTTCACGCCGCTAGGGCCAGCCAGGAAGACAAGACCTTACCTAACGACAAGTCATGTTATATTTATATTAATATTTTTAGAATAGAAATAGGTCAACTGATCCACCCCGGGCGGTAGTACGCCTCATTTGTCGGGATACCCAAACGGCTGGGCGTTCCTCCCAAGGTTACTTCTGCGTCAAAAGAGGACATTTTACCAGAAAAGGTGGTGGAGAGGAAAATATAGTCTTTGCAGGACACGCCCCTCAGAGACAGTACAGCCGTCTAAAACACACACACACACACACACACACAAACACACACAGCCGATAGCCGGTGCAGCAAGTGCGGCCGTAGGTCGGCGACGCGGAACAAAACCTTCACTTTCGTCCGGGACATGAGTCCTGGTCTGAGGCGCCTGAGCCCCCCCCCCTCTACCGGCACGCTTCGCGCCGGTGGTAGAGGGAACCCCGGGGGGTGGGGGGGGGGACCCCAGCGGGACCAGCTGTTTGACGTTGAGGCACCGAGGTCCTTCCCGTCTACATCCAGGTTCTCCTCCAGAGACCTACATTAAAGTCCGTTATAGGCAGAGGCCACCGCCGCCGCACAATACCACATCCTCTCTCTCTCTCTCTCTCTCTCTCTCTCTCTCTCTCTCTCTCTCTCTCTCTCTCTCTCTCTCTCTCTCTCTCTCTCTCTGTGAACTAAACTGGCGCACCGAATCGGAAATCAAGACGACGCGTCGGCGGAGCAGTCCCGTTCACCCACCTCAACTTAAGAACGGGAACCCTGGAGGCCCTGCCCAAGGCCCTGCCCAAGGCCCTGCCCAAGGCTGAGACGGATGAGTGGTCTCAATTTTAATGCATAAATTCAGTTACTATTTTTAAAGATAGAAAACTAAAATTGTGAAATTAAAGCAGGTAATAATGACACACGGCCAACGACTGAAGCAAATGAAATTACCTTCCGGTGTGCTACGGCCACGGCCGCCAGAGAAAACAGTCCATTGCAGTCCGTCGGCCTGTAAACGAAAAAGAAAACAATGGTCAGTTTTAATAATCTCTCTCTCTCTCTTCTCTCTTAACTCGTATAACAATGTCGGGGTCTAGGCCGTTAGCTGGGCTGGGTGGCGCTTTCATACCTTATTTTCGGCATGAGGCACCCAATCCCCCCCCCTCCCGCTGTAAGTTGAATTACGGCCCCTTGTTTTTATAATGCCCGCCGCGAACGTTGGCGGATGATTTTAGCAGATGAAGCAATCACGGAAACACGCCTCAAAACAATTTATCAAACAACAACAACAACAACAACAACAACAACAACACAACACAACTCCCGACTTTCAGCGGAAATTTGTTTACGAGCGTTAGTCATTATTGCGATTGGAATGGGGGGGAATATGGCTTCCGGCGGAGACGGCTGCAGATCCCGACCACCGGTAACCCTGTACCACGCGACCGATCGCTGTGCCGAGGCGGGCGGAGCTGTGCGGGGCGGGGCGGGGCGGGGCGGGGCGGGGCGGGGCGGGGCGGGGCTAGCGGCCACACGCTGGGCGCTCTCCCGGATCCCATGTCCTGGCGGTGCGGTGAATTCATAGAAACGGCGGAATTTTTCGTATCCGAAAGTGTGAAACGGAGGAGGCGAGGATGTTGTTTGCAGCGTGAAGCCGACGCGTGCCGCGTGTGGCCCGCGCGTGGCCAGCGCGCGTGCCCCGCGCGCGCATGAGTGCCGCAAAGTAGTGAGCACTAGCGGATGCGGAGAGAGAGAGAGAGAGAGAGAGAGAGAGAGAGAGAGAGAGAGAGAGAGAGAGAGAGAGAGAGAGAGAGAGAGAGAGAGAGAGAGAGAGAGAGAGAGAGAGAGAGAGAGAGAGACAGAGAGAGAAAGAGAGAGACAAAGAGGATCTCCGCAGTGTCGCAAGTTCGAATACCGGCCATGTCCACAACCTTTTCATTTTGCCCGGCATAGCGCGCCAGCATAGCAGAGCGCCTTTCGTCTTCGTCTTTCCTTTCATCGCGGGTTGGCTGGCATAGCAGCGGCAGCAGGTTCGGCCCATCCCTCTGAGGGCGCCAACTTTGTTGTTGCCAACGCGCGGCTCTACTCGGCGTTTATCGCCGTCATCCCGCGCAAGCAGCTACATAATTTTCTCTCCCATTTTCTTCTTTCTTTCTCTCTTTCTTTCATCTTTTGCTCGACTTCCGGCGGATTCGTATCTCAGGCGGGAGCTGGCTGGTTGCGGCCGGCAGCGGCGGGCGGCGTCTCTCTCCGGATAGGGAGGGCAGGCAGGGCAGGAAGAGCCCGCCTCGCCACACTCTGTGAGCTGGAAAATGGAAAAAGCGTCACAAACGGAGAGAAATGTCAAGTCGTGCCGGAGCGCTCGCTCGCGCGGGAGGCTGGCGTTTGGCTGGCGGCGACTGCGGCGGGGGCCTGGGATAGCCCCCCCCCCCCTGCCCCCTTCCCCCTTTCATCGAAAAGACTTTTCGGACTCCGAGGTTTGGGGTCAAAGGAGGGCCATCTTTCCCCACGTCGATGAGTACTGACGTGTCGTACACACTCAAATTCCACGGGCCTGCGAGCAACACCATTAAGCACTGGACAGGGATATGGACATGTGAGTGTATATGACCACCAGCACCACCACCACCACCACCACCACCACCACCACCACCACCACCACAACCACCACCACCACCACCACCACCACCACCACCACCACCACCACCACCACCACCACCACCACCACCACCACCACCACCACCAACACCACCACCACCACCACCACGGTCCGTAGCCGGCTACGGCTCTACTACTACCACCACCACCATCACCCAAAAAATCCGCCGAGAAAGCGAGGCCCGGTGCGCTGTGGCCCCATCCAGGGCACCCTCTGGGACCTGCCGGGACCCCGGGGCACCCCGACGGGACCTCCGACCCCCTAGGCCGTGCCGCGCCGCACCGCATCGTATTCAACTAGTGTCTCCTGGGAGCGGACACGGTCCCTGTCCGGGAGGGGTGAGGAGATTGCCGGTGGGGCCGGAGGTGCACGGGGAGGCGGACTGGGCCCTGCTGGAGGCCGCCGTCAGCCCCCACCTCTGCCGCCGGCACCGACCCCGAGGCCCCGAGCCCCAAACGTGCCGAAGGTCGATGACACACAACAAGTCACCGAGTCACCGTGTCACCAGCCTTGCCAGCATGACCTACCCTAACCTAGCCTAGCCCAACCTAATCGAGCCCGACATAGCCAGCGGGCGGGCATCAGTTCGTGCCCCCTGCGGCTGTCTTGGCTGAGGAGTATAAAAGTATTAGATTCTCGCCGCATATTCTCGGTAGCACTTTGCGGATTTTCTATACACATGGCTCCGAGAGAGACGGCGGCCCCCGCGGGGCGGGGCGGCCCCTCCGTGCACGGCCCTACAAAGGACCCAGGCCAGGCACGCGCTACCGTCCTCTCTCTCCCCTCTCTCTCTCTCTCTCTCCCCCTCCCCCCCTCCCTCCCTCCCTCCCTCTCTCTCTCTCTCTCTCTCTCTCTCTCTCTCTCTCTCTCTCTCTCTCTCTCTCTCTCTCTCTCTCTCTCTCTCTCTCTCTCTCTCTCTCTCTCTCTCTCTCTCTCTCTCTCTCTCTCCCCCCTCTCCCCCTTTCTCTCTCTCTCGCTCTGATGCTATGTTATTTTTATTTTATTTATTTAACTGAATTGTCACAGTTCAATGTCCACTACTGATGTACAGTGATAAGACTTAAAGTCTTTTGTACTTTTTCTTAATAAACCATATTCATATTCTTGCTCTCTCTCGCTCTCTCACTCTCTCGCTCTCTCGCTCTCTCTCTCTCTCGCTCTCTCGGAGCGGATTTTCGATGTGACCCGGCTCTCGAGTCGCTACCGCACCGCCGCTCCACGTCGTCGCGTCGCTGCAAATTTTTTCCGAAGCCATCATGATACGGTACGGTCCGCGCCACCACCGCGATGGCGTCGATGATGAGGGCCTGGGGGCGGCCCTGCTGGGTAATTAGCCTATTAATTCACGGAGAGAGCCGCGAGGCGAAGCGAAATCTGTCACCAGTAGTTTTTTTTTTTTTGTCCGAGCGGAACACATCCTATGATGATCTGACAAAAGTCTGTTACGAAGCAAGCACTTCTCCGTCTTCCTAATAGACTTATGGAAAGGAAAAGTGCTTCCTTCGTGTCGCCGTCCCTGCGCGGAAACAATGGCGAGGCGCCAGAGACGCGACGGGCCGCGACGTCCCTCCGCTCGCTACTTTCCTGCTCCTCTGTGACACGCTCCGGCACGCGCCCGGCACGCGCCGCCACGCGCCCGCCGCCGCTGCAGCAGGTATTATCGCGCTAACCGAGGTGTGTCACAAAAGGGAATCGCGCCGCACTGACACAATCCCTTCCCTTGTAATGTAAACCGCCACCGCCGCACCACCACATCGCCGCCGCCGGCTTATAGCCACCACTGCCACCGCCGCACCGCCGCCGCCAGCTTATAGCCACCACTGCCACCACCGCGAACGCTCCCCTCTGCTCGGTCTGATTCGCCAGCGGGGTAGACATTTTTATTGCGGTCGGGTGAGGCGGCAGCAGAATAGGAGGGGAGCGCGGGTTTTCTTATATGTGCGTACGGCTGGGGGCGGCGGGGGGCGGCCCGCTGTTCCTAGACCCGCCGTGGGACCCCGGGTGATTCCGTGGACTGCGATATTTTACTCGTTACAAAGCCTCCGGTCCACGCCGCGGTTTCAAAACACATCGTGTCTAATGGAATCGCGGAAGTTACGCACGGGTCTCCCCCCCCCCCTCTCATTTGTGTGTTCAGTGTTTTATTCCCGGCGACGTCATGAAAGCAGCGGCTCTGACAATCACGGGGGCAGTCGCTTAGTGAGGAGGCTGCCATTATCATTGAGAACTCGCGGAGATGTCACCGCAGATGACCTGAGCTCTCGCTGCCGGGCCCCGGCTGCGGACGCGGATACACAATGCGGCGACCGAAACATAATGGACGAAGCGCCGGGGGCGGTATTCGAACCCGCGAGTCTGGCTTCTCAGTCTCAGCGCGACACACAGCGGGGGGGCGCTTTCCCGATATTTAAACACGCGGTATTGCCGTCCTCGGCTTCGAATAACCAACCCCACCCTATATGTACACTGTACAGTACATGCCGTTTTAATATACGTGATGTCGCCGCTGAATTGAAATAAAAATCAGTCTTTGAGAGATGAATTATTTTCCGAAAAATCTCAACATTTTCTTGACTGATTTTTGTTTGTGACGTATGTCCTGTAGACGGCCAAAACGGTCAACGCCTGTATGAAAAATTCGATAAAACTTTTCCTTTCTTAAAATTTTCGGTGTAAATTTTAGTTTTTAAAATATTTTTGATGAAAATATTCTGTCTTTGCATCATTGTGGTCCTCCTCGTTCAGCAGTCAGCCCGCTCCGCCGTAGCGGCCGTTGGCGGCAGCTGGGCTAACTCGGCGCCGTTTGCTGATCGCTTCCTTCTCTTGGAGAGCCACTTAGGGCTTATGGCGCAGGGCAGCGGAGAGGAAGAGACAGAGAGAGAGAGAGAGAGAGAGAGAGAGAGAGAGAGAGAGAGAGAGAGAGAGAGAGAGAGAGAGAGAGAGAGAAGAGAGAGAGAGAGAGAGAGAGAGAGAGAGAGAGAGAGAGAGAGAGAGAGAGAGAGAGAGAGAGAGAGAGAGAGAGAGAGAGAGAGAGAGAGAGAGAGAGAGAGAGCGAGCGAGATGAATTTGAATTTATTTATTTATTTAAGTCTCAAGTACAAAAGGGCAGGGCCCCACGAGCGTACATGAGACCGCTCTCAAAATTGCAACAATATCATAAATTATGCATCAATGATGCTAGTTACAAGAGAGAGAGAGAGAGAGAGAGAGAGAGAGAGAGAGAGAGAGAGAGAGAGAGAGAGAGAGAGAGAGAGAGAGAGAGAGAGAGAGAGAGAGAGAGAGAGAGAGAGAGAAAGAGAGAGCAAGCAAGATCGTTAAACGGCCCTGAGTGTCGTCGTCGCTATTCTAATCAGGAGGAAAAGGACACTGCCAGTGAAAACTGTGCTGAGATTCGGGGCCCCTCTGCGGAGCCTCCACTTCCGCTGGCGTCGTAATCGTGCGTCTCCAGGTGGTGCAGCGGTCTCCAGTGGCTCCAGCGATGGCTCCAGCAGCCAAATCAGGCATTCAGGTCCACAGGACCGGAGCAGCGGTTTCGCCCGCCCGGCCGCTTAACGAAGCGGGGGGCGGCGTAGATTTGACAGTTTATGTCTCTATGTCGTAGACCAGAACAGCCTTGGTGATTTCGGGGCGGCCGGAGAGCGCCGTATAGTCGATAGAGGCATTTTCACTTTCCTCTGAGCACACGGCAGGGCGGGATCGGCGGGCGCGCCTTCTCGGCCGCATAGCAGCTGGCACGCGACGGCAACCAACAGCACCTCAGGCGCGGGTTCAAATGCCGCGCGCGAGTGGATGTTTTTTTTTGCTGCCGCCCTCGTCATCCTTGTGTGTCGTGCATTTTGCTACCGGCTGTATGCGCTTTGCATGCCATCACTCAAACCCCAAAGGGCTGACCTCCCCCTCCCCCTTCCCTCCCCCTCTATCCGTGTGGCTGACCGCCGCAGCGAACCATGTGGGTCAGATGCGACACGACAGGGGACGGGCAGCCGTGGCCCATGGCACAGGGCACAGCACGGGCACAGCCCGCGGCCCATGGCACAGCACGGGCACAGCCCACGGCCCATGGCACAGCACGGGCACAGCCCACGGCCCATGGCACAGCACGGGCACAGCCCGCGGCCCATGGCACAGCACGGGCACAGCCCACGGCCCATGGCACAGCACGGGCACAGCCCACGGCCCATGGCACAGCACGGGCACAGCCCGCGGCCCATGGCACAGCACGGGCACAGCCCACGGCCCATGGCACAGCACGGGCACAGCCCACGGCCCATGGCACAGCACGGGCACAGCCCGCGGCCCATGGCACAGCACGGGCACAGCCCACGGCCCATGGCACAGCACGGGCACAGCCCACGGCCCATGGCACAGCACGGGCACAGCCCACGGCCCATGGCACAGCACGGGCACAGCCCACGGCCCATGGCACAGCACGGGCACAGCCCGCGGCCCATGACCCCCATGAGACTCGTCGCCATACTGCCACAGCAGCGCGGCTACCGCACAAAACTCAACGCAGCAGCCTTCGAGGGAAAGAAGACGACAGCGGCTGCTCTGTCGTGCGGTAAGTGAAGCCGCGGTAAAGGAAAGAAAACAAATGAACATAAACAGACGTAAAGAAACAAACAAAGACGAAACGTGGATACGGAAACCACGCTGATGCGGTACTTGAACCCGCGGGCGGTCACTTCCAAACCAGAATCAGGTCGGAACTCACATTATAAGAGTCCGCGCTGGTCCGCGCGCCTACCTGCCGGAGAATGTCCCGTTTTGCGGTGCTTAGGTTGAAATAATGCGGGCGCCTTGTGTTCCTGGAGAACGTGATGAATAAATTTGATACTACTCTCTCACAGAAGAGTTGTTCCAGGTTGTTTCGTCCGCGAAAAGAAGTAAAAAAAATAATAATCGCTGGGTGCGTCCGCAAATTGGCAACAGCCGCCAACAACGCCCGACACGATGATATGATATACCCAGTCAGCGCAACACATCAATCCGCTCGATCAGACTGGGGGGGGGGGGGGGATGGGCGCGTGCCAGTGCGGCGCGAGTTTCGCTGCCCCGTCCGCGAACTAATTCATGACTCGGGACGAAAACAACACGACACCTATTTCTGTCTCTATCTCTTCTCCCCGTGCTCCGAGGTTCTCTCTACCTCTCTGTGTCTGTCTGTCTCTCTCCCGCCTGAACGAGACACGCGATGATGTCTCCGTTCCATCCGACGCCCGCCTGTGTTTCCGATAGCAAAAGTCGCTCCTAAATCATGAGGTGGGCGCGGCGGCGGACAAACGGATATGGCGAGCGCACGCTGCCAACCTCTACCACTCCACCACACCCCCACCTCACCTCACCCCGTACCCAACGCCGGGGACCGCGGGCGGCAGCAGCGAGTCGTCTGACTCAACTGGTAAGGCCATTCTGTCTGATTTCCGACTCAATTCAACCCCTCATCTCCTCGCCACCCCCCTCACGATAACAGAAAAAAAAGAAAGAAAAAGTGATAGAAGATTCATCCAAAACACGTCTGAATTTTGTGATAATAGATAAGTTGTCTGCGGTTCTTAGTGTGTTGTGATGTGGGCGACTATAAGTTCCTCGCTTCTACCATAAAAATTTCAGAAAACTCACAAAAAAAATCTTGTTCCCAACAATTTCAGAATAAAGCGTAGAGAGGTATTTTTTTTTTCATGTCTTAACAGTGTCCTGTCGCTATTTCCAGGTGAGCCTTGCTCCACTTTTGTTGCTTCTGTGGGGCAGACGCACAGCAATGCGTGTTCACACACACCACAACACGAGATGATCGCCACGCCCTCTCGTACTCTCCTCTCTACGCCCGGCCCGGCCCCACTTGGCCACACCTGGTCGCGCCCAGCCCACCGATGAATACTTCTCTAGACTGCCGGGACCGTCCTTAAAGTGCGTTCATAACACTGCCATCGAGACGGTAAACCCAAATTTCTGGCCAGTCGCAACGCACGGAGCGCCTGGTGGGTAGGCAACCTCGGGTTCTGCTGTGCACGCGTGCCGTGCGGGCTGGCCTACCCTGCAATTCGCAGGCGGTCAAGCGCCACCTCTCGCAGTTTCACACGAGAAGGACCGAGAAAATTTAGGATGGTTTGACAGCTGTCACCCGTCAAATTTTTTTTAAAAAGAAAATACAAGTTTTAACTTTCTTTCAAAACATGAAAACATCGAGAAAAGAGGGGATATTGAATGGGGGTCTGTGCTGCCTTTTGAATGGAGTCCATTGTCCATTAACAACGTTACGATAACAATTATCATGCCCCGTCCGGGAGCGGCTCCCTGTATCGTAATAAATCGGGGGGGAATCACTCCGTGCCCGCTCACGCTCTGCCCATTATCGTTTGGCTCCGAATGAATTTTAACTGCAGCTATCCACATGAACAGCGTGGAGTCTTGGCGGGGGGGGGGGGGGTAGGGCTGACCAATTTTCGAGAGGTGCAGAAGCGGCAGCCGGACCCACACTAAGAATGAAAGAGTCATCATTACGCTCCAATTTTGAGCGGTAAAGGACTTTGAAAACTTGCAACTACATTCAAGATTCGAGACGGGGGGGAGTTGGACTCAGCTTGGCGACAGGACTCTGAAAACGGTGACAACTTGACCTGATCTAAAGGGCAAAGGGGTAGCCACGACCATGGACCTACCACCAACTTCCTCATCGTTTCCCATTAGGAAAAGATCATGTCAACCCAATATTTTTGGAAACCTGGCGCCAATCTGAGACTTACACGGGTGTCAAATCTCGAAGGTGAGGCCAACTTATGTGAAACAGCCTTCTCACTTCTCAAAGTCCCATGTCGCCCACGATTGTAAGGTGCGGTGCAGGAACAAGAGGCCTAGGACTTAGTTGCAGAGACCGTCCCGCGGGGCCTGCACAGCACACCTGCACTGCACACCTGTACTG
The DNA here is from genome assembly GCA_038380765.1 of Odontothrips loti. Classification (NCBI taxonomy): domain Eukaryota; kingdom Metazoa; phylum Arthropoda; class Insecta; order Thysanoptera; family Thripidae; genus Odontothrips; species Odontothrips loti. The sequence continues at coordinate 16,109,326 of CM076253.1, forward strand.
CTGCTCTGATCGCTCCTCACGACGTCATGTTTGCGCCCAGCACCAGCAACGTGACCGCATTACACCGCTATCCTGGTCGCTTTACAACCTTTCTGGCATCCTTTTACGATTCGGTCAAAACAAAATCGTGTGTACGTGCGCGCGCGCGCGCGCGTGTGTGTGTGTGTGTGTGTGTGTGTGTGTGTGTGTGTGTGTGTGTGTGAGTGTGTGTCTGTGTGTGTGTGAGTGTGTGTGTGTGTGTGAGTGTGTGTGAGTGCGTGCGGGTATGCACGTTGGAAACAGGTCTCTTTTATTTCGTGAGCTGCTCCACTTTTCCTCTTTCCTCCCGCTCCTCGTCCTGCTGCCGATGATACTCTCTTTATAAGATGCGTTCGATGCTGCGCTGCACGCTGCCCCCTCCCCCTCCCCCCTTTCTTTCCCCCCTCTCTGACTCTGTCTGTCTGTTTCTCTCTCTCTCGATCCCAACTGCCCCGCAGCCTTGCCGAAGCTCGTAACGTTTTTGCGTCCGACACCCGCTACCTCTCCCCAGCATCTCCGTCCTGCCCCATGCCGACACTTTATTTCCTCGGCGCAGATAAAAATCGCAGACGTACACACACACACACACACACACACACACACACACACACACACTCACTCACTCCATGCACCTCACGTCAGGCAGTCGTCAGCTGCTCCCGTAAAGCTTTCAAGACTTTGGCTTCATTTTCCCGCAGCAGTGACGACGCCGTGAAGGGCACGTCCCGTTGTGCCGTCCGTTTGGCCCAGCCCCCAGGGGGAACGGGTTCGAATCCCTGCGCTGGCGCGCCGCGGTGGTGTCATATTTTCAAAGTCCCGACCCCTTCTCTTTACCACGCGTCCGCATCGCGAGGCCAGCAAAGAGTTTCAGACGCTAGACTCCAAGCCTCAAGTACTTTTTAGAAGGATGCAGTGGAGAGGACTTCTTTACCATCAGGATAATGTAATTTTTGTTTTTGAAAAAAAAAATGAAAATAAAGAGGGAATTTATTTTTGAAATGTTGACATAAAGAGTGTACTTTGTCCCTCTTGAGGGTGCAAGGAAGGGGTAGCACGAGGCAGCTGCTGTAATAAGTCATTCCCTGGCGGGCTGACAGTTCCCCCCCCCCAACCACCACGCCTATCAGCTCCTGCTCCCGATGGCAAGCCATCTTTCTCAGCTCGGTGTGGCGGCGGGGGCACCACCCACCTCAAGGATATGCTAATGATGATGGCTACGGGCACCTGCCGGGCTGCCGGGCTTGACACGGGTACTCACAGGGCCTCACAGCGATACGGCCGGGAAACAAGCAAAGACGCCGGCCGCGCCGTCACCGGCGCCTCTCTTCTCCTCCATCACATTTTGGCTCAGGTGCAAATTCGGCCAATCTCTGCCCGGCGGTCGTCGGTCGTGCGCCCGACCTGGAAACTAGTACTGAGCCCCTCTGCTGCAGAGCACACTTTGACGTATTCTTTTCGAGAATCCCAAGAAATGATTTGGATTGTCATGACAATTTTGTTACAGTGTGCGCCTGTTCGGCTGGAGCTCTTTTGCTCACTGTGCTGCATAGCAAAGTTTTCGTTTCGAGATGCCTGCAGTAGCATTCCGGTCGATATTCATATGACCATACTGACTGGTGCTTCAATCTCCTACAGTACTGAGAATACTGAAAATACCGACAAGACTGACAATACTGAAAATACTGACAACACTGACAATATCGAAAGTACTGATGATGCAGACGATACTGAAAATACTAACATTTCTGAAAATGCAGACGGTGCCGAAAATGCTGACAGTGGTAAAAATGCTGACACGCAAAAAATGATTAGTTGTTACAACGACTTTGCTCGTTGATTTGGGGACAAGCGCTTTATTTAGTCGTGAGAACTAAGATTTCGTTGGGACAACTAAAAGTCAGTGGAATCAGCGAAAAGCTAGTGGCGTCAGCGAAAAGTAAATTTTTTCATCTTTGGCTGATGCCACTGACTTTAGGTTGTCCCAAAGAAATCATAGTTCTCATAACTAAATACGATACTTGTCCCAAAATCTGTGAACTAATTCGTTGTGACTATTAATAATCTTTCTGCGTGTACAATACTAATAGGCGTTACGTAATATGTGAGTGGCCCCGCAACCTAAATACCGCGGTATTCAAATAACGTCACGCGGTGGGCTCCGCTGGGCTCGTGTCTGGCTTTTGTAGCGGCCCTTACTGCAGGGGCTAGGCTAGGGGCTAGGCCAGGGGCTAGGCCAGGGCCTAGGTCTAGGCCTGCTCGGATCTAGGCTGCAGCCCCGGCTAGGCCCCGCCCGGTGCCGCCTGGCATATGGTGGCCCCTGCAGCAGACGACGCGACGGCTGCACCACGCGGCTGCTCCGCGCTGCGCACAACACATGTCGTGCCATATGTGTGTCTGTGTGCGTGTGTGCGTGCGCGTCTGCATGCGAGAAGTGTCGTCTGTCCTCGTCCCCCTTCGGCCTCCGGGCGCGCGCCACCGCGACGAGAGCGAGAGAGAGATGCAATCACCCAAAGCGCGCGCGCGCGCCGTCATCCGCCGGAGCAAATGGCGGGAGAATTCAAATCCGCATCCGTGCGGCGCGCACTCTAATCCGGAACCGGCATGACACGACGCGCGCGGCGCTGCCCGTGTCCTACATGAGAGCGAGGAGGACGGAAGGAGGGAAAGACGGCCCGGAGGAAGGGAGACGACTCGACACGACATCGCGGAGGATGCTGCTCCTACATCCCATTTCGTTCTGCTCTGCACGCAGATTCAGCTCCCATAGCGAATGAGTCGCATCCAGAAGACTGCTCGTGCCGGCTCCGGCACGGCTCCGGCACGGCTCCGGCACGGCTCCGGCACGGCTCCGGCACGGCTCCGGCACGGGCTCCGGCACGGCTCCGGCACGGCTCCGGCACGGCTCCGGCACGGCTCCGGCACGGCTCCGGCACGGCTCCGGCACGGCTCCGGCACGGCCCGAGGCAACGGCCTAGCCCCCGGCCACGGCCCTCTAGATGCCCGCCGGAATCGGGACGAACGTGTCCAAGAGCGCGCCGCCCCGCTCCAAGCCTTAGCCAGCTAGTGCCAGACCTCTTCATCGGCTCGCTAATGTACCATCTGCAGACGGACCTTCGGACGCCGCCTCGCCTCCGGCCTCCGGGCAGCCCCCAGGGTGGCTCCGGGGAGGCCCCGGGCCTTCATCACCGTCCTGCTTCTTGGCGCTCGTTATAGACGCGCCCCTTTATCCCGGCCCATGCAATATCGCCGGTTAGAAATCAGAATCCCCTTTTCCCGAAATCCTCCTTTTCAGTCGACCCCCCTTCCCACCGCTCTGAATGGAGTCAATTGCGGCAAAAACACGGAGCATTTTTTTTTTAAGATTACCAGGAATTTCCAGCTAAGGTGTTGCGTGTTGCTTTTTGCGACCCGTCGTCGCGTGAATGCTCTCTCTCCCTGCAATTTTCCCCCCGATTTGCGAAATTTTCTTTAGTTCTGACCAGAACAGTCCGCTAATAAACAGCGGAAAAACACGTTTTAACGCCTCATAGCAGCCAGTAGTTGCGCGCTTCCGCTCGCTGACAGACGACCTCTCCGCCGGCCGCCGGGGCTTCACGGCGATGATGGCTTCATTTCTCATCCTCCTCGCGGTCGGGACGGACTCCCGTAACTGGGCAGCGCGCCGTCGTCGCGCGGACGGCGTTGGTCACCACCGTGGTCACCAGCAACGGGAAAAATAATAACAACAAACACGACGGCAGCAAGGAGGCGGCGGCCGGCGGCGGCCGTCAAAAACCGGCCGCACACCGCCGGGCCGTCGGGGTAGGGGAAGAGATGCACCAGCCTGGCAAGCCGCAGCGGACACCGAGAATGAAAAAGTCACGATCGACGACAAATAGAGTACTCCGCCCGAAGCGGAAGCCCGGAATGGAAGTTGGAAGTTGTCACAACGAAGAAAAATACGCAGGAGAAGTACGAGAAATAGCGTTTTCAAATTAACGCTAGTTTTCAAAAATTCACTTGATTTCTTGTACTTTGTTCAGCGTTCATCCTTTGACTTCACACTTCCGTTTCGGGCTTCTCCGGAGTATTCTATCATCGGCGACAATAGACTTGGAGGCTGTTTTTGAAAACTTGTCCTTACAATCAAGACAGGAGCCCTCAGATAGACTCAGTGTGGAGCCAGGATTACAAAAGTGGGTCACATGACTTTTGGGAAGAGGACGTTCATAAACTACGTGACCAATTTTAGGCCACTTTTTGACCCCATTCCCCCCTATCGTGACCTGGCTAACCTAACCTTGCCATGCATTAAGGATCGGATCGTGACCATAGGCTGCCCCCCCCCCCCAAAAACAAAAAAGTTAAAAAAAAATATGAACGTCCCGATAGCAAATGAGGTAAGTTAGTGGTAGGTCTCAGAATGGTCACTCCAACTCAAATGCTCTGCATTTTCTGCTAGAAATATCCATGTGACACTATTTTTGGAATCCTGCTGGCGCCAAGCAGAGTCCACCTCGACTGTCCAATACTAAATGTAGGGCCAAGCGCTTCCAAAAAGCCTCCAGCCCGTTTATCGACCAAAATTGTTCAATGGTCATGACTCTTTCATTCCCAGTGGTGAAGCCGTCCCGTCCTCGCGTCACTTTTATCTCTCCGCGGGTTCGAGTACTACTAGTTCCTCGCGGGGCACCTCGCTTTTTACCGCCGCGCACTTGTGCACGCACGTTTACGACGGCCAGGAATCGTCTTTCATAGCCCTTCAATGACAGCTACTACCGCCGTGCCACCGCTGCTGCTGCTGCCACTGCTACGCCACGGCTGCTGCTGCTGCTGCTGCTGCAGGCTGTCACATCTCTCCCGGAGTCAGGTCGCGTTCGCTCTGCTGTTGCCGGCGCCGAGTGCTGCCCGTCTGGGCCCGTCGCCGCGTTGCTCGCCTTGCTTTGGCTTTGGCAGGTTCCGCTGGGGCCGGCAGCGGCTGCTGGATGCTAGTTGCTCCGCGTCTCGTAGGCACCCGTAGCCGCAATTTGAGAAAAAACAACAAGTGACAGGTTTAGGGGTCCCGTTTACAGATCACCAAACGCTAGTACTATCGCCAGTACTACCAAACTTCAGCCAAATTTTAATCTCTCCAATTAAACGGCAAACGGAGACTTCCGAGCGCCTGCAAGTGCCAGGGTAGGCTGGCCCGCACGACACGCGTGCATGCAAAGGTCGGGATTTGCCTACCCGCCGGGCGCCATGTCCGCTGGAGCTCGGGCAATTCAGCTTCAGACTTTTCAGAATTTTTTTTTTGAAATTTCCAAAAAATACGTTTTCTCGGAAACATCCAAAAAGTTTTATTTTTACAGGAAGCACGGGGCGAGATGAACTGCTGTATAACACTGCGGATATTACACTGCATTATTCGTCCGCCTCCGCGGCGGCAACAGCACATTTGCATGAGAGCGTCATACGCGTAATCCGCCCAAGACATAAGAATAAGTAAGTAGTGCCTCCGTGCGCGCTCACGCTGCTCAGTTCTCCGGCCCGGGGCTCTAGCCGCTACGGGGCAGCGCAGGCAGGCGGTGGGATTGAATCAAACGCGTCAGCCCGTCGTCCCAACACTCGACTTATTGGAAATGTGTCCCGTTTCGTTTCCGGCGGGATCGGGAGTGCTCCAGTGAGTTGGCCTGGCCTGCCCCGCCCTGCCCTGCTCTGCCCCGGCTCGTCAGCGCGGTTCACTCCGCGGGCACACACCTCGTTAACCCGGTATGTCGGCCATATCCCTTACCGGTCGATCACGGACACAACACCGTTCGCTCCACATAGAGCACGTGACCGGCAGTGTGTCACCACGTCGGGCAGGAAGTAGCGCGCGCGCAATGTCCGTATTAGAGGAGGAGCTCAGTCTTCGATAAGAAGGTCCTTTACCATGTGATCTGAAAATGACTACACTGTAAAAATGTTCTTCGTCACTTTACAAAAAATGCTCTCTTAAATTTTGTTCAATCATTATTCATCACACATATGTAGCGAAAACCTCGTCACAAAAAACAATTTTACTTCATCAGAATATTTCGCCACTTGGCGAAAAATTTGGTCAAGTGACGAAATATTTAGGTGACGAAATGTTCGTCGTCATCAATATTTAATGTCACATGACGAAAAATTCTTACAGTGTACTTTTTGACCCCTCCCCTCTCCCACCCTTCTTACCACCCTCGTGGCTGACTCCTGTCCCCCAACCTCCCTCCAAGTCACATGATGTTCATAATGGTGGAAATAAAGCGAAAGAAGTGACGTATAAAGCTCATTTTACACGAAACATTAATTTCAAACGCATAGGAGAATCACGGTTAGAGTAACTAAAGCAAAGCCGCTACTAATTGCATCTCTAGCGAACTGCATTTTAGGGTGTTCCAGCGAACTGTTGCTGGGAAAACAATACATTTTATTTACCCTTTGCGTGTCTTTAATAATGAACTTGGAACACACAAAGTCTTGTCAAGAATCTCACTTGTAATGCATTTATTTGTATTTTGATTCAATATTTGATGTCGGCAAGAATCACAGAAGCTGCTTAGAAAGGGAATTCCCGATTGAAGGCGATTTCCGCTGACTAATATTTATCAATAATTGGAGCAGGCGACAGCTCCGGTTCTGGGGCGGCATGACAACATCGCAGACGCCATCACCAACTTCTTCCCACCCCAGCCCAGCCTCTCAGTCGTCATTCCCAGTGTTGCTTCACGCGTTTTACTTTCTTTCCTTGACACAAACGGACGTCTTGGACTTCCCGGATTTATTTACTTGTCTGGAAAGCTCTGATTATTAGCAACGATTCTTCGCTGGGACGGAGCCAAGCCAATACTTTTGCGCCGCTGACTCGTATCGATGCGTTTTCGGGGAATTCGCCGTGGACAAAAGCCGCCGGGATGATGCTGCCCCGTCCCCCGTGCTGAGCGGGTCTCAGACTGGCGGGGGCCTGCGGGGGCCTGGTGGGGGGTTTGGTAGGTGGGGGCTCGCTTGTCTGTGAGGTCGAGACACACCAGAGACCAACCAAAACGACGGGATACGACACCGCGACGCCTCGCTGCACTATAGTGATCACAAAAAGGAAATAACACGTGTGTATTTTAGCAGATGATACCTCAAAAATAGAAACACTGACACTGAAGCTCAAAAAATAGAAACTAACACTAGAGCTAAATTAAAGTCTGAGGTGTCAGCTAGCTTTTACTCCCGATAAGAAAGCCGAAGACGTAGCGAGTGCGGCGCGGCACTTTCCCAACTTCCCAAACCCTTCAGGAAACTAGGAAACATTTAGAGTTGGTATCATCTGCCTCCTATTTAAATAGAGATTTAAATATTTTGCTTTGAAACATCCTTACATTTTTAAAAACTTTTATGTATTTGGATTTCAAAGTTGAGTGTATTTAGCGAAGCTCTATTCGTAGGTTTAGGTCTACCAGTCGAAGTTCATTCGTGCAGTGCGTGCTGGTACCGCTGCCTCCCGTGCTCCAGCTGTGACCTTCCTTAGCATCGCGGTGGCCCGCGGGGTAGAGGGGGTTGGAGAGGTCGCTGGGGTAGGGTTAGGAGGGGGAGAGGGGTGGTGGGATGGGCGTCCTCGTACACGCGGCGGCGGCGACCCGGTGGTATGGAACCCAGACCCACGACACGGCAAGGGGTCTAGAGGCGCCGCGCGGACACCTGTAGGCCTCCCCCCCACCACCCCTCCCCTCCTGTCTACCACGCCCCGCTACGCGCGGCGCGGGGATGTCGCTCAGGGGACCGGGAAGGAGGCCATCATCTTCGGAGAAACCCAAGCTAAAGCGTCCCGAGCCCAGCAGCGTCGTCAGGTCCAGCCGCGTGGCAGCGGCGGCAGCGGCGGCGGCGGCAGCGGCGGCAGCGGCGGCAGCGGCGGCGGCGGCAGCGGCAGCGGCGGCGGCGGCAGCGGCGGCAGCGGCAGCGGCAGCGGCGGCAGCGGCAGCGGCAGCGGCGGCAGCGGCAACGGACAACCCAGTTCGACTTGACGACGAAGCCGGTCGGTCAGCAAACTCGTAGCGCCGGGCCGGACAGGCCGGAGAGGGCCGGACGCCACGCAGCACAGACTGAGGCCGGGCCGCCGCCGCCGGTACGGGCCCCGAGGACCAACAACAGTCCTCCTTCCCCGCCCCTCCCGCCCACAAACAACAGCGAATAGTCAACAGTCGTACCATGCCGTGCCGTGCCGTGCCGTGCCGTGCCGTGCCGTGCCGTGCCGTGCCGTGCCGTGCCGTGCCGTGCCGTGCCGTGCCGTGCCGTGCCGTGCCGTGCCGTGCCGTGCCGTGCCGTGCCGTGCCGTGCCGCGCCGCACCGGGGCTGACGCTGTCAGCTCCCAGAGGCATTTACCCTGATGGCGGCGCAGGCGGCGCTAGGACCCGAGGGGCCGACTGGACTGCGGGGGCCGCCAGGGGCCTCCGGGGGTCAACTGTGGGGGCGTCGAGCGAGCAGGCTGTCGCACAATGCTCCCACCAGATTTGCTACATGCCTGTACACTGGTAATAGACCAAACGCGTACACACAGAGGAAGGCTTTCTTGTTTCGTCTCTCAAAACTGTCTGACATTTTGGAGGGTTGAACCGAACAAACTTAATTGCTCACGTGCCGTTTTTTTGTGTTTGATTGGATGGAGAGCTTTCATGTCGAATTAAGAATTTCCATGCTGGATTAAGAATTTTCATCTTTGGATTGAGAATTTTTTCTTCTCATGGACCAAGCCTATTTTGGCATTTGTTCAACATTATTATAGACTTGTTTTAACAATGTTCAATGGGGGTTGAATCACGTAAATCTTGCTTGCTCTAAGAAACGGGAGTGGGGCATAATGCGCTGTAAATGCAGTATATATGGTGCCTGTTTTCAGACCTGTTGCGTCATTTTAAAGTTTCTTGCGAGGCCCTGGATATGAAGGGCAGCCTCTGCCGTGGTGATCATGCGGCGCTGCTGCGGCCGCCTCCCTCATCAAGCTGTCCTCTGCAGCCTCACACACACACACACACACACACACACACACACACACACACACACACACACACACACACACACACACACACACACACACACACACACACACGCACACACACACACACACACACACACACACGCGCACACACACACGCACAAACACACACACACGCACACGCACGCACGCATACACGCCAACACACGCGTTCTTTATGACGCGCCGCGGCCGCGCGCAGAGGGAGAACCACGGCAGCGCGCCCGCCTTTCGCACGACAGAGAAGAGCTCCCCGGAGCTCCCATGTCTTCATGGTCTCCATCCAGGGTGATGACGACGGCAATTACGTGGGTTCAACCCCCTCATCCCCCCTCCCCACTTTTTTTTTTTCTGCGCGAGGTTCGTAGTAGGGTGGGCCGCCGCCGAAGGTCCGGCCGGCTGCTGGACAGGCCCGCAGGCCGCAGGGTGCGCGGGGAGGCGGACGCGGTGTGGGAGGCCGCACGGGCTGGGCCCCTGGGCCTCTGGGCCCCTGGGCCCCTCCAAGCCAGCCAACCTGCTCATCAGCGGCATCACATTTTTACATCACTTTAATCTCCCCCGTTAAGCTGCGATATCATATAACGCAATTAAAATCTCGACATCCGTAGAAGCATGGCTGGAAAAAGTGGTGTTGGCTGCGTTAAACGGAAGCCTTCACAGAGCTTGATCTCTTCCCCCATAAGCGAAGGGACCGCCAATCGGAAAAAAAATCTAGACCCTCGAAAAATCATAAAGAACAAAGGAAAAAATTCAGAAAATGATCGGAAAAAATCCGAGAAAAGGGGGAAAAACGGAAACACGGACTCAAAAAATATCCGAATAAAAATTAGAAAAAAAGGGATTTGTATTTTAACTAAGCTTGCAACTGAGCGTGTATCACGAGTCAGGGCCGGCAACGGTCCACACTGTCAAATAAATTTCCTAATTTGACGAGAAAAACTGTGACTACTCATCGATCACCTGAATTTGGCGTCACTTTACATTTATTCGTCACATGACGTGACGCGGATGCTCGGTATAGATGACGGATGTCGAATGTCGTCTTGAAGTGACGACAAACATTTTTTTCAGAGTGCAGACTGCTGCGCGCTGCTCTTCTGCTCGCGTGACCAGAAGTGACAAATTAGGACCGGAAGCTCTGGCGGCTCTGGAGCGGCCGGCTCCTCGCGGCGCGCTCAGGATCACCACCGTCATTAGGACCACCGTTCATTAGTCGCTACCCGCGGCGCTGAGCCGATAGACTGCTGCCTATTTACTTATTATTGCCTTTTGGACCGTGGTGACAGTCATCATCGAGCCCGTCGCGTCTGTAATTGGGTTCCGGACGCGTTATGGACGATTATTACGCCAGTGCCAATCGGCCCTTCCGGTGCCGTCCAACTATACCATATCTACACTTCCACTCCTGCCAACTTCCATTTACACACTACCATTGCTACCGAGCCACCATTGACACCGGCAACCAAACTGTCGACACAACCGTAGCTATACCAATTACCGCCGACGCTTCCAACTACCATTATTTACACAACCACTGCTAAAAACCGCCGACACTATAAAGTGCTCCAAACTACCAGAATCTAACCAACCGAACTACTGCTGTACAAACTACATACCATAAAAACTACCGCCAAACCAGTGCCGCCACCATATGCCAAGAAGATGCGTATACAAGATCTTAGCTCTGCTCGGAACGGACATTCACGCCGTCTCTACACTCTCGCACACACACACACACACACACACACACACACACACACACATACACACACTTGCTATACGAATCATGACACACGGCAGACGCCCCTTCTTTAATAGGCAGCGGATGGGCCGCTGGGAGCTGTTTTGAGGAGGACGACTTGACTTGCATACGCGTATACTGCCTGTCCAGTTTGCAAAGCACACACACACGAGCACACTACTTACACACACGCCCGTTGCCAACACAAGCAGCATATATATATGTATAATATCCACACGCCAAGCAGCAGCAGCAGGCGCAGCAGTGGCAGCAGCGCCAGCAGCAGCAGCAGCAGCAGCAGCAGCAGCGTTCTGCCCGCCGGCCGCGCCGCGCCGGCCGGCCGGCTTGTCGAATGTTGCCGTCCGTGCGGGTGAAACATGATTCGCAACTACTGTTGCCGACGAGAACGTAAATCGCGTCGAATTTGGGGAAAGTGGCAAGAAGCAAGTGCTAGCTCTGCTGGCTCTGCAGGCGCTTCCTGGCTACTGTCGTCGTTAGCACTCATGACAACGACATGGAGAAACAATTTGCGCACATCTTCGGCGAGAACCAATCAATAATCGACCTATCTGTCGTCCTCTTCTTTACCGGATTTCAGAATCGATTATACGTTTAAAATTATCTTCCCCGTGAATTTTGTATGATGCCGTCCTATAGATCACCACGGACCCTGCTGCCGCCATACCGGCACTATTTTTCACTTCATTCGCACATACTCACACACACTCACACACACTCACACACACACTCGCACACACACACACACACACACACACACACACACACTCACACACACTCACACACACTCACACACACACACACACACACACACACACACACACACACACACACACACACACACACACACACACACACACACAAGTTAACACTTTGCTGACGTATTGCCATCGTTCCTTTCTCAATCTGGTTCGGCGGAGCGCGACGGCGGCAGCCTGCAGCCAAGTTTCTATTCGCTGGTGCGTGGGCTGGAGGCGGCGGTGGTGGCGGCTGTGGCGGCGGCGGTGGTGGCGGCGGTGGTGGCGGTGGTGCACTTCTGTGGACTCCATACCACGTGGACCATCACACGACGAGTCAGGTGGGGGGCGGGGGGGGGGGCGTTGAATCATACCGTCACAGCTAATGGACCGGTTCCGGCCTAGACCTCACGCATTCACACCGATAAGTCTCCCATAGCGGCGCCGGACGTCGGACGTGCCCAATAAACTTCTCTGCGTCTCTCCGAAAATCTCTATTGCCGTGCAGCGCAGCGCGGCAGCGCCCGCCGGAGCCTGGGCTCCGTCCTGCTGGACCTGAGCTGCCCCATCACGCTGCCAATAAAACATTTACTTCCTGATTGATTCACGCCCAATTTTCTCTCCCCAATCGGCATCATCGCAGTCCGTTTTGGCCCCCCGTCTTACGGAGTGTGCGTTCTCCATCACGCAATCGTAGAGTACCACTACCAGTCCTGCTGGAGGGTCGCTGGAGGTGCTGGAGAGGTCCTGGAGGTCTTGACACCCGGACACTGCCGCCACGCCACGCCCCACCACGCCCCGCACGGCACCGCCAGGCTGACCCTCGCTGCCCCCTAGCAGTGAAAGGACCAGCAGCGTGGACAACTTGCACTGCCACGGACACACACACACAAACACACACACACACACACACACTAGATATGAGAGGGAAAAGCCGGAGTAACAAATGTACCCGTTGTGTAAACGGCTCCTCCACTGTCACGCTTCATTAAATATACTTTCTTTAAATTTTGCCTTGGCCGTACCCTTAAGAAGAAATACTTCAAGCGATCGTATGTTTTTCCGTAACTGTATCGTTTCCGAGCCAAAAGACGTGAGCTCTTTTTCACCTTCCTCTTCACTGGCACACTACATGCTACACGCCCTGCATGGAGAGGGGCGGACGCAGAATGGCATAATGTGACAGTGTCAGCGTCCGTCAGGTGCCATGAAAATCAAATGAAAAAAGAAGAAGAGAAGGAAGCCCAAAACGTTTGAGGTCAGGCACAGCGCGGTGAGATGGCGGCTGACAGCTGTCCCTGCCGCCGAGCGTGCCAGGTCGTGGCCAGGCCGTGGCCAGGCCGTGGTAGGGACCCGTGTTGTTTACGGTACACCCTGTTTGGGGGAAATGGTGACACGTCAGAGAAGAGTCACGACGGGTAATGGCGACTCCGTGCCATTTTTATGTCCTACGTTTTAATCCCCCCGCCGCCCTCCAAAAAATTCATAATTAAAATTCTTAACCATTTCTGATACTTTTGAGTCTGGCAGAAAAGGCGCCTCCATGCTGTGTGGTACAATGTTTATGAAGAATAGCACGTTGTTGGCATTTCCGCCAACTGAATGTTTTCCCCCGTCGAAACACCGAGGTTTGCAATACAAAGCTACTGCCACTTTTATGGAATAATACACTAGTTACTTTTAGAATAGATTTCTCTCGTAACCACCAAGTGTATGCTAAAGTAGCCTCCCCATCAAACATACAGCTAAGTATGTACCTATTCGGTCGATATAACTATGCAGCATCATTATTTCAGCGCGGCAAAACATCAAATCTCTCCTGTACGGACGGGTGTCCGCTCCCGGGGTGCTGCTGTACTCACCTGCTCCGCAGCTACTCCCCGCCACGCCACGCCACGCCCGCTGGGCGCACGCGCACGCTGAGCTGCTCCGCGGTGGTCGGCGCTTCACTCCAGTAATGTTCCACTTGGCACACGGCGCTCGCTCACACACATACACACACACACACTTGCCGCGCCACGCCGCACTGCACTATTCCACGCCGCACACTCGCCGGCACCGACACCTCTCGCTAACACACACACACACACACACTCTCGGCCTCTCTCTCTCTCTCTCTCTCTCTCTCTCACACACTCACACACACACACACACACACTGTCAGGGAATGGGCTCCGGCTCCTGGCATCCGGCTCGGGAGGGAACGGAACGGATCTGGCCGGCGTCTTGGCCGAGACTGCGGCGAAGCGTAGTACAGGCGTGCGGACCCGTCCCGGCGCCGAGGGCCCCCTCCCGGTACTTCCCCCTCTCCAGGATAGCCCCTTCCTCCTCCCCTGCCCCCCTCTTCCTCCTCCCGCCATCCCCGGCGAGCACGGCGCTCTGCCTGCACCCATCCAAACCACAGCGCAAATACCACTTACTTGTAATTACTCATCATCTGGTTTGGTTGGCGGCTTTGCTGACCGCGGAGGTTCGTGGGGAAGCCGGGGGAGCTGGAGGGGGGGGGGGGTGTCCTCACAGCCGGCAGGGACACAGCGGGTCAGGAGGAGCAAGCGAGGATCCTCGTCAGAACAAACATGCTCCAGGTAAGTTTTACGGATTATTATTTGCGGATTTTTATTCTACCGTGGAGGGCCTCGAATGTCTTGGGCCTGGAAAGCTAGTGACGATCATTTAAGAATACTTCCCTCCTTTTCAAAAATGTATGTGGGTTGTTCCAGTGCTACCGCGACGTCCTTGGCCAGCTTACGCGCGCTCCTCTTACTTGACAGACCCCTGGTCATGACTGTAAGACACAAAGAAAAACATGTCTCCGATCTAATTTTCTTCAATTTTTTTCCGTGATCTTGTTGCATTTGTGTGTAACTGTAGGGTTGAACTGTAATATGTCTTGCTTGTTTAACACGTTGAATTTCATTTGGTATGCATTGTATCTTCCAAGCAATTGTTGATCTGTTGTGCAGGTGAGAGTAAAAGACAAGTGTCACAATAATTATGTCATGTAGCAAAAGGATTTATTTGTACAACCTACATATTTACACATTCACATCTTTGGCACAGTTCATGGCTTCATCAACTCTTCATTCCTTTCGGACCGTATACATCAAAACTGAAATGTTACAAAACCCGTACATGTGACAACAGTACAAACTCTGGGTGCAAAAACAGGGAAAGACTTCAGGTAGAACGCTTGCTTACATCTGGGGAGAACCGTTTTCCTCCTTTCGTCAGGTACGACTTGTCACTCTCCGTCCCTACCTTTCGCAGAAAAGAAAGTCACCGAAATTACGAACGTGCCCGACACTCTGCGGCACAGACAACCGCTGTTAGAATGGGATTAGGTGCCTCGGCAGCACTGTTCGATTCGATACGGGATTTAATCAGACTAATGGGGTGCCGGTGCTGATTCAAAGCAAATTTGTTCCACGCCGAGGCCCCCGAATCTCAGCAGTCTGGCAACTCTTAGCTCATCCCACCCTTGGAATAATAACGGAACTCGATGAGGCAAGTCTCAGCACCCGCACCGGCGTCGGCACCGGCCAGGGCAGGGCGCCCGTCCCACCACCAATCTGGAAGCAAAGTCAATAAAGTGGAGAATGGGCACTAGGCGAGACTCGCGAAGGTACAAAAAGGAAGGAATGAATAAAAAGAGAAGAAGGCAACCTTACATCTTTTTTTTTTATTACGGGGGTGTGGAGGGAAAATCAGTGGAAACATTCCAGTTTCCGCGGGAGCCGGGAGCCTTCTTTTCTTGTTACGGTTAATCATGGCCAATTTATTTCACTCATTATCATGACATGATCGACTGGAAGCGATGCCTCCAGCCAAATCATCCCCCCGCTCCTCCGCAGTCATGTATTTTATTTTTTTCCTGCTCTCTCTCTCTCTCTCTCTCTCTCTCTCTCTCTCTCTCTCTCTCTCTCTCTCTCTCTCTCTCTCTCTCTCTCTCTCTCTCTCTCTCTCTCTCTCTCCCACCCGCTGCGAGGTGGCCAGGGTCCAGGGTAATTAACTCAAGCGCCAAGGCCGTCAGCTGAAAAATTGGCCTTTTCACCAGGATTGACTTAATGCTGAAGGCAACGGTTTGTTGGGTTTCCAGCCAGCCTCAATCGCTTTGCGACAGCTGGCACTGGTCAAATTCCGTTCCTCGAAACTACGAGGCCGACGAAAGGAATAATGAATTTTCAGTTCTTTTGGCGTAGATTTAAAAACAAAAATTGCATGTCTCTCACACGGTGACCTCGTCCGTGACCATGCACAGCGTGACGGGTCCCTCCGGCGGTGCGGCGGCCGGCTTGTCGTTGTGGTTCGAGTCCTTAAGCGTGTGGAGGTTCCCGTTGGTGTTGACGGCCACGACGTTCGCGTTGACGTTGTTGGCGTTGTCCTCCGTGGGGCTGAGCTGGCTGAGTGGGCTCGTCTGGCTGAGGGGGCTGAGGGGGCTGAGCGGGCCGCTGAGCGGGCTGCCGGGGTTGCGGGCGTTGTCCAGCGGCTGCTGCTGCTGCTGCGGTGGCGGCGGCGGCGGCGGGTACAGGCGGGAGGTTGAGGCCGGGACGCAGCCCCGCTGGATGTTCCGCAGCTCCCGCACCGTCAGCAGCATGGGCCTGAGCAGCACCCCCCTGTCCCTGTCGTGGCTCCGGTCCCGGCCCCGGTCTGGGTTGTGCTCCCGGCTGCGGTGCCTGTCGGCCGGCCGGTCCCGCTCCCTTTGGTCCCCAGAGGCATCCAGGTGGTCGGCCGGGATGTCGGCCTGGCTGGCCACGCTGGCCACGCTGGCCCGGGGCGCGGGGGGCGGCGCGGGCGGCGGCGGCTCCTCCAGCATGGCGGCCAGCAGCCCGGCCAGCCGACCCTCCCCGCCGCGGACGCAGCGGTCACGGAGGGACTCGAGCTCGCTGCGGAGGCGCCGGAACTCGTCCTGCGAAAGAGATCAAAGTATCCCGGTCCAAACAGTGCCGAGCGCCTGCGAGTGCAAGGGTAGGCCAGCCCGCACGACACACGTGCACTAAGGAGTAGGGGCTGCCTACCTACCGGGCGCGGAGCCACGCGGAGTGACTGGCCCGAGGGGTGGCTGACTGGGTTGGGACTAGTACGGAGTAGCAGAAGTATTAAATGCTTCTGGTACCTTATTTTTAAAAATAAAAGTTTGGACACTATGCAATTTTTTTTATGATTTTTAAAGCATTATAAAGTATCATAATGGACGATATACATTTTATGGAGAATTATACCTAGTATTATTGGAGTGTGTCGGAAGAAGTATATACGATTCGGTCACCCCTCAGACTGGCCAACATATATTTGTCCTTAGATGAAGGTAGACACATTCACATGGGACTCAGGTGACCTTTCCTCACCTCGGCCTTCTGGGGCTGCGCGGCCGCGGACTGCGGGCCGGCGGTGGCGGCGTTGGCGTTGCTGTTGGCGTTGCTGTTGGCGTTGCTGTTGGCGCTGGCTGCGGCGGCGGCGACCGACGGTGGTACCGGCGGCTGCTGGCACTCGGCGCGCAGGTGGCTGAACTTGGTGGTGGGCGCGCGGCCGCACTCGTTGTAGGTGGGGCCCGTGGTGCCCGTGGTGCCGGAGGCGGCGTCTGGCTGGCCGCGGCACCGGAACACCAGGTAGGCCTGCAGCAGGGAGAGGGCAGCACCGTCAGACACGCCGGCCGACACCACACAGGGAGGCAGCCATGTCGTGGCCACCGACCAATTAAAACGCGAACGACGGGAAGAAAAAAAATGAAGCTCACGCAAATTATTACTATTACACATTTTAATCTTACTTATGATGCAAAAACGCGGCGAAAATATGCAATGACAATTTAGGTACTGAGGATGGCAGGGTGCGGTCAGCCCTTTCGCTTGCTGTCAAAATGACGCCGGGCTGGAAAGGGATTTGGACGCCGACGCCAAGAGGCTCCTCGCGCACTCAACGAATCTGAATCCGAATGAATATTCAAACAGAAGGGACAGCTAAGGGAGCCCCGGTACAGGGGTGGGGGTGCGGGGAAGGGAGGAAAGGAAATGGTGGGAGACAGAAAGCGAGACAGACAGAGGCAGAGAGAGAGAGAGAGAGGGGGGGGGGAAGCCAGACAATGAAGGGTCCTTGAACCTCGCTGCCTCAGTTCCAGTGACATAGCGCCCGGCGCCGGGTTGCGCGGGGCGGGAGAAAACGAAAGCGAACGGGGTGCGGCCCCCTGCAGCCCCCTGCGGCCCCCTGCGGCCCCCTGCGGCCCCCTGCGGCCCCCTGCGGCCCCCTGCGGCCCCCTGCGGCCCCCTGCGGCCCCCTGCGGCCCCCTGCGGCCCCCTGCGGCCCCCTGCGGCCCCCTGCGGCCCCCTGCGGCCCCCTGCGGCCCCCTGCGGCCCCCTGCGGCCCCCTGCGGCCCCCTGCGGCCCCCTGCGGCGGCCCCCCGGTGCGGCCCCCTGCGGCCCCCTGCCCCCTGCGGCCCCCTGCGGCCCCCT
The DNA here is from genome assembly GCA_038380765.1 of Odontothrips loti. Lineage (NCBI taxonomy): Eukaryota > Metazoa > Arthropoda > Insecta > Thysanoptera > Thripidae > Odontothrips > Odontothrips loti. The sequence goes on from CM076253.1 coordinate 16,127,287, forward strand.
GCGGCCCCCTGCGGGCCCCCTGCGGCCCCCTGCGGCCCCCTGCGGTCCCCTTGCGGCCCCCTGCGGCCCCCCTGCGGCCCCCTGCGGTCCCCCCGCGGCCCCCTGCGGTCCCGCTTCGCATCGCGTCATCAAGCGAACACCGCTTCCCCATGTCGGCCTCGGCAGCCGCTCGGCACTCGAATAACCGACCCACTCGAAAACAAAAGGAGCCGTCACATCCGGCCGCTCAAAGCACAACATTTTTCATTTTATTTATGTTTTGGTTCACTTTAATCCTCGCCTCTCTATTTCATTATTTTGCCCCATCGATCGCGGCGCGCGCCGCCGGTGCTGGCGGCGTCACGGCAATTTGTTTTCTGAAACTTCCGGCGCCGGGGAGTGCCGCCGGGGGGCGCCACCGCCTCGGTGGGGAGGCAGGAATGCGAGCGTCAGTTTCGGCGGAGCACCGTCTACGCCGGCACCACCACCACCACCACGACCACAACCACCACCACCACCACCACCACCACCACCACCACCACCACCACCACCACCACCACCACCACCACCACCACCACCACCACCACCACCACCATAAGCAGCAGCGGCAGCAGCCCCGCTTCCTCGTAGGGAAACAGGAAACAGCGACGCGGCAGCAACTTTCCCGGCCGACTAATCGCGGGGAGAGTCTGGAGCCGAGCCGAGTCAGCCTCTGGGCGGGGCGGGTGAGGCGGGCGGGGGTGCGATGCGATGCGGCCTCCCCAGCCGCCGGCTGCTGCAGCCTGCGCCGTGCAGGGAGACAAGCCGCTCGCCGCCGGGTAACGCGGCCAGGTGTGGCCCAGCCTCGCCAAGACGAGGTCATTTGCACACCGAACCTACCAGGTTCAAGTATCCAAAACGCAAACTTCGGTCCACAAGATCCACAAATTATAATCGGAAATTCTTGTGAAATTAAAAAAAAAATTTGCGAAATTCGTTCCCTGGTGACACTCAATCAAAATATTTATCGAATATGTACAAAGTTCCATCACCCAAATGACAGCCCACTCAGAGCCCCAAATGACACGGGCCGGCTACCGCGCCATGCCCTCTACCGCCGTGACAGTGCATGACTGGCCAAAGTGTTCCGCCTGCCCCCCCCCCCCCCCCATTGACGGCCTCGGAAACGTGTTCCAAATCAGCGCCGCTGGACCGCAGCCAAGCCAAAACTTGAAGACGTTCCCGTCGTGCCCGCCACCGCTTCGCCGCCCCCGTCCCTCACAACTCACCCCAGCGGGTGGGGTGCAGCAGCGCAGCCAGCGCAGCCAGCGCAGCCAGCGCAGCCAGACTCAAGAAAGGCGAAAATTAGTATTTTCCAAATAGCAAAAAAGGTTTTACTGCTGTGTGCACGATCTTTCGCTTTAGGTGAGCGGCTGGATGCGAGAGAGAGAGAGAGAGAGAGAGAGAGAGAGAGAGAGAGAGAGAGAGAGAGAGAGAGAGAGAGAGAGAGAGAGAGAGAGAGAGAGAGAGAGAGAGAGAGAGAGAGAGAGAGAGAGAAGCCAAAAAGAGGAGGAAAAGGTTGGGAAATGGAGATGTGAGTACGGCTCTGGAATGAAAGGGGAATAAAGGAATGCAGGGCGATGACGTATTGGGTCCTCTCGGAGAATGCCGGCGGCACCCGCCCGCCGCCCGCCAACCCCGCCGGGGCCGCCCGACATTGGGGGCGTCGATGAACCTCTGTGCCTTTGCCTTGCTTCTCGGAATTGAGTCAGTGCGATCCCTCGTCAGGGCGGGGGCAGGGCGGTGCGGGGCCGGGGTGGGGCGCACTGCTTGCCCATCATGATGGGAGGGGAGTCCCCAGACCGCACTCAAGGCCTCAAGGCTTCGCTCCGCCCACAGCCAGGTCAGCTGTGCGCGGCCATATAGGGCTGGGCGGCGGACAAAATTTCAATTTCAATACAGAATATTGACATATAGTAAAGTCAATACATTCTATTTTAAATGTTGATCAATATTAAATATTGATGTTGAAAATTTTGATATTGAAAATCAATACATTGAAATACCGCCCAGCCCTAGACACACCCGGCCCCGGCCAGCACAGCGCACAGCAGGCGGCCCGTATCGGAGCAGAGCGGAGCGCCCGCGGATCAGAGGGTAGGCCACACTGCTCGACACGCGGCCGCCGCGGGCTGGCCTACCCTCCACGGCGCTCTGCGGAGGAGGACGTCGGCGTCACGCGCGCCCCTGCTGACACATGACACGCCCCGCATCACGGGGACGCGGGGTGACGCAGATCGCGTGGGAGTCGGAATAATTGTCACGGATCCGCGCGCGACTTGCACTGTCAACAAAAATGAAAATTGTTGGGAATTTGTCCGAATAGTTCGCGCTCCGAAATTTCCCTCCGTTTTGCCGAGAAATTAAAAATTGAGTTTTATGTGTAGAACATTGTCTTCTCTAGTCTAATCACATAAAACGTAAGAATTTTAGTTTCTGAAAATTTTCACGAAAAGTGTAAAATTTGAACATTTCGTGCCGTGAAGTTTCCCCCCTTCCAAGATGTGTTGGAGCACAAGAATTTGTGTCAGTGTCGAGGAGGCGGGCGAGCGGCGGTGTCTCAGACAGCGGAGATGGGTGTGCCTCCGTGTCTAACTTGGGACGCTGTTTGGGAATGGCCGGTCCGGTCGGCGGTGACCGATCGGTGACCCGAGCTTCCGGTCCGGCATGTCCTCCTTGGGGCCCCGCCTCAGGCTTTCCGGGTCGGATAGGTTCGCCCGAGGGCTCAGCAGGCTCTCCGCACCGGGCCACA